>JBAGKO010000010.1:23006069-23024549 GCA_037177275.1 Acacia concinna
TTGAAAAAAAAAAGTCAACTGACTCTTATAATTAAGACCGGAGGAGTATTATCTTTGAAGATTTTCTAAGGTACTGTATATGGAACGTGAGGAAAGAAAAAGAAGCAGGTGGTGAATTCAATTTGTACGAGAACCACAAGCTGTATCAACCCCCCCGAAAAAAAAAACAGAAGTTCAGATAATCAAGAGTGATCAATTATTAATTGCTGTGCTAAAAAAATAATAATCATGTTTTATATAATGGCGTCATTTGCTCAGGAAACAAGATTTGAAATTATGCTGAAAACATTTGCCATTTTGTGTTGGCTATTAGTTATACACTAAAACCCTGTTTGGGACCTTTGCAGAAAGAATGACTCTCAAATTGGTCCTTGAAAGAAAGACTCTTCTAACCAAACCAGTCCCTTCATTATTAGTAATATCTAATTTCAGTAATGCAAAATTTTTAGATTCCAACCAAACTGTCTCAGTGTTAGATTTGCTAAAATAGGTAACAGCTAATATAATAGATATGTTCAATTTTCAAGCGTCAGAGTATAAAATTAAAAGGGAAAATTCTAAAAAAAAGATAAGTGAAATAGGAAAATCCCACAGCGAAATTAGAAAATTCCAAATCAGTCTGTTTTGTATTTTTTGGATAATTACGAAAATGCCACTGAATTTTTCACAATACAAGTTTCGTAATTCACAACATCAGTACAAACAATTTACAGTGTAAATACGTAGTATCTAGTGTTGTTAATTTAAATACTCATGTTGTGAATTACGAAACTCGTGTTATGAAAAGCATTTTCGTAATTACCCAAAAAAAAGTACAAAAAGACTGATTTGAGATTTTCTAATTTCGTTATACTGAATTGTCTTTCTCCTGTTTCCAATTTCTTTTTCTAGAAGTCTCCCAATTTAAAATGAGAGTCCATTGTACATAAAAGATGATAAAGAAAAACTTCCGAATGGGCCTACTTCCTGCAACCAGGCCCATATGTAATTGGCCCAATAATTGAAGTAACAAAAGCAATCCTGCCACTGAGCCCGTGAGGTGAGTTTTTACTGTTTTACGGGGCGCATCTGGGCCTCAGTCTCCAAGAGATAGGAAAAAAACCATGACAAAGAGAGAGGAAAATGTATGGACGTACCTCTTAAATATAATCTTATTTTAGTTTTAGTCCCTTAAATTTTATTATATTTAAAATATTAGTCTTTATAATTTAATAAAAAGTTAGACGATTTTGTCCCTTGAAGGACCAAAACAAAAATGAAGACAAATTTAGTAGACTAAAGGTTGTAATAACTGGGAAATTAATTGCTTGATTTCAACTTTAACTAAATAATATCATAATCAACTATTTGTGTGTACTCTGTATCCGAAAGATAAAAAATATATCATCAACACATGTTGTGAAATAGCAGGTAAATCCATTAATCCTATCCTCAAACAAGAATATGTTGTCGGTCTAGAGAGTTGAGAGAAAATTTGCCACATCAAAAGTCAAGGCAGCCTACTAATATGTTCTTGATTGAGATAGCCTAGAAATACACTTGCTATAAGAAATACACTTGCTATAAGAAACAAAAATGCTTTAATGAGTTCAAAACCTCAAAAAGAATTAATTTCAAGCCCAAAATAGTATGGGGATACCTTTGGTATGTAACTAGCGACAATGAAAGCCAAGGCAGACTCGGTTTCAAAAATTATAGTTTGAAATTAAGTTATAGTGTTCAAACTTCAAAATTTAAGCTTATGAAATTTGGATCGGTGACTATATTGGTTATGGTACTAAGTCAAGAGTTAGTGGGTTAGACTAGAGTCAAACTGAAGCTAACTTAAACCCAAACTGATTAAAGAGAAAAAATTTCAGGATTATTAGTATGAATTCTAAACAAAAAGTTTTAAAAAATTGATTTTTTTCCTGAAAAAAATACCAGATTGGTTCAACTCCTAACTTGGGCCAATTTTCCAACTGGTATGACTGTTCCCAACTGTGGGTATAGTGGAGAATGAGGTTTATTTGTATACTAAATCAAGTGAGAGACATGTTTGAATTGGTCTCCTGTTGCAATTCTTTGAGAGGGCCGTCAATTATATTCTAATTCCTTTTCCTTAGTCATCTTTATCAATTGAACTTTGCTAATCTTCATCTCTATCTCTATTATTTTCTCGCTTAGCCTTTGTTAAGCTTTCATTTTCTTTTCCCAGCTTCATGGCTTTTGAATTTTCATCAAGAGCCATAAAGCTGGAAAAATAAAAAACACAAGGCTTAATGATAGGAAAATGAATAATAGCAGAGTTCAGTTAATGAAGATAACTAATATATATGAGTTACTTAGAAAGGAACTATAGAATAATGGCCTTCTCAAAGAATCGCGACAGGAGGTTGACACTTTCGCTCAATAATTTGAAAGAAAAGAAGAATGAGTTCTGCTGACATGGTTTAGAGTCGAACAAGTTGAATCAAGGAAGGAAAGTTTTAGCAAACTGGGAGCTCCTTCGCCACAAATAAACTATTGTGGTGATCGAAAGAATGGATAAAGAAAAGTGGAGATTTCATCAACTTTACCAATGCCAATATCCCTAAATTCGAGAGAATATTCAAACGTGTGAAAGACATCATCCCATAATAGTGTGTAGAGAGCATACCAACTTGTTGACCTATACTGTACCCAACCCTCATCTGTTAAACAAATTACATGATAGAGAAAATAAATATGGTAAAATAAAAAAATAATTAATAAGAAAAAAATTAATGATAAACTAAACAAAGAATAAATAAATGAAGGTAATAAAAATATAAATAAGGCAATCTGTTTTATAAAATAATTAACTTAAATGGGTTTAACTCCCAAATGTTCCTTGTGGAGTAGCGCCAAACCGTGTAGTGCCTAAAATTTGGTCTCCTTATAAATGGACGAAAAACATGGATCCATCACCAAAATTTTTATTATAATAATTTTGAAAATCTGTTTACAAAAGAATACATGTCATACGAAAACCAAGTTGAGTTTATGAGACAATTGTCATTGGAAAGGTATTAGGCATCCCCACTACATTTATTCATCTATTCAGAGAATGATTACCCCTTTGACTATTGAAAAAATAATACGCCCTTTAAAAAAAAAATTCTAATTACCCAAAAATAAATAAAAATATAAATAAAAGAGGAAAATTGTTTATTTACAAAAGAATAAAGATAAAAGGGAAAAGTGAATCATTGACAAAGTTAGACTTGATCTAAGAATAGAGTCTGTGGCCTATGTACCTTTTGGAGAGAATCGGAGTCCACATAGTTTGGTCGTAGAATGTTTACTTAATTTATTTATAAAAATAATTTTTATTAATTTGTATTTCTTATTTTGTGAAGACACTTTAAACTTTTAGGGAGATTCCCATACTCTCAGACGAAAAAATCAATTTTTTTTTTGAGGAGATGCTAAAAATATCACACGATATAAAAGTCACTTTGAAAACAGTTTTGTTTGGATCAAAAGAATTTTTATTTTTTAAGTTTAATTTTTAAGACAAATGGCTTCACATTTATTAATAGGCAAACAAAGACCAGAATTAATCACCTGATCAACATTTTATTCATGGTAGAAGATCCAAAAGCATAGTTAGAGCGCATACCTACAATGCTTTGAATTTTAATGCATAAGAACGAAGCGAAGCAGCTAAATAATGAATACAGGAAACCACCAAACACTTGATCAATTGGTTGTTGGTCCTTTAATTTTAACCCATGGTCTTATATTTGAGTTATAGGCATGCAGGTGTGATAATTACTTTGGAGATCGCACGGCTTCCTCAATTTGGGGCTTACATTGGTACTAACTGGAATAGTCATTTGCTATGCATTGGATACTCGCATATAAATCCAAAAATAATAATAAAATAAGGGAAGGGGCCATGGGAGAAAAACATGTAGCACAGGCCATAATATATATATATATATATATATTTATTTATTTATATTTTATGGAATAAACGAGCTAAGCTTACGTTAGCATTCACGGTCCATATGCCCAATATCCAATAAATTTCATTAGGCAATCATATAGCCAGAAACTATTATGTGACAATTAGTTGGATCAAGAAAGGAATGTTTTAGCAAACTAGAAGTCCCTTTACCACAGACAAACTATTGTGACGAAGGAATAGATAAAGAAATGTGGAGATTTAATTAACTTTGGCAAACTGAAGAGCCCAGAATTTGCTGGAACATTCAAACTCGCAGAAGGCATCATCGTTCCCCTAAATCCACCAGCAGTGATCATTCCTTAATTTTGTGTAGCCATGTCATAGAAGCACTTACGAATGTAATAAAGTTTTGATGTCATCATAAACGTTTCATCAAATAAAAAGTATTTCTGTTTTTCCATGTGAAAAGAAATACTCTCTGGTCCGTTGTTGCTCAACTCTGTATCATGTTTTGTTTGAAAGAAACCACATAATATTTAGATCTAACAAGAATAAAATCAAAGTTATCTTCGACGACAAGATTAAGGAATAAATATCTATCAAAACTATTTGAAAAAGAACGAAGTTGTTAGAATGACTTCATTAAGTAGTTAACCTTTTGGTTATAAATATTTCTTATGTATTTATCTGGATGATGTATGTATGAAAATTACTCGAGAGCTATTCTAAGAGTCAGAAACTAACAAGTGAGCCATAATACCGCCAAGAAAGTTCTTGTAACACTTGTGCATTTGTACAGAAAGGTTACAATAACAAAGGCACCATAATTTCGTATTGGATCATAACATATATATACATATACATCAGCAAGATTAAAGATTTCATTTCATGTATAAGCTTAGTTACATTGATTAGATCAACAGGATTTTGATTTAGGTAGAAGAATTTCGAAGCTATGGTTTCTGTAAGACTGATTTTGGTCCACCGGTGTTGTAATTTAATAAGTGACCAACTGAGCTCTCTGGCAGTCCAATCTTTAAGTCAGTTTCCACATATGAGCTTAAGCTGCTTTTATTTGAACAGTGTTGTGCTAGTTCTTTGTCTTTAGCCCATTGCTGCTGCCATGTCTTTTCTCCAAACTGCATCAACAATTGTAAGCACAAGAAAATTTTACAACCTACATATATATCCTGGACAAAGTGAATAGGCTTTTTGTAATTGGAATGACTGTCCCATTATATTATTGGGACAATAAAAACTGCTTGAGTAAGCCATCTTACAAATAACATGTCAAAAAGGAGGTAAAAAAATGTCCCCTTGTAATATCTTAGAGAAATACTCTAATCGTTAGGTTTTATAAGAGACAATTAATTTAATCATACTGATAAAAAAAACTTGTTAGAGGCAATAAAGATGGAGATGGACAAAACATAACTTTTTTGCCAAAAAATAGGCTCATTTAAGTGGAACTGTAAATGCATGAGAATTAAACACAATGATGTGGGTAATATGAGTAATTAAAGCGGTTAAAATATAAAATTAACAAAAAAAGTTGAGACAAACTCTGAATGTATCTCATAAATAGAAACAAGCCATAAATTGTTTCTTATTAAAAAATACGAAGGAAGTAGAAAATAGATAGAAAAATAAAAAATGTAACAAGGGGACATGCATGGAATGGGTTAACTACAAACTGGTCTTATAATAGTTTACTATCAATCATTATGAGGAGACAAAATCCCTAGAAACCTGTTTTAGGATCTAGTTTTGGCTTTGGATGTTGGATCACTGGTTATGAAAGTACGCTACAGTGGTTGAATGAAGAAAAACAACTATCCATAGATGTCATACTGTGAAAATACTGTACAACCTTTAAAAAAAATGAAGGCCGAAGCTATAGGGTTTTAAGGCTATAGGACGAAATTAATACTGTTCAACAATCAATATTTACTTTGAAAATATACGTGTGAGAATGTCAGCAAATAGAAGGCCAAATAAATATTAGAGTAATAATAATGATCTAATAAATTATCACACAGATGGGTTCCTAACATATGATAAGCCAAAGATAAGTTTTTCCTTTGTTTTTTCTTGGGAAAGAAACCAAAGGTAGGGTGCTAGTTATAGTTCAGGTAACCTAGCTATGTGAGAAAACTAAACTAGGCTGGATTACATGGCTAATAGCCTGTTTGGTCACTAAATTGTTCAGTAAAATTATTTTCGAGCTTTATTTGGAGTACTTTTTTCTTCTTGGATTCTCATTTTTTATTCCAGAAAGTGTTCACTAGAATAATTGGATTGACATGAAAAAGGATAATACACTTTCTTGCCATTCCATTAGTGCATGCAGATTACATTGGAAAACCTTGAAGTTCGAAGTTCCCAATTGGAAAATGGATTTCAATTCAAACAAGATGATTATTTTTTTCCCATTTGCCTCAAAAAAACTAAGCAATAATTCTAAATTGCATGTGTTTTTTAGGAAAAAAGAGTGCGCTAATTTTATGGGAAAAAACGTTAGTCTTTCATTTACACATGTTAATTTCTGTTTAAAAGCGATCTGATCAAGCATGCATGCATATCAACCAGACGTACAAAGATAAGCTAGTAAGATAAAACGTAAACTCACCATGTGGTTGAATCCTTCTTTCACTTGGTGTAATTTTTCCTCCTGAGTTCAGGATAAAAAAAGAGCATGATGTATAAATAATTATTATATAACACAGCTGTAATGTAATCTGCATATGAGAACTAGCTGAGAGGTACCTCATTTTTCAATTGCTCAAGTTGCTCACTAAATAGTTGAGCCTGCAAGAAATAAGATATATATATATATATATATATAATGAACCCCTAATTAATTAGTAACGACAGTTCAAATAGATCCATATAAATCCCATATTGTTTTTTTCTTGTTTGACTTGAGTAATTCAATGATTGATTAGTAGTAGTGTATAGATTTGAAGTTAAAGAGAAGAGGGGTTCTCATTCTATGTTAGTTTGTTCTTTGTTGTTGTATTTTGAATTTGGTTGCCTTGGTGAGAGGAAATGGGAGGAGAGGGAAAACCACTAAAAAGAATATTGGAGGATATGCATTTTGGGATTTCCAAACCATTATTGTTAGTATTAACTTTATTAGAGTTTTGGGCTCAGCTTGTCCCCAAGTCCGAAGATCTTGGCCTCTTCAAGTGAATATAAAGCAAAGGCCTTTTTTTATTTTTTATTTTTTAAAATTACAAAGACAAGCCGAAGCTTAAAGTAAAGAAACTCGGAAGATCTCCTATAGATACGGTATCTAACATTAAAAACTTGTGAATAATCTAAACCTAGTATCATCTATCCTCAAGTCATCCCTAAACATCCATTTGCCTACCTTCTCGTTCCCAAAAAAGTAGACTTGTTTTTATATTCACCTAGAGATACTAGGAGAAATATCCGAAACAAACTATGTCCTATTGGGCTTTAGGGAGGCACAAGTCATTTCAGCCAGTTAAAAATAGTATTATCTCTTGTCTTAATTATAAGGGCTTTTTAAAGAATCTTAAAAAAATTTTAAGAAAGCTAATTACATTACTTTAAGATATTAAATTTTTCGTTTTTCTTCAAATTATGTTGTTTAACTTATGAACTAATATATAATGTAATAAAACACAATATATGTTATGATTAAATAATGTAATTAATTTTTTTAAGATTTTTCTAAAATTCTCTAAAAAGTCCTTATAATTAGGACCGGAGGGAGTAGAATCCAATGTTTGAGATGATCAAAACTTTGTTTTTTGGCCAGAGATGATGAAAACTTTTAATTCACTGTTCTTTGATGATTTTGATGGGATAGCTAAACAAATTACATTAAAGTTGGTGTTTTGTGAACCGAGTGCACTTGGATTTTGATGGTTACACTGAACTAGATTGACCTGAGACATGATGAAATTTATGATATTATGAGTTTATGACTTCTGATTATTTTTTTAAGAAATGGTCATAATGGATGGAATTTTATGTTTCAAAAAGTTATTGACTGAATGTTTTTTTTTGTGGGGCTTGAGGTTACACTTGTATATTTTGGGCCTCAAATTTGTCCTATCCCAGTTTGTCAATTTTTTTTGTGTGTTAGGCGAGAATTATTTTATTACTCGTAGTGAAAAAAAAGGAAATTATTTTATTACTATAATATTCTCTATTCTACCTTTGTATTATATTGTAAAACTTTGTAAACATAGATTATATTCTTTTTATCTATGCTAGACCATGGTCATCGGGTTTTATTCATTTCTACCATGTCTGGCATCACCAAGGTTATGGTTTGAAACTATGCTACTATGATAAACAATTTTAAAGTATTGATTAAAGTATGATTTAAAAAGTATTATCTCCAGCCCTTACTATAAGATCTCCTTAAATAAAGAAATTGAACTATAAAGTGGATCTTATACATATTCAGAATCAGAGGTAGCAGTGTGTTACACTTTACCTACTAGTATTCCTATGGTTTGATATCTCAATTGGAGATTAGCTATGACAGAAGAGTGTGCCAATGCTCTTCTAAAGAATTAGACTTGGTTTTTTGTCCAACCACTTAATGACAGAAGCAAAGTTGGTTGTACATGGGCATTCAAGTGAAGCAAAATATCAAGAATCGAGCTTGGTTTTGCTAAAGGATTTCACCAAACCCAGGGTTTAAATTATGATGAAACCTTCTTACTTGTAATGAAACTACCTACCATAAGGAATTAGTGCCAATATAGTTTGTACTTATAATGTGCATGGTTCCAATATGGTTTTAACCAAAAAGTGTAACCCTTCACTCATTATTTAAGCTTCTGCGCTGATTCATGTGCTTATATAATTGTGTATATATGAAGATGGTATTTTGATCGCAGTTCACAGGTAGCACTGAAAGTTATACTTAGCAGATCAGGTTGAAACTTCAGGATGAGTTTGCTCTTAATGACCTTGGTTAGCTGAGTTATTTTCTTAATACTGACGTAAAGAAGCTGGGAAATACTATTATTAACCCTTCTGTAAAAACGAATACATATATATATATATATATATATATATTCTAAAGCTAGGCATATATGAGACAGTCTAAGGGGGCTGTCATACCTATATATATATATATATATATGGTTGCTATTGTAAGCTTTTAAAGCATGGAAGATGATAATCTCCATTGATCAATTGGAAGGGAGGCTTACAATACATTTTACTATCACTTGCAAGACAGAAATCTATGATTATTTTTATATACAACTATCTAGCTAACTAGGTCATATTCGAGCATTATTGGACTTAATTAGTGGTAGCTCTCACAAAGGCATTTTTTGCATTTATACCTACTCGAACTCCAGACCAAATACTTAATAGCCAGCTAAAGCCTTTTATACTAGGATCAACTCCTATTAGTAGCAAGCTAGAATTCTCTCTCAGTGTAAACAAAGTCTGTCAACATATGCAAGCTCTACTTAATTGGAAGTCAATGGAGTGTAAACAAAGGATTTAATAATGATCACTATCCTAAGTTTAAGGGAGATATTAAGAGTATAGTTTGGTGGTTTGATGATCTAGAAGTTTTTGTCAATTAATTTGTATTCTCTTAATTAGTGTACTTGTATTTGATTGCCTTGTTGTATTGGCTGTATCTTTAGCTCACTACTCAATTAAATATGTCAATACACTGTGTACTGAGCCGTTTGATGCTCTCTTTTCATCTGAATAATATTAATTGATAATACCTTGCTCATTCATCTTCTCTTCTCTTCTTCAATCTCTCTAATTAACCTTTGCAAAAGCTCTATGAATCAGGTATGTATGATTAAGAAGATTAATTATTAGTTCTAGGTTCATTTGTTGAATCATGGTTGATCTCTAATTAACTTATGTCTTTTAATTATATAAAAAAATATCATATAAATTTTTCATTAGTATTTTTTATCATTATTATCAACGTTGACTGATTTTTTTTGTCTTTCCTAGCTATAAAATTTTGGCTAGGAGAATAATATGTGATTGAAAAGTATTAAGTATAAAAGAAAGTTTTATCTTAGTACTATAAAAATAATTAATAATATAATGTGTAGTGAATATTGGGCTTTCAAAAGACAACTTACATAAACATAAAGTTGGGGTAGCAATAAGATATTAAGAAAACACAAGATTCACATTGGAAGGGAACATATTGAATTCAGAAGTATTCCGAAGTAGATCACAAAAATCCAATTTTGCTAATTCATTGATGAAATTCGGATCCACTTCATATATAAACAGTGATCACAACTAATGAAATATAATTATATAAATACCTTTCTTATTCTGATGTTTTTCAGACTTCTTTTGAGCTGGCCCTCAATTCCTTCAAGTTCCTCATAAGAACAACTCAAGCTATGTCCCAACAGCTTCCTATATATTTACATACATATACACATACATACATACATACATATATATATATATATGTATGTGTGTGTGTGTGTGACCACCATTTAAATCATTAGCTAAATCAATTCTAGGAGCACAAGACAAACTCCAGATAGGAATATACAAAAACAAAGAGGCAACCTTCGAGAAAGTTCTAGAAGCTCAATCTTCCTTGCCATGCTTGCACAGTTAGACCTCATTTGCTGCATGGAAGACCCGTAATTTCCCTGTAAGATTTGAGTTATATAACTTCGATACCAATATAGTTCAATGTCATTTAACAACTTATTTTTTTTGGGTTTAGGTGCTAAAACAACTGTTAACCTAATGAAATTCATGCCATTTTGACACATTTATCTTTGATTCTCACACTTTTTGGTGAAATCATACATATATCGGAGATACATATGCAAGAGAAATGTGCTTAGTTTATATTTGGGATAAAATGATAGAATTCTTGTTTTAAAGGTAAATAATTTGCTCTATTTCCATCAAGTTTGACTTTTGTATATCCTCTTATTCTGTTAGGTTGCTGAAGCATACTATTTGTGCTACATACGAAGACATTTAAAGCTAAAATCAAAGTAAAAGAAGTTGAGAAGAAGATTAAGAAGTCAAGGCACCATGGGCAAAATAGAAGAGATGAACTAATAAATAGAGTGCTTTTTGGTTGCGGCCAGAAAATAGACAATAGACAAAAATTTTTTTGCCACAACCAAAATTTAATTAATGAAACTGCACGCTTGAAGACAAAACAACAACCAAGGTGTTAAATAATGCTAGGCACGACCAGAGTCCATATTCTTAGACTTGGAGGCTCATTTTGGAGTTTGAGGTTGTTAGGGTTTGAAGATTGAGGTGGAGATTGAGATAGGAATTGAAGATTTGAAAATATTTGAGCTTTTCCTCTTAGTTTTTCTTCTCCATTTCTACTCCTTGTTGTCATATTCTCTTGGCCCTCTTTTTTTTTTTTGTTTATCCCCATTTTCTCATGGGTTTATAAGCATGTGTAGTTAAAGTTTTGATTTTAGGATTATTTTGAACCCTTGATGTATTATATACTTATTTTCCCTTTATATTTGTGATCAATTATGGGATTATGTTGATTTTACTTTATTCTTAGCGTTTCTTGTTGATTGGTCACCAATGAGATTGTTAGGTTCACTTGATTGATGCTTGAGAGAGTTAGGTCAAGTGTAGAACTTGAGTTTAATCATGTGATAATTTAAAATTTGTGAGTTGAATGGATGATTTTGTTAATGAGATAGAGATATACTCATTAATTTCGCATAGTCATATAGGTTCAATTAATTAATTAAGAAATTAAGAAATTAATTAAACTAAAAACCTATTTGGATACTTTAGAGAGCACTTATAGGTAATTTAGTATCTTTGGCTTACATAATCTCTCATTAAGAAGCAAATATTGTAGGGATTTGATTGAGCACTTTTAAAATACAAGGGAGATAAATAATCTTAGTTTCCACTCTGTCCTTAAAGTCAAAGAATAACTTGTTTATATTAATTTTTAGATTAGTTTAGATTTGTTTTAAGGTTTCCCTTCACTTGTGATATTTGTATAACTCAAATTAAGTGAAAGTGTGATAATCAATACTTAATCATTTTTTGTAACCAAATTCTCATAAGAATGATACTTTACTTATCACTTTATTACTTGGTATGACCCGTGCACTTGATGTGTGAACAATAACTCTCAACTTTTTTCAAAAGTAAACATAAACTATATTTTAGAGTAAAAACAACCATAAACTCTTGCAATTGGGGCAAAATGGTAAAATTCAACTAACTTACATGTACTATAATAGGGAAAATTCATCTTTTGACCTTTAAAGTTTTGATTCAATTATAACTCATCCTTTAAACTTTTGATTTACTTGCAACTCAAACCTTGATGTTTCTGAGTCATCCTATGTGGTAAAAAATGTTAAAATACTATTAAACAAAATGCTTAGATGGGTTTTACATAAATTTTAAAAATAAAAAGTGTCCCCATCCCCATCAACTCGCATACCCTCTCTGCCTATGTTTTACATAAACGCATTTGTGACATCCCACTTTAATATAAGCAAAATCCATTGTGAAAAAAGAGGTTTCTTAACTTTTGAATGACAAATGATGAATAGCTTGGAAGAGGATGAGATTAGAAAAATTCAAAGTACTCCCACTTCATAATATAGATCCTTTACATGATGCTTAACGTTTTGAAGGCCCTTTAGTATAAGAAAATTGATATCAATTATGCTTGAAATAAGCTTTAGAAGGATATTTCATGGACGCTGCGGATGACCAACGAGGTTTTTGGTAAATAGAGAGGGAAGGGGATGTGAGTTGGTGGGGACATATACACTATATTTTTTAATTTATGTAATATCCACCTAAACAATTTTTAATAATATTTTAGCTTTTTTTTTCACATAGGATGACTTGGAAACATTGGGGATTGAGTTGCAAGAAATTCAAACTTTTAGGAAATTAAATAATAAGTGAAAACTTTAAGGGTTAAAAGATTAATTTTTCCAATTATAATAAATGGAAGTTAGTTGGATTTAATGATTTTGACCAAAATTTGAAAGTTTATAGTTACTTCTACTCTAAAAAATAGTTTATAGATTATTTTTGCACTTTTGAAAAAAGTTAACCGGTATATTAACACCTTAACCTTTTTTTCTTAAACTATGTGTAAACCTAATGAATTATAGCATAATCATAACAAAATTTCAAATATAACATCTTTAAAACATTACATGATGTATCAGTTAAAACTAATATTACAAATATTAAAACAATTGATATTAACGCGCCTAAAAGATTGTGACAGATGATATTTTGTGAGTACATGGTATCCCGTGCTCTTAAATCATTGATCTAGCTTTTACATGTCTCAATAAATTAAAAGTTATTCAGAAAACTAAATAATCATTCAAATAAGGTTAGCGTAAGAAGCTACTGTGTCAAACTAAAGAATCTTTAGTCAACACATGACTGTACATAATCCTTCTTTTTTTCAAGAAAAAAAAAAAAGAATGTTCGGTGCACATGGCATATACTTGTGTTACTCCTTCTGGTCTTAATTATAAGACCCGACTTTTTTGTTTAAAGAATCATAAGAAAACTAATTACATTATTTTAAGACATTAAAATTTATTATTTTTTTTCAAACTATGTTGTTTGGCTTATGAACTAATATATAATATAATAAAAAAATAACATATGATATAATTAAGTAATATAATTAGCTTTCTTAGAATTCTTAAAAAAAATCAACTTAATCTTATAATTAAGATAGGAGAAAGTGATAAATAATAATCTCCAAAATAACGAGGTTCTACAACTGTAGAAAGGGACTCTAACCTGGATAAGTTGTTCCTCTTCAAACTTATTGGTATGCTCCTTTTTGCCATGTTTAATATATCGATCAATAATGTGTCTGGTGTTGATGCATTGAAAACGAATCATCATTAACGTATAAGCTATATATGTACTACAATCTGCAGCTATATATCTAGCTAAAATAATGCTATTCTTCATCGTCAAGCAGAGAAAATGCTGTTACTGTATGATCAAACAAACCCAAATTCACTTTAACAATAGACAACGGAGAAAGCAACTGGAAGCATAAATAGATAAACTGAGATAATTAAATATTTACAACGAGAAATAAATAAAAAAACGTATTGAAATAAGAATACATCCTTTATTTATATTCTTAAACATTTTTTTTAGCCTAATCACTTTCCCTCTTCTTTCCTTTTTATAAGATCCTTTCCCATAGTTGTTAATATACAAGGCATTTTAGCTAAAACATTTCTTAAATATTCTTTATTTTGATTTTTTTTTTGCCAAATAACAAACATCCTATACTTTGATATTCCCTAACTACGGCGTTGGCAAAAAAAAACAAAGATGTTCCCTAAGTAACTATAGAAATTCTTAACTAGGTGTCCAAACATTTTGCTGAAAAAAAAAACTTGCTAACTAAAGAGCCTCCGCTAATTAATGAATTTCATTGAAGATAACCCTAAAATTTTAAATGCTTTAACTATTTTTCTCTCAAATATATACTCTTCTTTAACTAAAAAAACAAACTCCTAGTTAGCTAACTAAACAACCTCTTCTAATTAGTGAATTTCATTTATGGTAATTTTAAAATTTTAAAAGCTTTAACTAACTTTAATTTTTTTTTAAATTCTTAAACATGTGTTCTCCTATTAGAGTCAATCATATTTGAAGCACGCAGATTGTAAGGGGATAGTCTCTTCCATCATACCCAATCTTGTTGGTTGATTATATTTCTTATAAGTTGTTAATAAAAGAACAAGAAGGAGTATTTAAATGTCCAGTACATCATCATATTAATCAAAAGCAGGGATAGTGAATAATGCGCATTCCCACAAGATTCTCATCAATCATCAACAAATTTTTGAAACATTGAAACTCATTAATTAGTCATATTGTAATACTTCGTTTTAGTTTATAAGTCAACATTCTTGTAAAACAAGAAAAGCATGAAATAAATATTTTTTTTTTTACATTTGTCCTTGCTTATGAAGGATGGACATATTCTCTCGCTTCCCTTTTATCTCTATATATTACATTGCTTTCCATTTTTATAAGTCAATATAGATAAAATTGTTAAAAGCTCATTTATTACTCTACAAGTGACTTATATTTTGAGATAAACTTTTTTAGATATAAATAACTTATAAACTGAAATGGAGTGATAATTGCTGGTGTATACCACTTGGATCATCCAATATGATGAATGCTGAATCCTAGAACTTGTGGGTTCACAATTGTATCAAGATTCTAACACTTCCAAATATGAAGTCTTACACGATGCAATTTAATTGCTAATTTATTCGTACCATATATTATATTTATATGAAATAGTACACTTTATAACATAAATTGCTAGTTGTATAAGCTCAAAATATTTCTTTCTTTTAAAATTTAAATATGTAAGTACAGTTTCTGTATATGCAAGCAAAAAATTATAACATATTTATTTTGAATTAAAGAGGTAGGAACTATTAGCACAAGGTTAGAATGATTAAACCTGTGTGCTAACTTTGCACTTATAAGGGAGCTTATATGCCACTAGGCTATAAAGTTTTTGGCAAAAATTTGCAACCTTCTATTATATTTCTTACAAGCTAAACGAAAAGACATACTTCCTATTATATATAATTGCGTTTTGACTACATTAGCTATTGTATGTATGTAATGTTATATGCATGTTACGTGTAATGGATCATGTGTTTGTGGATCACATTAATATGATTAATGATAGATCCTGGTATTATACTCGGAATCTTTTGTACGGACTGAATATTTGAATGTACTACTCTTTTCCCCTTAATTTCCATCTAGCTATGTGATTATATTGATTTTACTCGGTCTTATAGCTAGTTGATTTTGGATTCACTTAATAGACGCTTGAGACAAATAAATTGAGTTTGGAACTTGAGTAAGACCTTAAGGAAAGTTATCGGTGTCACTTGGGGCTACAATGCCCAACTCACAATTACCGCACAAGCTTTATTTAATTTGTAGTTGAACCTTTTTTCCTTACTTTAATTTTATAACTCTTTTGTCAGTTTGGCTGAGATTAAAGGATATACTCGTAGTTATATATATATATATATATATTGCTTTTTAACATGACAAATTTTGCACAAGAATGTTAGTTTATTTATCATTATCCTTGTATTGAAGCTTTAATAGACCAAATGACAGTAGAATCAGATAAAAATCTCGGATTTACTCAAATCTTTTGACCATCTATATAGTTCAACTATGCAACCTCCTTTTCTTTCTAGAAAGTACAAAATGATTACGGGTATAATAGAAAGGAAAATATAGTGACACGACTTCACTAATTAGTTATCTGATAAAATCTTTAGAAATATATACGGAGGTACCATGCAAAGACCCATACAAGAAATCAAGAAAACGCACCCAACAGAAAAATGTCATCTCTAAGAAAGCAAACCATATATATATATATATATATATGTATGTATGTATGTATGTAAAGCTAAGCAATTAAATCAAAGCAAATAATTTAATGGAGAAGTATGTATAGAGCAGTTTGAGAATGAAGGAGAACGTACTCAGAACTGAAGAAGTCATAGAGAGTGCCATTTTGTGAAAAGGCTATGACAGCTACTTGGGCGTCACACAGAACTGATAGCTCGTAAGCTTTTTTCAGAAGCCCTTTCCTTCTCTTTGAAAATGTCATTTGTCTGCTATTTGCTTCTTCTATTTTTTTAATCTCAATCTTTCCTCTTCCCATCTCCTTTTATAAAACACACGCACATTTACATATATACCCACCAACTTCTGATTAATTAGATTCCAATCTCAAACCCTAGAATTTGATACCTAAGCGAATCTAACTAAACAACAACTAACAGTTTCGTTTTATCGGGAAAAAAGGAACAATCATATATATAAGATTTCCAGGAATTAATTTTTTCCCTAATGTTCTGTTCATATAGAACAAGTAGTTCTTATTAACAGACAATTGAAAACTTTTCAACATAAATTATATTACCGTACTAGACTACTATCTACGGAACTCAAAATAAAAATTTTCAAACATTGAAAGAACTAACCGCAAAGATCTGGATATATTATAAAGAAGTCCGACTTACAAAGCATTATTAGTTACTGCTACTGCAAGAAGAGAGAGATTTCACCGTACACTTGAGCAGAGGAAGCCGGAAAGCTCACAGAGTGTGTGTGTGTGTGTATAGATTCTAGTGATTCAGAGCTGTGTTACAACTTTTGGATTCTGTTCTCTCCAGCTCTTTATTCCAAAGCCTCAACAGAAACTGCAACTTTTTCAAAAGACGATTATGGGAGATAATAGAGAGGGGGGAGAGAGAGAGAGCTTTTGATTATTAAACTGACGAAAGTGGTAAAGTTTATAATATCTATTTGATTGTTATTACTTACAGTAAAATTAAGAAAGAGGTGTTATATAGAAAAAGAGAGAGACTTAAGACTAATGGCGGACATTAACTGCCACGAAGTGCGGGCTCGACCTGTAACAAAACGACACGAGGGATCAATATAATCGTAAAGACGTCGTCACGTGGCTTCCTTTATGTGGCTCTCAAATTGCTTCCTTGTTTTCAATTTCCAATTTTTCATGTTTGTTAAGAATAAGATTGCTCTCTCTGTCAGTCTGTCTGGTCTAGGCTGGAATGATGCTGATGCCATCCTGTGGGAAATAAATTATAGATATGCTTTATACACTGCGTCCTCCAATGCTTTTTATTCCGCCATAATAATCCTTGTTATATAAGTCGAATTTGAAAGACATTTTTTGTAAGTCCATTTTAGAGTTTTATTAATGGTTATTTCCAATTTTATAATTCAAGGTATATTTAATGACTTAAATAATACTTCTTAGTATGTGAAATTAAATAAAATGTATCTATAATAAAGACAATGGTAAAGTTACATTTTTTTCCATTTTTAACCTCTAATTAATTATATATATACATTAATTATAACTGTTTCCCACTCATTTTTAGGGTATATTTGAAAACATATATACTTTTCTTACACATTTATTAGCTTTGAATAATTTTAACCGATTTTTTTTAACTAAAGTAGTTCATTAATTTGTAACTTATAAAAAGGACACATGGGAAAACTCAACTTTTATAACAAACACTACTAAAAAAGTCCAGATTACTGATGAAATTTCGTTGAAAAAATATACTCCAACGGACATTACCAATGGAATTCCGTCGGCAATAACTTACTGATTCCGACGGAAATCATTCCGTCGATGAAAAAACCGTGGCTTACTAGTTTACTGACGGAATAGTTTCCGTCGCTAAATTACCGATGGAATATTCTGTCGGACATTACCCAGAGAAAATTTTCCATCAGTAATTTCCGTGGGTAATCACCCACAGAAAATTTTCCATCGATAATTCCGTCAGTAAATTATTTTATTTAAAAAATATAATAAATCCATGTGGGCATCGGCGGCGGCTGCCCTCATCGAAGGGCCGGCGACTGCCACGTGTCCTCTGAATTAATTGTTGAGTTTTGTGACCAAGCCAAGACTCAAACCTTAGACCTCTCACATGCATTGTGATGCCTTT
>JBAGKO010000010.1:23024649-23035862 GCA_037177275.1 Acacia concinna
CTTCACTCATAATCTTAAATTATTCTGATATAAAGGGATTTGGTTTAATTTCAATTACAGTCTCCTTTGTATTTTCCTTTTCTTTTTGTGTGATTGTTTCAGAATTTGGAGTTGTTTGTTTGGTGTTTGTGTATGATTTTGATGCCTTTGAATTTAGTCATAAAGAGTATATGAGATTTGTTAACATGCAGGTGAAAGGGTTGATGTCATAATTAAGCGTAGGCCATTTAAATGAAGGTGGTTAATATTTGAAGGCAACTTCATAACCGCCTTCTTTTGGTTTTATAGTAAATTTTTTTTTATCTAACACATCAGAAACTAATGTGATTAATTTGCCTGCATTTAATTATACAACCATTATCTTAATTTACAGATTCAACATTTTCCATTGATAAAACTACCGGCAATAAAATTGAAGGACTAAAAATATATTTTTTAAATATAAGATGCCAAATTAAAACATCATGTAAATTTAAAGAACTAAATGTATATTTTAGCCTTGCTTTTTTTCAAACAAAAGAATAGAAGGGCATAATGGTAATTTCAAATTTTTTAAACAATAAAAATCTATCATTTGGCACAGCCATGGTTTAAACCCCAAACCCCACTGATATACAACAATCTTAATGCAACCAAGCCACTAATTCATATCTAGGAAAAATCTTAAACAAATAACTAATAAATAAACTAAGAATATAAAAAATTATCCCATTTTTAATTTTCAGGGTTATTGTTGGAGACACAAAATATTACTACCTCTAATGTTTAATTTAAGATCCAATTAATTTTTTTAGAGAGATTAAAGAAGTTATATAAATTAATTTAAAATTTTTCCAAACTAATTTGTAACTATACCATCTAACACAATCCTCAATCCCAAGTCAATTTTAGGAATAAAGAGTTATAGAAGATTGTAAAGCTAATTTTAGGAATAATAGGTTTATTTTCTTGAAAAATTCAAGAAAAATAGTTAGAGGTTATCATCTGACCTAACAATTTTAGAGAAATTATTTTATGGATTAAAGAAGCTAATTAAGAAAGGAAATCCTTATAAAGTAATAAGGATTAATTTTAGAAATTTATTTAGTAATTAAGTACTAATAAATAAATATGGGTAAAATAATAATTTCATTTCCTTCAAAAATAAAATTGAACCATCAACTCATGTTTAGGGCCAACATTTGAAGCCCAAAACGTATTCTAGTCAACCCAGAGAATTAGGAAATCTGAGATTGTATTTTGCTACTGCAAGTGTGTCTGGGAGGGTCGCCCCCTGTACGGGCCTCTTCAATATTCGAAAGGATTAGTCCTTGGCTTATCGGGTTGGGGATACCTTTACAGTAACAAGAAAAAAAAAAAAAAGGAAAGACAAGAATTGAAGGGGTAAAATAGGTTAATTAAACGTGGGACCCTCAAGCTTTTTTAGAGTTACTTACCCCTTCGTTTAAAATACTCTAGCCCCTCCATCTTCCTGCAATTTGATATGCGTAGAGAAATAGAGTGAGAGAGAGACGGAGTGCTACTGCTAGGGATGCAGGGAAGAGGAGAAAACGAAGAGAAGGAATGCGAGGAAGAGAAGGAAGAAATCTCGCATGCAAACTGGTTAATAGGCCAAAGTAAGTCATCTAAGCACTCTCCCAATTTTTGTTTTCTTCATTTGAGACATTTAGGGAGGGGATGACGTTTTGAAATCTGATTCTAGTGAGAGAAAGTTAAGAAAGCAGTTGTGAAAACATAGATTGAGATTGATACGGTTAATTTATGCCCCTACATGTAGATTAATACTATTGCATGTTGAGTTTGAACTTTTGTGGAGTTAAATATGAAAATTCCAGATTAAATAAATGATGCTGTTCCAATTTTTTTTTGGGGGAAGTTAGAGTGTTGATTTGCCAAGAAAATTGTATGATACAAGTTTTGTTTATTAGGTTATTCTGGGAGTTGATGAATAAAAAAAAAAAAACTTGTCGTATCTAAGCTGAAATATCCACTGTTGGATGCCTTATTTTATTCTAAAGTTATGTTTTATAGTTAAAAATAAATAATATTAAGATATGCGATGAATGAGTGGAGTGAAATTGGAGTTTATGTTTAAGGTTCTATTCGTCTCCTTGTTCGTGCAACCACTGTTTATGGCAGTAGGAGTTGAATTTGGTGTAATTTAGGATTCCTAATGTGTTTAAAAGAGTATTTTGTGTTGTTAATTATATCAATAGCACGTTTTTAGAAAATGGACTCTTGGTAAGTATGAAGGGAAAGGCTCAAATGTTAATGAAATCAAAAGGTTTATGTGTTAACTAGATGTATGAGGATGAGTGTTTGATGGATTTACATTTGGAATGCTTAAGGATGATAATGCCACTGTTTTAAAAAGTGAAAATGAGGTGTAGGTGTTCTAAGTTGATAGAGTACACGTATAAAATGCTTAATGGCTTCATAGTTGTGAATTGAGGCCATAAAGTTAAGTTTATGAATCATTTCTTATACCCCTGTTCGGCTAGCCCCTGTTTAAGCATGAAGGAGATGAGTTTTGCTAAATTTAAGGTTTTCAATGGATTTATAAGGGATTTTTGTGTAGAATTATATCTCTAATGCTTATTTGGAAGTACTATAAAAGAATGGAGTTTTATAAATTGGAGCCCTGATTTTATGTAAACTGTGCCCCTGATTTGATTATGCATGTTATATTTTCTTTGTAGAGGATTGAAAGAGCTTTAGATATAGATTTGGGCCACTTCATTTTGTATTTTCTAGATTAAGTTATTATTTTTCAAAGTTAATTGAAAATTAAGGGTAGCTAGATTGTGTCTAAATTAGGGATTCTAAGAAGGGTTAGCTAATTTTCAAAATTGTGAATGATATAAGTATTAATCTGCCCTTACTTATACATAGATGATAATATTTGATATACACCCAAGCCCACTAAGGAATTATTAAAGGAAGAAGTAGGTAGAAGGTAAATTGCAAGAAAGCATAAGAGGTAGTAACTCTTTTCCTTTCATGTTATTACCCATTGGTTATAACATGATGTATGCACCATTTTGTTGTAGTTAAGCATAAGAACATGTAAATTTTCCCTTGCATAGTTAATTGCCATAGCCATGAGCAGCAGATAGATCGACAGAGCAATTATCTGTCTAGCATATGCACTAGTTCATATTTATTTAATATTTATTCATTTTATCTATTGGTGAAATGAATGTGCACCAGTTATTTATACAATTATCTATCTACAAAGAGATTGTGCACTAGTTAGCTTTTCAGCTCAGTTATCCGCAAGGTTTTGTTCTTTATAGTTTGCATTTCCATTCATAGTTATTAATCATGTATATTTAGCATGATGGAAGGTAGGTGCTACTGAGATTTCCCCAAATCTCACCCCCCCTTCCATGATCAACAATAAGGGCAAGAGCGTAGTGATTGGAGGAGACTAAAGAAGAAGGAAGCTGATGGATGCATAGCTAATACGGACTTAATGAAGCTCACACACACACACACACACACACACACACACACACACACATATTATGCACCTAGTATAAGAGACATTGCATGTATGTTTTTGTTATTTTGAGATGTATATAATCTCCAAAAGAGAATTGGTAGCCTATACTATAAATATGGTAGAAAATATAAGTGTAGTAAAGAAGGATACATGTAACAGAATGTATTGTTGACATCCAAAATTTTGTAGAGTAAACGTTTGAGTTATATCTTGATATTATATATGATAATAGTACACATCCTAAGCTTTAAATCGAGTGGTAATTTGTAATTTTTGGATGTGTAGATAACAAGATATTATTTTTATAAGTTGGATCAAAATTCTAGAATTTTCTGCGAAAATTTTATGAAGAGATTAAATTTTAAGCAAATTCCAGATCCAATAGAACTCTATTAAATTGGGTCTTTATTTTATTATTAAAGGCATTGGAAGAGCTTAGTTTTGAAGCTATGAATCACTATTTTTAAGCAAATTCCCAATTACATATGAATATGATAACATTTCCTTATTAAGAACTTTATTAAAGGTGATGCAATTCATATTTAATGGCATTGTATAACTTAAAATGAGAAGCACACAAATATCCCCCCCAAAGCAGTCTTCTTGTTAGTTGCACCGTATAAATCAATTATATATAGTTTTCATCAGTTGGGCTAGAACTTTGAGTTCAAAGTTTTTTTATTATTATTAAATATTTAGTTTTCATCAGTTGATTCTTATATTAACATAAATATTATTTTGCTGATTTTTGCATGGTCAGATGTCTTTAATAAAGTCTTTTATTATGTAAAATGATCATAGTAAAATCCATTTGGCAGTGTAAATACAAAATTCATATATGTTTGGGCAAATAATAATTATCTTTAGAATTCATCGGTCTGTGTCATCACAATTAATAAAAAAGAAGAACAAAATAATTATGTGTCCTTCCGCAGACACTTCTTCTGTTTTTGTTTTTTTTTAATGAAACCAAAAGTATGCATTAAGTAGCAAAGGTGCAACAAGTAAAGAACCGTAATAAAATACCTACATCCTGAAAAAGATAAGTCAAACTCCAATGCACTGACATAGGATGATTAAGTATAGTGATATGAGTTTGCTTAAGTAATTTACAATGTAGTGGAATATAACAAGGTTGAGGAACAATATTCTGCAGAACACTTTGGTACAAGGATAAAGGAGAAAGAAGAAGCAGTTAATAAAAAAAGAAGGTTGATGGGAGATGATAATTTTTCCATAGAAAGTCCATGTATTCTATGTTCTGTAAAACACTTGATATAGTGTCGGTGTGGCCTTTCTTGTTAATCATGTTTAATTTATCATAACAATTAACTTGTAGAGTTAAACTGCCTTTAGATGCACAAAAAAAGGAAGAGATAGGCGAATCCATCAAAATGACTTCGACGCAATCCCATTTGCCAAAGCTTGTGAAATCATTAATAATAATCAAGGTACACTATTATATTCAACCCAATACCTTCAATTAGCTAGACTCTAATTTTCACCAATTTTTATATGCATACAACTTTTGATATTATCACAATTTTAACGTGCAATAACTTCAATTTCTTTTCTTCTTCTTTTTTCATGATATGCCTTTGAGGTCGTCTCAATAAAGTATTAGTGAGAAACCACTACAACAAATAAAGTATTTCTTTTATCAGAATAATAACAGCAAATAAAGTATTGCTAACTTCAGTTTGTATATATAATGGCACTAAGATGCCACTCTAGTTAGTTATTGGTTTGATCAGATCTCACATATATAACAAGAAATAGAAGATAAGACGTTTAATATATATATATATTGATTCAATTTTCAATATTTGACTTATTTAATCATTATTATTAAAAAAGAGCAGTTATTCACCCTCTCTCTCCTACATTATATTTTCAATAGGTTTAAAATTGAAAAACAATTTAATGACTCTCAAGTAATAGGAATATGTTTATAATAAAGACATGATCAATGGTAAGTGACAGGGTGACACAATGATAATCACATTAATTTTTTAACCCTTCTATTGAATTGATATTAGTAATTGTATATTAATATTACTATATGTAATTGTAAATAACATTAACGAGTAAAGTCGCTCGCTTGGGTGCCCTTGTTTAGAAGCATCCTTGGTGGGCTTTGACTTAAATATTACTTCATTGTCAACGTTGCCAAGGACGGAGCACGCTTGTGACACCTTCAAAAACCAAGGTATGTTCATAACATTGTAATTATCCACCAATCTACCCTCAAATTAAACAATATGCAAAAATCTCTATCTAAATTGAAAGAAAAAAAAATATGTAACTAACAGGTAATAGTATTGAAGATGACAAGTGACTATCCTTACGTCCATGTTGGGAAACACCCTTTCATGATGACTCTCCTAATTACCCTGGTAATAATAGATATTTGCATTTCATGAATGTGCATATAAGATTTTAAACAAATTTATATATTAATTGGTGTTTGGATTGCAGAATTTCAACAAGAAAATGTAACTTCCACCAATGTTGAATAAATTCAAAAAAGCTTTGAAGACACTAGAAAAGCCTTGAAAGGAGATAGTAATTTATGATGATACATGAATGAATGACATGGCAATTTGTAGCAGACTAGCGGGTATTCTTTTAATTAATTAGAGAAAAGAATATTGTTGCATCTTTCTTTAATTTATGAATATTTCATTAGTAAATTATGACTTTTAATATCAGGTTGTGTGAAAAATATGTGTGTATGTTAAAGTATATATTTCTCACTCCAAATTAAAGTTGTCTTGCAAAAGCTTGACCTCATGAAATCTAATTACTTGCAAAAGCTTGACCTCATGAAATCTAATTATCATCTTATTGTATCCGTTCCATGGCTTTCTACACCAGTTTATTAATTAGAGATGTTGTCAGTTTGCTGTAAATTAAAAATAAAATGAATTGTAACTGAGCTACCATACATAATCGATTTCACCATTCTATTATTGTCCTGTTATAGAAAAAATTTTATTTGCAAAGTCTGAAAATTATCATACTTCATGGAAAATATAATTAAAAATATTAAATTTGATATTTTATGCCTTATGGCCGTTGAAAATTGGTCAGAATAGAGAAAACATAATAATGTCAATGTTTTTTTAGCTTCTTTTACTATACAAATGGTTTAATTTAACGTATGCCATCTACACATAATGGTGGGATGGGTGACTTATTTATAATCAAACCTATAAATAAGTCAGATTAGATATAAATTAGATTATGTAATGTGATTATGTTTGAATTGACGGTAGCATAAGTTACTTATGTAAAAATAAAAATGTGTTTAATTGATATGTTTAAAAAGTAATTTATTGTGGTGAATGACTGAAAATGACATGAATATTAGTAAATATCTTTTATATATATATATATGTATATATATATTGTGAAATTTAAAAATTATAACAGAAAAAAAAAAGAAAAATTAATTTTAACAAAAATTAAAAATAAAAGCTAAGCATAATAAAGTGATATTTTTGCTGTTTTCAGTCCATTGCAACTGAATGACTGGAGAAATGAGAATGAAGAAATGGGCACAGACACGCGATGCTATTTGACACTTGGAGCTGAGAATTAATTTGTGTTGGTTGCTTTTAAAAAGAAATTTATGGGATAACAGTAATAGGACGGAAAAACGGATCTATAAGCCACAATTTGTTGCTTATATAAATAAGACAAAGATTGTAAATAAAATCAATTACTTTACAGTCAAAACAAACATTCAAATAAGTGTACACAAATCCCAATATTTGATTTTCACCCAATACGTCCGTTTTCCATTGCTATTGGGTTTCCAAACATACATTTAAACCTACTCTTTTATATCTTATCATAACAATGTTCCTAAATAGCCCTTATCAAAGTCAAACAACTCAAATTTATGATAATTCATTAACATATAAAAGCTAGTAAAACAGAGTACGTCCAAAATATACAGTCTATTCTTTCCCTTTGTTTGAACTTTGCACATTCATTTATCTTTGAGAAGAGTGAGATTCATTGGGATCTCTAGTAATAAAGACACCATTCAAAAATATAGTTGGCATATCTCAATAATTTTGTATGAACCCACTCGCTCGCTAGCTGCAACAGACCTTAGCGTTGGTTAAATATTAATTTTCCTGATGACTCTGTCCATTTGTGATTGGAAGGAAAAGAGAAACGTAGTGGGTAGGAAGTTCATGTTAGAAACAAGGTAGTATGATCGTATTCAGATACTGTCAATTACTGCAAGTGCTTCGTTTGATTCTCCATGCGTGCTTCTCAATTGCCCTGGCTATACAGTATATTGTTTGAAGGATTTGATTTTATTTCATTACACAGTTTACAGTTGCAGAACAGAACAGAGGATAATATGCTATGACTAAGGGACGCAAGTTTAAATCTGAGGTTGATGATGTGTTTTGACATTTCCACAATTGAATTCTCACAAGCATTTGTAGTGATGTAACAGATTTTTTGGAGATGAACTAATGCTATAGATTAAGTTAACAGATTTTTTTTTTTTTTAACATTCGATTATTTGGGCTAGCGCACATACATGATAGTGTACTTTTCTCTCTACTATTTTTCCATTTACTTTCATGGGGCTTTGGGTGATGTTGTGGAAGCATTTCTTGGCTCTAGTTACTCCTTCAGAAATCAATCATTTGTTAATTATGAGTTTTAATTATAGCGGTTTGTGTGATAAAATATATCTGTTCATACAATTAAACCTGAAGCACTACTCTACCATTTCAAAATATAAATTGAATACTGTCACACTCTATTAATATAAAATCATTATTACCATAAATAAATGTGTGAACATTTTACAACAATGTGAAAAGTATAAGCATTAAGGAAGAACATCCATTCAATATGAAAACTATAGTATATACAGAGCAAGACAAAGAATACAACAACTCATTAAATATAATATTGAATAATCTAATTATCATATGATTGTGGTCTAAATCAGTCAACAACTCCACTCTTATAAACTTTTGATTTGTTTATGCCATACCAAAAGGTATATTCTTGATTATCCAAGCCTCTGTTTTTCTCCTACAGATATGCCTCCCCTCGAACCCAACATCCTCTATTGCTTAAATCAATTACGGTACATTTGAAACTAATATTTACTCTCTCTAACCTTGTTCCATTAACTTTCTTGGCTCTTTTGGGTGATCTTGTGGGAGCATTCATTGGCTGGCAATAGCAAGCTAACAGTTGCCCTTTTCAATTGTTTCATGTTATGTGTTTGTTATAAAAATAGGAATAACTCAAAGAGAAGTAATCGATCATCTCTTTTATGCCATATGATAGAAGCTAGCCACCATGGAATCTTGACAAAAACACACTCTGAGCTTCTCCCAGCAAAATCCATTGGGATGGCATTTCGTGAGGCCGCCATTCTGCCACATGCCTAGTTAATTAGCTATCTTTTACTTTATAATTTCTTTGTTTTTTAAATTAATCGTTTTAGTGGCTAGGAAGTTTATGTTAGAAACAAGGTGGTGGTAGTAGCTGCTCTTTATGTCATGATGAAAAAGATTGAATTACATGCTATTATGTTGTTTGCTCTATTTTTTAAGTAGATATATGAAGTTCAAGCCTCTGTAAGCTCCAGTACATTCACGTGTGTATGTTGTTTACAAACTTGCTTATATATATATATATTTTAATTAACTATACAAAAGTTTCTTCAGCCTGAACTATGCACATGTAAGAAGTGATAACCAAGAGCTTCCTTTGATTGCGTTTCATGATATCTTAATTTACAGAATCATTGGCCGTTTACTTGTTGCAACAGAAAAGCGTAATTGGGGCTTTTATTTAGTTCAATTTAAGCAGACATCACATATAGAATATTAAGAGGAAATGCAATATAATTTTTGCAATGTTTCTGTTGGAAATTTAATATATTTATTTATATATATAATATTTATTTAGATATTAAATATTTTATAATATTATTTTAATATATATAAATATATCACGGGATGTGTCCCGCATCATTATTTGAATTACGAATTGAAGAGTTACGTTCAAAGGGTTATGATTGGTCGTTGAGTCCTTCAAGAGTCTTGATGGGAGGCTATATAAGGAGGAGGCCAGAATCAGAACAAACATGTTAAAAAGTTGTTAGTTCGATTAAGAATTCCTGACAGGGTGACGGTGTTTCAACAGCCCATCACTGTGCCAGAAATTCCCGTTCAGAAGAATTCAAGAAAATCTCAAAGAATACGGTATGCATACACTATGGCAAGAGGTATGTAAGACTTCCGCTATGAATATCATAATCTTATATTTATAAATTATGTGTAACATGTGGTATCAGAGCCTAATTTTCCTCTACCTGGTATTTTAAGACATGTTTTCATTTTTAGAAAATTTGAAATTGACAAACATATGGGTTTCTGTTTGACATTTGATTCTGAAAAATTTTGTTTTGGGATTAAAATATAACTATATATGGGCATGGTAAGAATGATTGTTTGGCATACTTTTACTGTGTCTTCAATATATGCTCATGTATATATATGTCAATGATTTCAGGGCATACTCTGTGTCTTCATGAAGAGAGATCATGTATCTCCATATAGTTGTTTTCGGTGATTTGCAATTTTCTGTTTGAGAGAGAATGAATGTCTCTGCATATAAACAACTTCGGCCCTTTGGTCCTCTGCATATATATTTGTTTTCGATTTTTTTTCGATTCGCATATATCAAGAACATATGGTGTATGATTTGCCTAAAAATGTTTTGGAATGTTTTTTCCCTCTGTTTTCACCATGAACACGCGTGAAAACGTTTAGTGAAACCGAGAGATTTTTTTTATTGGACACAACCGTGACTGCGAGACTTAAACAATTTGGCATTGAGATTTTTTATGTTTTTTAGGGTCCATTGTTCATTGGATTGTTTCTCCAATGTTTTCAGTTTGAGAGGACAAGGAAAAGGAAGTAAAAAGTGCCTGAAATCATCTGAAAACATAACCAGAATCGCGGGTCCGTACCGGGTCGGTCCGGTTTTTCAGGTCGGGTTCCGAGTGAAGAAGATGACATAACGCGCTTCTGGAGAAAAGCGCATTTAGCTTAAAGATGCGTTTGGTTCTGCGTTGATATAAAATCACGTTGTAACAGTAATTAAAAAAAAAAAGAATTCTGCGGAGTGGGCTTTCATTTTTTTTTGGGCCTATAATTTTTTTTTCTTTTTGCTAGTATTGGGCCTATCGATTTTTTTTCTCTGCAGTTGCAAATTTTTTTTAATGGACTTTCTTCATGACCTAAAATATTTTGGTTCACTGATTAAAAAAAAATAATGATAGAGTTGTATTTTTTTTTCTCTTACTAAGTTTTAATAATTAGAATTCATGCTTTTATAGATTTATTAGAGCTAAATAAATATTATACTATGGATATTTATTATGATTTTTATTGGCTCTATATTTGTTTATTTATTTAATTCTACAAATTTATTGTATGGATTATTTAAATTGTCTGTGAATTTATATAGTATTGCTCTTTAGGAATTATAATTATTCTGAAATTTGGAATTAATTCTGAATTTATATTTATTTGAGCAATTTTAAGTGAAGCATGAATTAGTGGGAGAATTTAAGTTATCTAGTTACATATTGTTAATTAGATTAACTGTTAAATTTTTATTATGTTATTGTTGCATATTTATGTATTTA
>JBAGKO010000010.1:23057807-23071014 GCA_037177275.1 Acacia concinna
GTACTTAATGGGATTCTATTTAGTCTACTAAGACCAATAGTATTCTTTTCAAAATATTTGATCGAAATAAGACCTTCTATGATGCAATTTAAAGCTGCACCAGAATCCTATAAAGCTATAGTTTCCAAAACAAACTCATTTTGAATGACAAGTCTGATTAGTACATGATGCTCTTGGACTGAGATCTTTTGAGTTGAAATCCTTGATATAAGATTAATAAAAGAATCAGAGACATCTTGATCATCATCCTCAATGTCTTTGTTTGATTCATTTTCATCTTTATTGTTAGGGATTTGAATCTTATTCATCTTTGCTTTGCTGATGAAAAGAGAATGAAGATATTGAGTAATTCTCAGGTCTTTTAACTCTTCTTTTAGACCATTTATTTCTCTTTGAAGGTTTGTCATCGTGACTAGCTTTGACACTTTTTGGAATTGTTTTGTGATTTTAGAAAAATCATACTTATTATTGGTAGTTTCTAAAAAGAAGATTTTGAGGAAGAGGCAGAAGCCTGGCAGAGCTTGTTGAAATACTTCATCTTATCCTCATTATTAGGAAGAGAATTTATTATTTCAAAAAATAAATCTTCTTCCTGAGTCAAAACATTTATTTGAAAGTTTTGCTTTTTCTTTTTTAGAATATGATTCATCCGAAGAGGATGAAATATCATCATCATATTGAAGTTGATTGATTTCTCCATCAGATGATGATCTTTCATATTCTTCTTCTTCTAAAGATGTGTTTTCGAGAAGAAGGTTATTGAATTGTTGAAGAATTGGTTCTTCAAGTTTTAAGGCTTTAATTTTTTTTGTTGAGCTTACAGTATTTTGCATAATGACCTTCTTTATCACAATGGTAACAAGCTGTTTTACCTTTAGAAAGATCAAATGGAAGTTTTGATTTAAACTCCCGTTTGAGTTTTCTAGGGTTGTTGGTCCTAAGGCTTCTATAGGGTTTTCGGACATATTTCTTTGTCATATGTTTATATTCCCCTTTATCAGAATATTTATGTTTTTTGTGCTTGGATTTCTTGCATGCAGGAAACTCAAATTACTCACAGAAAGACCTCAAGTCTTTTGTTTCTTTGCTAAGTTAGTGTTTGATTTTTCCTTCTTGGCAAAGTTTGAGAGCTGTTTTGATGACTATGGCAATTAAATTACCATACGTAAGATTCTCATAATGAATCTTACCATCACCAGAATGTTCTTTGATCTTACCGTGGATCTTGTTTCCTATGGCTTCAAGAAGACCAGCGATGAATTTTTCTTTCTAGATTGGATGATTTCTATCTTCTCTGGTGAAAACTCTAGTCAAGAATGTATCTCTATAATACCTAAATTCTAAAAGTGTTTTACACTTTAGATTTGACAAGAGATCTACAGATTTATCTACCCAAATAGAAGGATCTCTTACAAAGTGCTTGACTATGTTATATATTAAAGTATTAACAGTGTCTGGCATTGGTTCACCATTACAAGTTATAGGAGTTCCATCATGCATAATCTTGACATATGAAAATATTTGATCTTTTTGTTCATTTGTAAGATGGTAATCTCACCAACCTTAGAGTTGACTAGTAAAGCCTGAAACTAACATATGAACGACTTCCTCTTCAGGAGTTGCGTTCTTTATGTAATAGGAATTACTAACCATTACCATATGTTAGAGGATTTCTAGAATATCCTTTTTAGATTTACCATCTATGTTCCATATATAGAGGTCATCTACATTGAATTGTTTGAACAAGATATCTCTTTCTTCAAGAAGCATGTTCGGAGGAGTTGCCCTTAGATAATACAACTTTGTTGGTTTTCTCCAACTTATGTTGTTTATTGAGACTTTTGGAAGCTCAGGAGAAAGGCATTCTCCACTACTACTAGATGTATTGTCTTTCGCAAAAGCAGTTATTGTTTAGACAAAAGAAGAGGTTTGTTCAAGGGTGTCAAGTATATCCCTTATCCTCTGAAGTCTCCTCAATTCTTCATCAATTTTCTGTTCAGAAGTTTCAGAATCATCCTCTACATCATAAGTCAATTTTACAATGTTAGATGTTTCATCTAAACCATGCAAACTTGTTTTTGGTAGAGGATGATGAGTTTTTGGTGCCTCAAGTACCGAAGGTATTGAAGGTGGTACTGGTGGGGTTGAGAAAAACTACAAGAATGCCTTGAGAATTGGTCCAAGGCTATCCTGAAACTCAGATCTTGAGGTATAGAAACTGAAAATGATCTAGAAAGGATGAAAAATCTCTTGCTGTCAAAAGACCTATCAAAAGCAATTCTGACATCTCTAGTTTGATTTTTCCTGATTTCAAAGAACCTAGGTGTTGGATTTGGAGTGGGAGGAGTAGCCTTTTCCATAAGCCATTCCTCTAGAAGAGTTATTTGATTCCAACGAATTGTCTGTCTTACAACGAAATTTTCCTGTGTGGCATCTATCATAATAAGACATGTATGTTCGTCCTTTAGAGTGAGTTTGGTCAAAACTGCACAAGAGTTAATGACCTTATACTTAATCCTATAGATGAGGGCTACAGGAGAAACAGTTGAAAGCATGTCAAGACCATGTATCTTAATATTCAGGCGCAAACATTCTATTGCTGGTCTATCATGGAGATGGACCATCATATCTAGGAAATAGTTGAAGTATATAGGTCTTGCATGTAGACCTAGTTCAACCATTCCTATAATGGATTTATAGTATAGTAGTATGTGTCTTGCATCCCTGACAACCATCAAGGCTGCAGCATCATGACCTTCATTTATTAAAGGCTTTAATGCCACTTGGATACATCCTATATGGATATACTTACACTTTTGTCTGTGAAGTTTTAAGGACTTTTCAAACAAGAGTGGAATATCTGTCATTCCTAAGCCAAGAGGTATAACCTCTTCAACCGAACAAATGATATAGTCAGGCGTTTGGAAGAATTTCCTAGGAACTATCGGATATAATTCATTTTTATCGATGTCTGGGATTGTCTAGTCACCAATACTTTGGTTGATATCTTCAAAGTGGATTTCCTCTTTGAAGATGGCTTTTGAAGAGGAAGATCCTCTATTGGATGAGGAAATTCCTTGGTTTAGATCCTGGGAGGAAGAAGAGGAGTGGGAGGAGAGACAAGAAAGGGAACGGAAAAGAGAATGCATAATTTTAATTTTCACCCTTTCCAGATATCATCACCATCTTGTTCCATAGAAATATACTGGATGCTTTATGAAACTCTGTTATAACTCTCTCTTTTTAGATTCTACTACATATATTATCCAATGCTATGAATATAAAATAATGTTCTACAAATAATGTTATCTCTTAGCCCCAGTTGAAATCAGTAATGCATGATCGTACATGAATACCAAGCAATATCCTTTGGACTTACTGCCTCTCCTGGGCCTTACTGCCTAGGCATGAAAAAATGAATGATGTCCATATAATATCACGTGAGTACTGGAGCATCAAAGATGCATGTGCTATCAGATATAACATTACCAACTAGAAGTATGATTTTATATTAACATGTTTTGATGGGAAAGATCGGATAAATCGCAACCATAAAGCATACTTATATGGATAATATAAACAGTAGTTTCATATGCATAAACTAAATAATGTGCATGAGAAAGGGTGTTATGGGATGAACAAAGAAGCACATGAAACTAAGAGGCTTAGAAGGCTAAACCATCCATTCGAGTCATCTTTAGCCTATTGAATTTGCAGTCTCCATCATACCCTAGAAGGGGAAGGGACATCTAAAATAAATTAATGTACATTAAGAGTTTCATAGCATCACAATTACATCCCTACTTCGCCATTGGCTCTGATACTAAGAATGGAGAGAGACCCCGGAAGGATCATGGGAAAGGTGGGAGAGGGGAAATGGATCGAAGAAGGAACCAAGACGCACTTGTTACATTAATACTTATGCAGATGCAAAAAATAATTATAATAACAGAAAATTAAATAGACGAGAGCAACTCGTCAAAGTATTTATTGAAAACTTAAAATATTACAAACATATAGAAAAAAGCTTACAAGATTAGACAGGGAAAAACAAATGGAATCCTGAGCCTATATCTCTATCTTCTCTCTAAGACTTTGGGGTGAGAACTGAATGAACTATTAGATATAATTCATTTTTATTGATGTCTAGGATTGTCCAGTCACCAATACTTTGGTTGATATCTTCAAAGTGGATTTCCTCTTTGAAGATGGCTTTTGAAGAGGAAGGTCCTCTATTGGATTCGGAATAGAAATATAATTTCCAGATCAAATAATGGATAGAAATCAACTCCAAAGATTCTTGGGTTGCCTGAATTACGTAGGTGATCTCATCCCCAACCTAAACAATATCATTAAGCCTCTCCATAAGATACTTAAGAAAAATCCTCTGGCATGGACTGATGATCACACTCCAGTGATTATAAAAATAAAGTCTTATGTCAAACATCTTCCATGCTTATATCTTCCAGATCCACAAGCATTCAAAATAGTTGAGACTAATGCCTCATACATAAGTTATGGAGGCATTCTTGAACAAAAGATTGATGATAAAGAGCATTGCATTGCATGTACATCAAAACATTAGAATAGGGCTTAATAGAACTATTCCACTATTAAAAAAGAAATTTTAACAATAGTTTTATGCATCAAAAAATTTCAAAGCGATTTGCTAAACAAAGAATTTTTAGTTCGAGTATATTGTAAATCTGCCTAAGACATTTTGGAAAAAGATGTTAAAAATCTTGCTTCAAAACAGATTTTTGCCCGATAGCAAGCTATATTAAGTATCTTTGATTTCAAAATTGAATTTATCAAAGGTTCGTCAAATTCTCTTATGGATTTTTTGACCAGAGAATTCTTATAGGATAATGAGAGTATCAACCAATGCCACCAAAAAAGAAAGACAAAGCTAAGGGAAAAGCTTGAAATGAAGAATTGCAGCCCACTGCTGCATCAAATTTGCAACCCATAGCTGCACCAATAGGGTTTTCGACCCAAAGGGCTGAGTCATCAACTCATAAAACTGAGTCTTCGACCCAGAATAAGAGTCAAGGGGAAAAATCCTTTCTCCCTATGATAGCCAAGGATTATAACTTCCCACCAAAAGTAATAAAAGCCTTGGAAGAATAAGTTAAAGCCCACAATAGGTCTTTGACCAAATTACCAAACAAATCTTGGGCAGATGTTGCTGAAGAAGACGTCATTGCCTTAGCACAAAACTAAGCAAGGGAATTATCCTAGGCTAGTTCATCAAAAGAATTAATTCCTTTTTCCCAACCAAAGACATATAAGAGCATTTTTATTGAAAAAAAACACAAAAGAAACATGTTATTTTCACAACTGAACCAAGATGTTTTGATAAAAGCCCTCACACATTGATAACAAAAATCTTTCCTCTAGGCTTTTACTTTAAACCTATTTCTAAAATGAAAAGTCAAATATTTTATGAGTTAATTCTTATCATCTTAAGATCAAGAGAAATAACTTATCATAAAGATTCAAATTATCCAGAAGATAAAGCTATCCATGGATAATCCATGGTTGATTTTGTTAAGTTTCTTTCTCCTACATATTGGGGACATGATCTTAACAAAATGGACCTTTTCAAAAAACATGATGTGGATTTCACACCATTAGGTTATAATTACTGATATTATCTTAATGCTTGGTATAATGCCTTTTGGTACCAAAATCCAAAATTTAGCCACACATAGTTGTTCCACTTCAAAAAAATGTAAAGTATAAATTTTCACAATGGTTTAATAAATGGTGGGATCATTTTGGTCTAATTCCAAAAATTTATTCAACCATTGTCAAAAAGGGGTATGACTATTTTGTAAGTCGTGCCAACTTAGAAGAAGATCCATTCCAAGTGGACCTTCATCTATTTTCAAAATTTGGTGTAAGCTGGGTATATAGGTGGAATCTCAAGTATTTGAACTCCACTTTTAAAAATGGTTCCCCCGTTTTATGCAGAGTGCCTTCTGTTAAATGGTGGAATAAAACTTGGGAAGACAATGTTTCTATCAAAGCACTTAACAAATGGTTCAAAAAGAACCCAAAGTTTCTTAATGCTGTAGATTATGAAACCTGTGTTTTCCTCAACCAAAAATCAAAGATTCAAGCTTGTTTGGATGGAGCAAACCAGTCACAAGGGAAAAAAGAAGAAATCAAAGGAAGAGTCATCTTCGTCCTCCTCAATATCCACAAAAGGATCAAGCATTGAAGACATAGGTGATTATTTTAGACATGACCCCAGAGACAAGATTATTAACCTTGGCGAAGACGAGTAATCTAGACAAAGTCCAAAAGCAAAGGGAATATGCTTTTGGTAGGAAATTGACACGAAGTCAGAGAATCTGACTATTTGACAGACAAAGCAGTATTAAAAAGTCATTGTAGTAATCATTGTAGCAGACATAAAGTTGTTACTGTAGCACGCGTGAACTTTTGAATTCAATTGTAGTGTCAGCAAGAAACTCTTATAAATAGAGGGTTTCGTTCAATGTTAGACACAATTCAGTTCTCACCCCCTAAGTCTTAGAGAGAAGCTAGAGAGATAGGCTCGAGAATTCCGGTTGTTTTTCCCGGTCCAATCTTGTAAGCTTTTTTCTATGTTTGTAATATTTTAAGTTTTCAATAATATTGTGACGAACTGTTCTTATTTGTTTAAATTTCTATTTTCATAATTATTTTCTGCATCTGCATAAGCATTGATGTAACGAGTCCATCTCGGTCCCTTCTTTGATCCTCTTTCCTTCTCCCTCTTCTCCTCCGATCCTTTCAGGGTCTCTCCTCGTTCTTGGTATTCGTGACCTGGAAAGGCATAATACTCTAATTTTGTGCTTTGGCCTTCAGAATTTGGTAGCTCCATCAATGCTCCGTCTTGGGTCTTAAGTCCTTCTTCAATTGTCTGTAAGTTACAACAAAGAGCTTTGTAAAGATCAACTAAGCAATTACAAGTAAGGAGAGGAAATTGACCTTTTTTACCCCTAAAATAGAAAAATGCAATGCGTAAACCCATGTAATTCAAAAGTTATAAGTGCAATGCAGACTAAGGGTAAAAATGTTGCAATTCATAGAAAACTCTTAAGAAAACAGTGTAAAGATAAGGTTATATCAACTCTTCGTCACTTGGGAACTTAACATTATACATGGGAGTGTCATCTAGGCCTGTTAAAACATTTGCACAGGTTAATGGGCCTGCTTGTTGGGCCATCTTTGTTGTTGGGTCAGTTATGATTTCCTTTTCCATATTATTTTTTGAGCCTCCATGTCTAGGATCAGCGTAGAAGTGACATCATTCTCCAGGCGTGCATGACTCTCAACAATTATGGGATTAGGTACTTTCTCCATTGTAGATCTAGTGGTTAAGGGCACATAATTCGCTAGCTTTGGGTCTATTTTATAGGCATAGGAAACATTATCACGATCAACATTATTTTCTCCATGAAATCTGTCCATCATCTGATATTCCCGTCTAGTGTCAGTTTTTCCATCTTTAACCACTAACTCTCCCAAAGTTCTATTCCGGTGAAAGTTACACGGCAGCACTTTCTTGTCTATCATTTAGCCCTCAATCCATCCATCCTTGCAAATCTCCAGGACATCCTCAAAAGTTCGTACTGGTGGAGTGCTCAACCATCTACCAAATCCTTCATTCGAAGCCGCCTCCTCCTCCAAGATCCTAGCATCCTTACACCCATGAAGTTCATGTCCAATATAGCCACACTTATAACATAAATTTTGCAAATGTTCATATCAAACACTAACCTAGGCTAGATCCTTCTCCTTGCATGGAACCTAGAAGCCCAGAGTAAGAGGCTTGTTTAATTGAAAAAGAACTCTCACTCGTATAAAACTTTGCACAAGCTTCCCATCCACCTTCGGTTTTTCATACATCATTGTTTCTCCCACTGCATTCCCCAGCGTGATCGCATTTGGTGAATCAAACGCCTTAACTGGGAGGCCATGAAATTGAACCTAAAAAGGTGATGAAGTAAAATTGACATCCTTCAAAACAAAACAATCTTCTCAAATCTGTAAGTTGAGTAACTGACCCTGGATTGACCATGGTTGATCCTTTATTATACGCACATAATCAGCACTATTCACAAACTGAAAGAGGAAAATGTTCTGGCTCTAATCAAGATCATGTACGTCTACCTCCTCTTCCAATTGCCACCCCTTCTTAATCATGGAAATGACTGTTGGGATATTTAGATTTTTTCCGTTAAAATCTTTCCAACTAGCATACCCCATATTTGCTCTGCCTTCTTGTTTAACTGTAGTATGAGCTCCTTGGGTTTTTTCACTCCACTACCCTGCCCAACCTCCATACCTCCAAACAACCAGAAGAAACCTCACACGCTCGCACACCAAACAAACTAGGATATTTGGAATAATGGATGAGCTGAGGGAGCTAGAAGAGAGAGGGGGAGAGATAAAGCAAGGGAAAAGACAGAAAGGAAAGCAAGAGAAAAATGCTTGTAGTCAAATAATGCTAGCGACAATGGCACAAAAGTAACCGTACGAAACTCTCACAAGGAGAGAGAAGGGGCTCTCATGAAGGAGAGAGATAGTTCGGCGATCTTAAACTAAATTAGTTTAAGATATGAAATGTTAGTGAAAATAATATTCCAAAATTTTATTGTAGCATCTAATGCTTCCACATTCTTTAATTTTTGTAGATCTTTGACAATTGGCAACTGCTACTTTCTTTGGTTTGTAGTAGGTAACTGTTCTTCAATTAAGAAAAGAAAAAACTGAGTGATGGTGTAGAAGCAGAGGACTAATTGAGAAGCCGAGAGGGAGGAGGGTGTTTGTTTTTTAGTCGAGGGGCATTTTGGTATTTCACACTGTAATTATTGCTGATTAAGGTCATTTAATGGTGATTATATTTTGGCTTAGAGTTTGTAAAGTCAAAGCACCCATGAAAAATATATGGTGTTAAGATACATTTTTAATAAATTATAGATATTTTTACACTTCAATTCAAAATTATATAAAGGCCCAAATTATAGATATTTTCTCACCAATAAATATTATCATGTGAAACTTTTCTTCCATTCATTTCCGTTACCCCACCGAAGCATTCTCAAACCGTACTCACCTTTTCCCAAAGTATTTTTATTTATATATTCATATAAAAAAATTAATGTTTTATCATAATTCTTACAATTTTTTTATGCTTTTTTTCCACTAGACTAATTTAGCATAATAAAAATTTATTATATTATTTTAGCTTTTATGACCTGATTATATTATTTTAGTTAAAGTTTACAGGAGGGTTATGTGATTGAACCTAGATTTTTTAAGGTTAAATTCAATTGGCACAGTTTTATTTTGGTACTAAAATACCACGCATTGGGATTCACTAAAAGCATGAACAGTTTTAGAAAGAAAATGAAAATATTTAATCACAAATTTTAAAAATAAATAAATAAGAAGTTGATGAGGGATAATTCAACATATAGTCAAGATATAAAGGATACTTCTATTATTATAAGATTAATAATAATAATAATTAATAATTGGTGTCATCAACCACAAACATAAATGAATCGTGTTCGTGATACAATTAGAGACCTACTTATTAGGAACATGATTAGAAATTAACAATGAATAGTATTTTAATGTGTTTGTTAATATTATTTTTTACAACATTATTAGAAACAAGGTGTAAAGAAAAATGTCATTCAAATATATAAAATATTATGACTTTAAAATCATCATCAATTATTTTTAATAAATCACATAAACAAATTCTTTCACAAAATTCATCATAAGTCACTTTTCAATTTTTATCATCCAAACATGTTTCATAAAAAAAATAAATCACTTCTACAAAGTCACATCTAAACACAACAACTTCTGATAAGTCACTTATTTTTTTAAAACTATTTTTCATAAACCCATAAAAAAATAAGTCACTTAAATTAAACCGCATCTAAACGTGCTCATTTCTTTCTTCTTCTTTTTTTTCCTAGCAAAAAAAAAAAAGAAATTCCTTTTTTCCACCTTATATAAACAGCCAAAATATTCAAAAAGGTTCTGTGGGAAAATTTCCACCAAATTAAAATTGGTAAGACAAAGTAAATGAAGAATAATGTAAACAAAACAAAAACCTATTCAAGATACATGTCATTGATAGACGCAAGGCTCTCTGCATAAAAGAACATTCGATGCACATCAACTCCCAGTAAGAGCTTTTGGAACTTGTACAATTCATTTTTTGCACCGACACTGAACCACACCTCTTTGTTCATATTGTCGTGGCATATTATTCTATTCCTCCACAACGATATGGGACGTAACGTACGTATATCTGGTTTCAGGATATATTTCTTACTCCATCTCCACCCATTCCCATCTGCACCACTACTTTTTCCTTCTTCCAACACCCATAACTTAACAATAATAGGTCCATACGCATGCCAGCGTCTTTGAGTGAAAGTTAGTTTGTTCTCGTGCACAGCAAGCGCATGAGTAGGCAATCTGGCAGTGGCAGCGTCGGTGGCAGTGGCTGCTGAGGCTGAAGAAGGTAGTGGGATCCGTGTAAAAACTTCCGTTGCCAGGTCAAATGATATTATGACCGTATGATTAATTGCGCCTTCAATCATTCCCAACCAAAATATGGCTCCATTAACGGCGACATGGCTATATAATGGATAACTCACACCCTTTATAACTCCGAATTCTACTAGTTTCCAGGACCTGGTTCTTAATGAATACACCTCCACTTGGTCAACTGGTTTGTTATAACTAGAATGATGAAATCTCACTATCTTGTAATCCCTAACTACAGGACTATACCCAAATGCAAAATAGGAAGAGGACCTACCATCATCGTTTGTCCATTCCGGTACTGGCCTGACCTCTGTAGTCGCTGGGTTCAACACCAAGAGTGAAAGAGGAGGATCTAATTTTCTATGACCCAGTTTCACACACAGCATGCCGTTGGAGGAACCAATGAGGTCAGTGAAACGCCTGATTGAGTGATCCATATTCTTAGGTAATCTCTCAGATTCCATAGTTTCCTTGTCATAACGAAGGAAACGTAGGCGCATATTTCTGTAGCTGGGGTCAAATAGATGACAGATAACAAGATGGTTTTCGTGAGCGGAGTGGTGGTGGTGCTCTGCGATGAAAGATTGGGATTTCAAGAGATTTCTCCAATCTTTACACACGCATTGAAACCGAAGGAGTGATTTTACAGGAAGCCTTTTCAGAATTTCAGCAATGATCTCTGAGGGTAGATAGAGATTGTCGCTTCCAGCCGCCGTCTCCTTGCCGGACGGACCCATAGCGGTCATTGAAAAACAGGAGACGGTTGCTTGCTTGGTGCATGCTTGCCAATCCGACATAACCTAGTTTTCTGTTTTTGCCCGAGGGTTTTTGTGTGTGTGTTATGTTACTCCGTATTGTCCTTAAAATCATATTTGTAACCTAATTGGACAAATTTTTAATTATTTGTGGGATAGTCAATAACAATCAAACATCTCAAGATTTTTTTAATTTGATTTGACATATTTAATACATTAGGTCGAGGCTTTTCAAAATTTAAAAGGAAAAAAATCTCTCTAAAAAATTTTAAGATATTTGATTGTGATTGGTTAGACTACAGATAATGTGATAAACTTAGAGATTTAAATTATTAGGATTAAAGAGAAATTCTCTCACCTTACCCCTTAATTTTCTTTGTTGACCTTATTAGTACTTCTCTTTGATTTTGTCTATAAAAGATCCTACTTATTTTAGCCTTTTATTTTTATTAGATGATTCATGATACAATGGGAAAGATATTATGGAATTTTAAAAATATTCAGTAGTTATTAATGAGGTCTTTTGACCTGATTAAGAATTTATTAAAAGGGTAGGTATAAATTTAAATTTGGTTATTTTAAATGGATTTAAATGGGATTCTACTTTTGTAAAAGACCTTAAACCTTTTTTGCCCATTAAATAATATTTACATACTTCAAAAGTTTCCTTTAAATTGCCAAATTCCAAATATTTAGTTATCAAGATCTAATTAGGAGTTATTAAAAGGTAAAATTAATAAAACTTTTACAACTTGAAGAGATATTCCTAAAGGCCTAACAAATTTCTAATTGAAATTAGAATATCTCTTTTAATTGATTCTTGTATCCCATTGTGATAGTTTACATCTTTGAATAATGGTTAGGGTATTTCACTTTTCCCTTTTTTTCAATTAAGCCGTAATATCCATTGTTGCTGCCTAAATAAGAACAGTAATTTACGTTCGAAGTTATCAGCGAGGCGTTATATGTCGAATAAGAAGCGTAACAATATTCCGTCTAAATAGCTAAAATTTATCAAGCGGGTACAAAAGCATTCAAAAATATATTTCAAAAATCTTATAAAAAGACAGTTTAATTACTTAAATTTAAATTACTAAACTTAATAAATTATATCTTAAGCTATAAGTCATAATTAGAAATTTAAATTTTTATTAAATTACTTCCATATCCGTTAATTAATTAGAAAGTACGATCAATTAATTAATTCTTTAAAAAATATGAGATTTTTTTTTATTTTTTTGTATAAAAAAATCATGGATTATATTCATGATATATTCATATACGGTTTTCAAAATTATGTATTTCATTCACTTAGATATTTATTATCTTATTTCCATATTTATAATTTTATTTGATATTTTATTATTCAAATTTAAATTTTGAGTACGGCATGTGAAAATAAGACTATAAAATTTAAATTTTATTATTCATGTCTAAATTTTGAATACGGTATATGGAAATAAGTTTGAATTTTATTATTCAAAATTTACCGGTAATTTACCTTTTACCCTATCAAATCCCTAGCTATTTCATATGACAAACATAAAAGATACTACCTCCATTCCTATTAATAAGACTCCATTAACTTTTTTAGAGAATCCTAAAAAAATCCTAAGAAAGTTAATTACATTATTTTAAGACATTAAAATTTATCTTTTTTATTCAAATTATATTGTTTGACTTATGAATTAATATTTCATGTAATAAAATATGATATAAGATATGATTAAATAATATAACTAACTTTCTTAGGATTTTTCTAGATTTCTCCAAAAAGTCAACGGGATTTTATAAATAGAAACGGAGGGAGTAGATCATATATAGATAGGTAACAATATGAATTGAAGTAGTTATACGCCTTGCTGATACTTTTCTCTTAAGAT
>JBAGKO010000010.1:23071114-23084760 GCA_037177275.1 Acacia concinna
CCTTTCAAAAATGGTTCCCCCATTTTATGCAGGATGCCTTCTGTTAAATGGTGGAGAAAAGCTTGGGAAGACAATGTGTCTGTCAAAGCACTAGAAAAATGGTTTAAAAAGAATCCAAAATTCCTTCGTGCTGCTGACCATGAGACCAGTGTTTTTCTAAATAAAAAATAAAAAATACAAGCTTGCTTGGCTTCAACTTCCAATAAAGAAGATCTAGCAAACCAACTTCATGAGATCCTCCAATTACTCCAAGCTGGAGAAAAACAACCCTCTCAGGGTAAAAAAGGATCATCCTCGTCTTCTTCAGCATCCACAAAAGGATCAACCATAGAAGACATTACTGATTACTTTGGACATGATGCCGGAGATGAAGTCATCAGTTTAGCTAAAGATGAATAAAATCGGTCAAAGTCTGAAATCAATGGGTATATGCTTTCGGTGGGAATCTCATCATAAGCAGATAAAGAGCATCTCTGCTTTTAGAAAATTACGCACAAATAAAAGTGCATATTTTTTAAAAGGCAGACAAAGAATAATGAAGGCTAGCTACTTTTACTATAGCACCCATGACTCAAAATAGTCACTGTAGTGTCAACAAGGGACTCTTATAAATAGAGGGCTTCTACTCTTAGTTCGGCATTCAGTTGTTTACCCAATATTTTAGAGAGAGTCTTAGAGAGAGAAATTTCAGAATTCCTTCTGTTTTCCTACTGTTTTTTTGTAAGCTCTTTCTTCGGTAATATTTTCAATAATATAATTGTGATGCGCTGTTTTCATCTCTTTATATATATATATATATATATATATATATATTATTGCTGGCGAAATATGTGTGTGTATAATATTTAAGCAAAGAAGGGGAAAAATAATAAAATATGTGTGCGCATAATATTCGAGCAAAGAAGGCGATATTGATGGAAACCGCACAAACGAATTGGTAACACGCTGGAATGCTAACAAAGAAGAGGAAAATGGGAGACAGGAAGGAGATAGATTCGAACAAAGCAACATCAAAATGGCCTGTCATCAAACCAAAAAAGAATCTCCAGATTACTCGGTTCAAAGATAATGATTTGTTCACGGTAAGAATTTTAACCTACATCCTCCAAAACTTTTTATATCTGCAGACATGTCTCGGTTCGATATCTTGGCTTGATCTTTACTGTGTATAGTTTGATTGGGTCTCATAAGATAATAATGGGATACGTGTGCTTTGTTCCATTCAATTCGCTATCAAATAGTTGGCTACTTCGGTTTTTCATTTGATTGAGAACAATAATAATCACCATATCTAACTTGCTTGAATTCTCGGAAATTCATATCGTAAGGGGGACCATTAGAAGAGTAAATGTTTAGTCGGAATTTCAATCCAGCTTCTAAAATGAGTTCATACCGAAGGATTTTGCAGCAGCAGTAAAATGAGAAATAAATGTTAAATAATGCTACTCCTTGCGTGTATGTTTTCCCTATGTTATTTACTGGGTGGAATGTAAATATAGGTCTCAGAAATTTTTGGCGGCTCTATAGAACTGGAAATGAGAAAATCTAGGGCTGTCTTTGCCCTTCAGAGCTAGGGTCAGGGATGGATTACAAAAGGTAGGATGGCTGAAGGAAAATCTCCAGTCGATGTAAAAGTCCATCATGTATGTACTATAATGTTACGAAAAATATGGCTGCAATTCGGGTTGTAAGGAAGAACATCAACCATGCATTAGGTACATACCTTGATGACGTTGAGTTGAAGATTGGGCCAAGAGGCTAATTTGTTATATTATTGGTTTTTTTTTTCCTGACATTTGGTCCACATAATTAATATGAGAGGCAAATTTTCAGTGTTCTGAAAGAAATAAAAGGCTCACAAAACTCTCTCAATTGCCAATTGCCTCAGATACGTCTGTTAAAATCTTTCCATATAGTCTTCTTGTTGTTTTAATCTTCTCTTTTAGATTTCAGGTTCAGAATTTTTTCTCATCTGCTGAATCAAAGGCATTCATTAAAGTTGCAGAAGCAATGGGTTTTTCTCATCAAGGAAGCCTTGGTCCAGCTAAAGGCGAAGCTTACAGGGATAATGATCGAATTTCTGTTCACAATCCTGTACTTGCAGATACAATTTGGGGGTCTGGACTCAGCAAAATATTTTCTGATATAAGAATACGAGGGAAGGTTGCTGTTGGTCTGAATCCAAATATTAGATTATATAGGTTTGAATTTTTCCCTCTACATCTTAACTTCCTAGATTTTTGCCCCCAAAAAATTAGTGAAAGCACTACTTGGTAGGGTAAAAGTTTTTCCAGGACACAAGATTCTCGTTTGGTGTGGTCTCCTTGACAAATAGCAATCATTATCTCCATGAATTTTGTGTTGAGGTGAATGAGATGCATTACCATCACTAATGATCATGCACTTCTGCATTTTAGATACAAGGCTGGTCAACGGTTTGGTCGTCATATTGATGAAAGTGTTGACCTTGAAGAGGGGAAGCGCACTTATTACACATTGCTTGTGTATTTGAGTGGTGGCCTTAAATCAAGTCCTAAAAATGTGACAAAAAAGCCAGGCGATTTGTCTGTGGATCCTCTGGTAGGAGGAGAAACTGTCTTCTATGGTTCAAGAAATAGTGTTGTGGCTGAGGTAGATCTGTCATTTTTAAATATAAATATTTCCTTCCCACCTCAAAATAAGCTCTGAAGTTTACTTCCTGCAAATTCTGGAATATGCTGTATGATTTGAGTTTTAATACAAATTGACTTTACAGGTAACTCCTACTGAAGGGGTGGCTCTCCTGCACCTTCATGGAGATAAATGCTTGTTACATGAAGCCAGAAATGTCACGAAGGGTGTCAAATATGTTTTCCGCTCAGATGTAGTATTTGCTTGACAAATGGTATGTATCTTGTGCCAGACAACGCTATGTCCTTTAAGGATTTATCCTTTTAGCTAATCATTTATCACTCAACTAATTGTATTGTTACTATGATTATTGTTATTAATGTTGGTTCAATGCAGAAAGTCATTTCTGTGTGGAGATTACTGCCTTTGATCTTTTACTGTTGGATAAACAGAACTAATAACTAATTTTGCAGTTTTAGTTTTACCTCATTGTGGTTGGAACATTATGATGGCCAAAAATCTAATGTGTTGCTTGTTGCCTTTGCGATGCATCCAACCTCTGACTACTTTCTCATGATTGTTTTATTTAGGTGTGATTTGCATGGAAGATTATGCAGTGCTGAAGAAGGAGGTTCTAGTTTAGGGAGATATATTATGATTGTCTCTGTTGCATTCTGTTAGGTTATATGTTTGTATCTTTTTCTTACTATGTTTCCTTATCTTCAAAACCATAAACCAATTCCAATGTAAACTTCTTAATTAACCGTTTCTAATTTCAAATAGGCAATAAAAATTATTGTTATAATTCGATTATTTTTTAATTGGTTTATAAAAAGTCCCATGAAGACACTGGTAACTTGAGGCTTCACCAGTCAATCTCGTGATCTTGTGTTTACTGGTTGAGCCTCAAACTAACAAGTTCGAGCCTCAATATTTAAATAATGTAGTGATGTTCAGTGATTCTGTATTTACAATCACTATTGTCGAGTATGGGTTTTGTCATATGAAACAGGTTTAAGGTCCATAAATTTGTAAGGCTGAGGGGCATGAATATGTAAGGTTGAGGTGCTCAGGAAAGCTTTAGGGATGATTCTAGGTATAACCCGTTGCTCTAAATAATGTAGAGGCATATAAGAAATTGGTTTGATCATTTTGTTTGAAAGAGTCTAAAATAACTGGTGAATCTTTTCATCTTAATTCATCGCAGATATAGAAAATAACTCAGGCAAGTTTTGCCTTCAGTTAGAGTGTAAGTTCTCTAAATTATCGTGCTTCAATGATAAGCAAGAGACTTCATGTCACACCCCGTTTCTCCATTGAGATATCTTGATGGTTTTGTATTGAAGATTTTTATGGCTCATTTGATTTTTTTTTAAAAAAATATTATCACCAAACAATTTCTTATATATTTATCAATTTTGAAATAGAAATTTGTTGATTTACTTTTATTCATCTTTTGTATTTTGTGTCAAATGAGCCCTTAAAAGCGTATTTGGTACTGGGATTGGGTTGAGAATGGAAAAGGACAGGGTGGGGGGAAATTTTAGACTGTCTGGTATGACGGAACAAGTTTCTTGACTTCATGTGGTCTTTCAATTAACCTAGATAATTGTGTTTCCTTCCAATGTTGCTCTTTAATCACCCTGTTGATAATAGAAATGCCTTCAAAAAGGTCCTTTCACCCTCAATTACATTGAAAAAAAATTGTTTAAGAGTGAAGTATAGTTGTCAAATTTGCTTACCTCAATTAAGTATTAACAGAAAAAAATTTGTTAATATTTTTAGCATTATAGGTATATTGGTCATTTATTTACAGTTCATCTTTGTAGTCAATGCTGAACACTACCCAAGTAGCCTGAGAACCCCAACAGGACTGAGCCAAAATGAGCCAGGTCATTTTGGGCATAAAAGATTATGTCTTTAACCCTTTTCCAATTCTTCCGTTATTGCTGAATGTTGATTAAGTTTGTTGTGACTGTTGGCTGGTTCAAGTAGCATTAACTATTAAGGGCTATAGTTGATTTTTTCTCCAAGGCAATGACATGTTGATTTATTATTGCCATGATGCTTTTGTTATGGAGAGCATAATTGCTCATCAACTAGGCGCCCATCGTCTGCAAAACCTGCTGTAATTCATGGACTTTCTATTTTTTTAATATAAAGTGGATTATCCATTTAAAAAAAAGAAGGGAATTGCATGGATTCATGCAAAGTACTATCTCTTCTATCATCATCCACCGCCTCTGTATAGAAAGGTTGGAGTTGATCATAGGAACAGAAATCAATGTCAATGTCATGAAATACTCTAACTAGTATATGTGGACATTGGTTAGCTTCCCTGTGCATAAACCTAGGTTATGGCTGCCAATTTCTGCCAAGTATTTGTTTAGTTTCCTCTATGATAATGATATCACAGTGTGGATGGCATGCACCGTTCACTCTTGTATTCAGACTTATTGCTTCGGTTCAGTCACAGTACAATTTATCTGCTCTATACCCATCGTTCAAGCATAGCTCGAGGCCCTTACTAATTCTTAATTATTGCGGGGGAGTTTTTGAATTCTTGTACCCACCACAATATACTGTGTTGGCTAATCTGAAGCACCTTCACAGTCCTTGACTGCCCTTTAGGAATTCATCATTCAAATAGGGAAAATAAAATCTTGTAATCTTTAAATTTTGGTATATTGCTGTTTGATTGCTCGCAGATGTATTCAATGTTGTGATCCAAATCAAAGTTTGAGCAGATAACAGTTTGTCTCTCCCTTCAACTATCCCTCCCAATTATTTAATGTATTATGTGATCTATACATTATGAATCCTGTGAGCACTTCCTAGTATTCCTGTTTTCTATTACAAATTGGCAGACCACAGCCAAGTTCATCTTGATTTAGTTAGTTTTTAACTTTTTGAGATATGATACTTATCTCTGAAGTCTCATGATAGTGTACAAGTATATGTTCACTAACTGGAAGGGGAACACAGGAAAGCATGAAACAGAAAAGGGAAGTGTCCTGATTTCAAATCCATGGCAGAATATTGAGTCTTTTTTCTGTTCTGTTCCCCTCCAGATTTGGATTCTTCACTCAGAATTTCTGAAATAGAAATAAGTGGATATATTGGATTTGTCTTTGGTAACTCTTAAGTTTGTCTACTCTGGCAGCTTTGGACGTATTTCGTCCATCATCAATGTATTGTGTAATTAACCCCCCCAAAAAAAAAACGAAGTATCTTGTGTGATCACATTTTAGGGGGAATAGTCAACGACAGACAACATTATTGGTCAAACCTCCCACTTATACTATAAATCCTTTAAGGTCGTTACATTTACAATTAATCATTCTTACTGTAGCAATGTTGCTTTCCCACTGCAAACCTTCTTCATTCCTTTTTGAATATGCATAGGTACATGCAATTTTCTAAGAGTACGCGCAGGTTTTTTAAGATAAGCTCAATGAGAATAGAAATCTCGTGTGGAACAAAAGGGTAAAAGCTTCTTTTTTTTATTTTGTTTTCTTGATTTTCAGTACGAATACAAATAATGGAAGAATGGCCCATCAGGCCTGAGGACAGAATAGGAATGGGCGGGCCCTCTGGGATCCATTTCCTGAGCATCAAACATTCAACTCAAAACTGGTACAAATAAGTGGAAGCGTTCAAATTAACTACAAAGAAAAAAAGCAAGTCTAAGATAAACAAAACATCATTTCAAGTTAGACTTTTAGGGTGTGTTTGATTCTGTGGAGGGAAGTTAAGTGATGTTTATTAAAGTTAAGTTGGAGAGGTTATAAGTTTGTTTGATTCAAAATAAAAAATGTTAGATTTGATTTCTTGTTTAGTTCATGAGGGTAGTTAATTATAAGTGGACAAATATGCTTTTACATATTTAATTATATATTTTCTTCCAAAATAATATTTATGTTAGACTTATTATTTTTTAATTTATGAATCTCAAAAAACATGATAACTGAAATCCTCATTTTTAGTAGATATAAGTTATATTTTGATATTCAGGTAAAAAAAAAGTTATATTTTGATATATTCAAATAGTTATCAATACTAAAATAAAACTATTCATTTAAAATTTTAATAAGATATAAATTTTGTATATTATTTAGGGGATTTCTCATTTCTTATACTTTTTTCGTTCCTATTTATAAGACCCATTTGGAGAATCATAAGAAAGCTAATTACATTATTTTAAAATATTAAAGTTTTTCGTTTTTTTTCTTCAAATTATGTTGTTTGATTTATAAATTACTAAATAATGTAATAAAACACAACATATGATATTATTATGTAATGTAATTAGCTTTTTTAGAATTTTTTTAAAATTTTCTAAAAGGATGTTATAAATAGGAACAGAGCGAGTATATCTTTATTGTAAATCAAATTAGATATAATGGAATCTATGTGAAATAATAAATAAATAAATAATAATATTTTAAAGTGAAAAAAGTCGTTGCTATCTTCTTTTATTGTTATTATTTTTTTCCTTCTCACCTTTTATGCAGAGACCATATCGTTCGGTTAGGTAAGATCTAAGGACTGAAAAAAAGGCAATGAGTCCCACACGTGCTGAGGTAGCTGACTTATCGCTATTCATCATCTTCTTCTCCATTTTAATTTTTAAGCAACTATTCTTGATATAAACCCAATTCCTTTGGGAGCTGGTTGAAATCTATAACACAGGAATATTACGATAAATATTTGCAAGAGAGGCAACATCTAGAGGGGTGGGAAGATTCAGAGGAATATCAAGCAATCGAAGGGGCATCTGAGTATATTTGTGGCCAGTCGTCTAAATATTGCAAGATGCTAGGTATGTCAACCAATTGCTAAAACTTTGCCAGTCTTCTTGAATTATATCGAAGAGTGCGAGAGGAAGAAGACGAAAAAATAAATAAAAAAGCCATTTGACCAAGAGGGACAAGCTTTGAATATTTACAAATATGCATGGGCATTTCTGTCCAAGTGGGATACAATGTTTCTCTCCCTCCAAAAACCCCCAATTTTAGAGAGTAGAGAGTGGAGGTGAGGGATATAGACAATTTTTAACCTTCCCTCCCCTATTTCCAACCAACCACACTTTTTTCAATTTTAACCCTCACTTAATTTATCCTAACTCAATAAAAACTTTTGACCAAATAGATCGAGTTACTTTAATGCATGACAAAAATGCATTTATTAATTTATATTTATTAACTTTCTTGCAAATAAACATCACCTTGAGAATCCCATTTTGTTAATGCCTACTTCTAGATTTTCTGTTTATAAAAAAGACAAAATGAGATCAAAGCAACCATATTTTACTAGTTTTATACAAATAAAATGCTAAAATGAGACTTTGAGAAATCATAAAATCCTGCTTCTAGATTCAAGAGGATTATTGGAAGAAAGATATAATCCTCCTCTTATTCCCAACAGGAATACAAATGCACCGGAATACACATTAAATATGATCTCAATACTCTATATACACCATCATGAACAGCATTCTGGAATAATTTTACATCAATGTACAATTATTTAACTTCATAGTAATATATTAAAAAATTACATCAATGTCAATTTTAAAGAATTAAAGTACTTAAATAACTTTCAACTTTTTTAAAAAGTACGGTAGCTATAAATTATTTTTTAGAGTAAAAATAATCATAAATATTATAAAAGAAAGTAAAAATGACTATAACTTAACACCTGTTAACCGCTGTTAATGTGAACTTTTTAATGAAATATTAAAGTGCTAAAATAGCCATAAACTTACAAAAAGTGTAAAATTAACTATAAACTTATTTTTTTTATATAAAATAATTAAAAGATGACTTTTTGGATATTAATTCATAAGTTTTTTTCTATTTCTTATATAAGTTAAAGTCCATTTGGATTTTAATTATGAGATTATCAAGGGCGATGAGGATTATCCTTTTCCTTCCATATGTATATGCGGTTTTCCATTGCCTCATAATTTTCTTCTTAGATATCCTCTCTTAAAATCTTAACATGTTTAGTTATATGATATCTTCAACATTTGTGATGAATGTACTAGGCCAATGATTCATGTTGGGGATATTAGCTTTCGAAGTTAGGGTTACAAGTTACTTTAACTTCATCATTTTCGCCAAAATAACAAAATGAGACTTTTTGAATATTAATTTATAGTTTTTATTTGATTTTTGCCATTTTAACCCCCAAATTAATAAAATCTCATAATGCAAAAGCACAAAAAAATTGTAATTTAATTTTCAAGAAGTCACCTTTTAGTTAATGTTGTATCAAAAAAAATTATAATTACTTTTGCATGGTTGGTATAAGTTAATAACTATTTTAACACTTTATTTTTTTTATTAAAACATTCACATTAATGGCTGTTAACGTGATGGTCGCTTTTACTCTTTTTTATAATTTTTATAGTTACTTTCGCTTAAAACAATAGTTTATGGTTATTATTGCATTTTTTAAAAAAAGTTAAAATCATTTAAATATCTTAACCTAATTTTAAATATAAGCATTTTGACTCCTTGTTTTGGGGATAAAATTAAAACTGGAACAAAATTGAAAATCAAGTTTGTGTTCGTTCACCCTAGAAGAAAAAAATACAAAAATTATGTTATTTTAATAATCGCCACATTTCTAGTAACATGTAAATTTGGGTTGGTAGGCTAGCCGCTAGGATGTGGCGAGTTACCGGTTGGTGGGTATGGCCGTATGATATGAAAATAGTCAAACATCCGCATCAAAATGGGCTCTCATTTGGCCAACATGAGCCAACCCATTTTTTAGTAATAGTATTTATACTTTCTTAAAAAAAAATACAATTTCTTATATATAAATTGGCTTCTCTTTCGATATGTAATTAAAAAAAAAAGGAAAATAGCATTCAGGTCATAAAGACCATAAAGAATTGCAAATAAGTCCAATAGTACATTCCCTTATCAAAGAAGTCTCTAGGAACTCCACTAATATTAAATATAATTGTGAAGTGACATTTTTGCCCCCATTGATTAAAAAAAGGATAAGAGAAATCATGAGTTTCCAAGTATTATAAGTTATCAAAATAGACATATATGCTTGTCAAAATATACATATAAACGTATTAACGTATAACTTGTAAGTATGTCAATTTGTTAAACTACATGCATCAACTTACAAAATACACACATCTTGTCAAAATAGGTATATAAAATTGTCAATGTATCACTTGTTAATATAAACTTGTTAAGATAGGCACATAAACTTGTTAACGCATGATTTTTTTTTGTCATGTACTTGTTAATACATAACTTATTAAATTAAAATTGGCACATGAACTTATATCAAAATAAATATAGGAACTTGTCAATATGGACATCAAAAGTTTCCTTATCAATTACTAATGAGCAAGAGGGTCATTTCACAATTGAATTTAATATCAGTGAAGTCTCTAAAGACTTTTGAACCTCTTTGAGAGGGCAATGTGCTATGAGACTTTTTTTACATAATTGCAGTCATCAGGATCTTAATGCCATTTTCACAGTATATATATATATATATATATATGTTACACCACATATGAACAAGTTTTATTTTTCATACTTAAGTTATAAACTCTTACTTCTTATCTAAAATAGAAGAATAAATATTAGAGAATTACGTTAAGGAAACTTACAAATATCCTTTCTCAGGCTTCATTTAGTGAGAGCCTTTTGCAAAGGACCATTCATTTACATTAAAATATGCAAATGAATTTTTAAAAAAAAAAACAAGAAGTTTTAAAAATTGCAAATTCTTCCCTTTTATTAAGTAAGCAAATTACATTGATAGAAACAAGGGTAACAACAATATCTTTATTCTTGTCACACCATTGTAATCAAACCACAAATTAAAGATACGCAGTCGGTTAAAAAACACACAGTCAAATCAGTCTCTGGTTTTTATCTCTCTCTCAAACTTCTCAATTCACAACCCGGCAATCAAGTCTCACTTCTCCATTTGCAGAGACGCCCACGTTTCCAAGTTTCAACATTGAGGCAGGAAATTCCTTGAAGAACAAGCTTTGATCTTTAGCGAATGCTTCAACAATATAACTGGTCCTGTAATCTCCAACAAGTGATTGATCTGATAAAAACACACCTTGCCCAGCAAGCAATCTCTTGTAATAGTCATTATCAAACACCGAAGCTGTCGAATCCAAGAACTGCCCAGCGTTTTGGTCCCTCATTGGGGTTGCTGGGCACTTGTTCTTCAGGTCTTGTGCGAAATCAGAGTCCAGGCTCGGGTCGACGTCGTGTAAGAGACTGAAGTTATGAAGGCGAGCTTCGAAGGAAGAACAATGTGAGAATCCGAGAGTGTGACCGCCTGATAGGGTAACCATATCTTTGACGTCTAATCCTCTTGAGGCGAAGCTTTGAATGAGTTGGCTCACGTTTGAAGTTGGGGCTGGTAGGCTTCTTGTGTCTGATGCTTTTGACACTCTTCCATCTTTTCTTCCTTTTAAAACTTCCCATGATGGACCCCCAGACTGTCAAAGAAATCATCAATATGATATAAACACATAATAAAGTTATTTGACATGTAATACAAGTGTAAAGGGAGAGTTAATCGCAAAATATTAGCTTATTTAGGTGGGAGAGCTTCTCAAAACCATCCACGCGAACCCCTTTTCTTCTTTTAATGCTCATCACAATGACGAGCACCAAAAGCTAATCATTATTATAAGTTGTTAATATATACTGTAATTTAGATGGATCAAATTGAAATTTTTACCTTTATTTTTTTTTTAAAAAAGGAACATTATTTTAATAAATATAAAAATAATAACGAACATTATTTTAGTTTTATACAAAATGTTGTTCTGTTTTGTTTGATTCATATCAAAATTAAGTAATTTATATTTAATTGATTATTTTTTCTTTATATAATCTCCCATATAATAATAATTTTATAAAATATCAAATCTGAACTATTTAAATATTGATCTAATGATTAAAAAAGAATAGAGAAGGGAAGAGGAGAGGTACTTTCGAACCATTAAACTGCACTTCATTTTCTAAGGCTCCCAGAGGTGTGGGACTTGTGACAAATCACCTTGTTCGGTCTCTCGATAAAAGCATCATTATTATGATCACTAGTTGAAAGGGAGAGTCTATCCTAAAAGGTTAGCTTCCATTGTTAGGTGCTAGAGCCTTCGAACTTTGTGAGGATCTTACTCATAACATTTCAGATAGAGAAGAGACGAGTATGAATATAATATAATTAATATATATACCTGGACTACAACATCTCTTGCTGCTGGCAAGAATATCAGCACATGAAACAGTACGTGGACATGCCTTTTCAAGCTTGGCTTTAGCTTGGTCTATCACATAGAATGATCCAACTGACACATTTGGAGGCCCCTCTTTCTCTGCTTTGTTTGCTGCAGTCGAGTTCAATAGTATTGATGCATCACAACCCTACACACAAAGACAAATAGAGTTAAGTGTGAACTAATATGAACACGAATCATGTAAATTAATATAGAAACAAAGTCCCACAATATAGTGTTACATAATATAATAATAATACCCTAATGAAACAGTCATGGAAGAACATCCTCAATATGCGAGCAGGCACTTTTGGGTCATATTTTGAAGCATTAACAACTGTTTCTGATACGATTTTCTCCAACTCAGGACATGTTTGGTCATAGTAATCTGAATAAAGCTCAGCTTTTGACAATGATGAAACTGAAAGCAATATTGTCAACAAGATCGGAACGACGACGTACTTTGCAGCAGCCATAATTAATCTGTCAGAGTCTAAAACAGATTAAATATTATATAATAATTTTAAACTGAAAGTGATGATACATTGAGAACTTGAGGACAGTCTAGTTCGTGTGTCTCTATATATATATATATATATATAAAATTGGGCCATATATATATATATATATATGCTCACTAGCAAATTATGGCTTACGCTAGACCGTTATACTTTGAAGCGACTCAATGATGAGAAAAAGTGGAGAGTTGTAAAAAGTTACTTTGAATCAACAAAATTGTATGATATGAAAGTGTACCAGAAAAAGTGCATTATATAGTTAAGTTAGGTACTAATACATATGTCTCTGTGTGTATGTTATTGAAACTACAGTTCTGTTGGATATTGAACATATCAGGTTCAGTTTAGGTGAGATGTTATGTTGATGATGATGATGAGGAATGGTGGAGTACAAGATTTGCTTTTCATGTCTTGGTTTGGTAAGGTCCAAGAAGGACCAGCGACTAAAATAATGAATTGCAAGAGATCTTATTTCAATTATGATTTATTTTTCTCTTTCCATGGACATGGGAAATGATACTGAGAATAATGAAAACGTTAAAAAAAAAATGAAACCTAGTGGGGGCAATTATTATAAATATTCTTTATAAACATAACACGCGCACACATAGTTGTTATTATATGTATATATCATTTTTCGTTTAATTGAAAAATAAGTCATATTATTTCAATACTTCTTACCACAACGTTGATTGTCTCCTTTTCCAGCTAACTATTAAGGGTGTGTTTGACACGTTTTAAAAAGGGGGAAAAGATTCAAAACATTATATATGTTAAAGGCAAAAAACTGTGGCCAATATCACCTGCAGATACTTTTTCCTAAAAAAAGTCTTAAATTCGATGCACCGGAGAGGGATAGCAGGTGAGGGCAGTGAAAGATGAGATGACGTGGAACAACGTGGGTCCCACAAGGAAAGAAAAAGCAACGGTAGTTTATAAGACTTAGGGCTATGAAAAACAACTTATTTAGTTTATGTGGCTTTTGATAAGTAACTTATTAGAAGTTAATTGTATTTGGATTGAGGTAAAAAAAAGTGATTTATTGGGAGTAGAAGAAATTACTTATATTTAGATTGAGAATAAAAAAAAGTTACTTATAAGAAAGAGAGAAAGTTACTTCTTTTAAGAAGTCACTTTTTTTTATTTATAAAAAAAATAACTTATTATCATATATTACTTTTTTTTTTTTATAAGCCTATACTAAACAACATAATTCCATAAACTTCTTTTTA
>JBAGKO010000010.1:23084860-23104681 GCA_037177275.1 Acacia concinna
AGGGCAGTGAAAGATGAGATGACGTGGAACAACGTGGGTCCCACAAGGAAAGAAAAAACAACAGTAGTTTATAAGACTTAGGGCCCGTTTGACTGTGACTTATGAAAAGTAACTTATTTAACTTATGTGGCTTTTGATAAGTAACTTATTATAAGTTAATTGTGTTTAGATTTGAGGTAAAAAAAGTGATTTAGTGAGAATAGAATAATTTATTTATATTTGGATTGAGAATAAAAAAAGTTACTTATGAAAAAGAGAGAAATCTACTTTTTTTTTAGAAGTCACTTTTTTTTATTTATAAAAAAAATATTTTATTGACATAGATTACTTTTTTATAAGTCTATGCTAAACAACATAATTCCATAAGCTCCTTCTTTTTAAAAAGAGAAGCCAAAAAAGGCTCAAAACCGCCTGAAGCAAATAGGCTTATAAGAGGCTTATTAATTTTGCCTCCTTTTATATATATATATATATATATTACACCCAATACAATGTAATTGTGTCAAACGCCTCTTCATTAAAACTTTATTATTACACTCAATACAATATAATTGTGCCAAACGCCTCTTCATTAAAACTTCATTATCAAATTTACACTTTAACCAAGAAAACAAAATTAGAAAATAATTTTATTAACTGACCAAATAAAAATGTATAGTAATGAATCTCGATTTTTTTTGCTAATAAAAATAAATCTCAATTTTTGTATAGTGAAAATTGCTAAAAAATTCTCTCAACCAATTTAGCAAATATCTTCTGAGCGAATACTTTTATCTATTATGAATTTCATTGATATTTGATCAAAAGATAATGGTTAGAAATAGATATATAGCACTCCCTCTTTTCTTTTAAACAATAGTGGCCACACTTGTGTTATTTAACTGTGAAACTCATAAGTTGATCCATTGAATTTACTATAACTATGTTTCAATCTTATAAAATTATGTTAACATGCTCTTAAACTCATTCTAATTTTTGGAATTTGATCTGATAACTATATATATACATATATATTGTAAAAAATGTTTTATTGAGTATGTTAAATTAGATTTAATTATAATTATTTATATTTAAAATTTATTTAAATCAACTTATTTTCATTTTTCATATTTTAATTATTTGACCATATACTTTTAATAGTTATTTATATAAGAAAATAAACTACAATACAATTCGAGTTTATGATGCAAATGTATGCCTTAGTATAAATTTATTGAAATTCGTGAGTTGTGAGTTTAACAACTACATAACGTAAAGATATTTTAATAAACTACCATTACATCTTTTTGCAATCTAGAGTAACTCGCTATTTTCAAAACCTGCAAATATAACTACAAATTGATCAATTTTTAAGCACAAATATGGAGTAAAACTGAATCAGGTAATTTTTTAGCATATGACCAACTTAAAAGATTTGCCGATAATTAAAAAAAAAATGCTTCTTCCACTCTCAAATATGTCATCTTTTTAAGTTCCCAAGTCCAAAAATATAAGTTATAACTCCTTCAAAGTTTTAAACACAAAAGACCTAGTTAACTAATTCGTAAAAGAATTAAAATAAATTGGTTATTAATCATTATTTGATATTTTGACCAAAAAATCATAATTGGATATTAAAAATATGTGTCTCACTTTGCTTAAAATGAAAAGATATTGAGATTAATATCAATGCGGTACTCACTTTTCTTGTACTGTTTTTTACCATGATTAAGGACCATTATATTCCCCTTTTTTGCTGTCATCAAGTAGCAATGACTCGTGTTAAGCAAAATGCAGAATTGCCCTTAAGCTACATAATTAAAAAAAAACAGAGAGAGAGACTTGCCCTTAAGCAAAACATAGAACGCCACCCCAAATTAAATACAGGTTCTAGTGATTTTTGGTTGGTTTTTCATTGACACATTTATTTTGACTTCTTTTTTTTTTGTTATTTGATTTCGTAAAAATGATTTTTCCTTGACGTTGAGCTTTTGAATAATAAATTAATAACTAAATTTAATCCTCCAAGCTTAAAGGCAAATATGGGAAAAAAGAAGAAGAAGAGTTGGGAATCTTCAAGAGCAAGACATTTTATTTAAAGAAAACGACAATACTTTTCATCACACGACATTTATATTTTATTTAATCTTGAGTCATGATAATATTATATCATGACCACCTTGTAAACCACACAACCATGGTGGAAAAAAACAAAGGAAAAAAAATTTTGGGCAATCGTTAGTTAGTCTCAGGCTTGTCTTCTCATCAGTTCACAACCCTACAATCACGTCTGACTTCTCCATTCTTCAAAACACCCACATTGCCAAGCTTCAACATGGAAGAAACAAACTGATTAAAGAACAAGTTTTGATCCTTAGCAAATGCTTCAACAATCCATCTGGTTCTGTAATCTCCAACAATGGCTTGATCTGATATGAACAGTCCTCTCCCAGCAAGCAATCTCTTGTAATAGTCATTATCAAACACTGAAGCTGTTGAGTCCATGAAGCTTCCTGCGTTATGGCCCCTGAAGGGTTTTTTTGGGCACTTCTTCTTAAGATCTTGTGCGAATTCAGAGTCCAGGCTAGGGTCGACGTCGTGCAAGAGGCTGAAATTCTTGAGGCGAGCTTCGAAGGAAGAACAATGGGAGAATCCCAAAGTGTGACCACCTGATAGAGTGACCATGTCTTTGACGTCTAACCCTCTAAAAGCGAAGCTTTGAATTAGTTGGCTAATGTTTGAAGTTGGAGCTGGTAGGTTTCTTGTGTCTGATGCATTTGATACTCTTCCATCTTTTCTTCCTTTTAGAACTTCCCATGATGGACCACCAGACTGAAACAAATTAAGTTTATCAGTAAAGTTAACTTTTGTGTGTTGTATAGTAATAGTGTACTCCCTCATGCCCCAAAGATATGGAGCTTTCTAGAAGAAATATATTCTTAGTTTATAATATAAGTCACTTGTTCGGTTATTAATTATCATTTTTTAAATGTTATCTATCTATATTACAATTTATCAAGGAAGAAAACTTGAAGTCTAATGTAGTATTTTCCTATACTCTTAAATAGGGCCAAAGTTAGAAAAAATGTTTCATTTACAGATAAAGTCAATGAGTTAACCATATTGATCTTCTTAGTTCTAATGAGGTAGTTAGAGGTGACTTATAATATGAATAAAAAGGAGTACAAAATATTAAAGACAAATTGTAAGAATGTTAGTCTGTCAAATTGGTCATAAATTAATAAAGTAAATAGAACAAAGAAAGCACTAATATCATCAAGTAAATAGAATATTCATGTATAAATCAAACATAATCCAATAAACCAAAGTTGCTAAAAGATAATCCAATACCGGATAACTGAATGTAAGACAAGTTTGAGAGTTTTAATTTGTTGATGATTACCAGGGTTACAACATCTCTTGCTGCAATGGCAAGAATATCAGCACATGAAACTATGTGAGGACATTCCTTTTCAAGCTTGGCTTTAGCTTGGTCCATCACATAGAATGATCTGACTGACACATTTGGAGGCCCGTCTTTCTCTGCTTTGTTCGTGGGAGTTGAGTCTAATAGTACTGAGGCATCACAACCCTACACAACAAACAATCAAACATTAACAAATTAACCACAACAAAGAGCGTGTGTGTGTGTGTGTGTCTACATACCCTAATGAAACAGTCATGGAAGAACATCCTGAGAATACGAGCTGGCACTTTTGGGTCATGCTTAGTGGCATTAAGAACAGTGTCCTTAATGATTTTTTCTAACTGGGGACATGAATGGTCATAATAGTGGGCATCAAGCTCTGCTTGTGATAACCAAGCCAATGCTAAGAAAGCCAAAATGGTTGTACTGAACAAGTTTTTTACAGGAGCCATTTTGGTTTCAACTCACAGAAGAATACAAGAACTAAGGAATGAGGAGGTTGTGATTGAGTGTGAGGAGTCCATGGAAGCAAGAGGTGTATATATATAGATAGAAGTGAATCGATCGACTAAACAAATTCATGTTTAACGATCAATCATCATGATCCTTTAAAGTCACTCAATGTTCTTTAAGTTATGTAGCAAAGTCTAGAAGTACATCAAAACTTTGACTCTGGTTTTGTTGTGCGCTTTAAGACCAAGTAGTCTATCCACCTACCTCTATCTGAAAGTGACCATCTATTTTTTTTTAATAAAAAAAAAACAAATGTCTTATTTGATTTTCTATTTCCAAAAAAAATTATTTTAAAAACAAAAAATTACTTGGTAAATAATTTTCAGTTAAGTGTTCTGTAAAACAAAAATCAATAGCCAATTTTATATATTTTCTTTTTTTCTTCTTTTGTTCAATAAAATTGGGCAATAAGCGGAGAGAGCATTATTTTTCTTTAACACTTGATGGCTTGAGCTCTTGTCCCTCAAGCTCAAGCGTAACAACGAAATTGATTTTAAGAACAATTATTTCAAACAAGTTTTTTTTTCTCTCAACTATGATTTTTTAAAAACAATCATCCAAACTATTTTTTTTCCCTTCTCAAAACTTGTTTTAGAAAAAAAATTTATAAAATTATTCTGAAAAAAAGAAAATCACCAACAGAATGAAGCAAGGCCTATCTGATATTTTTATTTAGGATATTAAGGAAATTACGGATTGTTATCCTTAAAAGAGTGGTGTACTATCAGTTATGTGTACTGCAATATTTTAGTGCGTATGGTGCTGTTCGCTTATAGTTATCTATTTAGTTGAGTTTGTAGAGTTGGTGATGAGAGATTGAGTACAAGTTATATGCACAAAAAATGTGTGAATTAATGTGGCTTATTTTATAGGTATCTGCTGTTCTTAATATATTTCGAGGCTGCGTAATTAGAAAGTAATTAAAAGAGAAACTTTTAAAGAAGAAGGATCACTTCTAACCAAAAAAACAAAAACAAAAAAAGGAAAGAAGAACGATCAACGAGTGTGGAAAATTAACTTTGATAATGACGCCTCTCTGTAACTTGATCAACAAAATTAACAAATTATGAAACACAAGACCGCTTTGAAAGAATATCTTTCTTTTTTTTTTCACTTCCTTAGCTCAAAACTTAAAACGCAAAAAATGACTCAAGATGGCCTTAAGAGTGACTTCAGAGTTGTGGCAAAGCAAAATACCATGAAAGGAAGAAAGAAAAAGTAAAAATATAGAAATATAATTTTAAAATAAATTTGATATTATATAAGGGCAATTTCCTTCTATCAGAGACATCCATGTTTGAGACACTAAACGTGGATGCTTTTCCTAAAAGGCAATTTAGCCATATTTGAAAAACTAACTTCTTTTCACTATATTCAAGCTCGCTGGTGTTTTTTTTTTTCACAAAAAAAATTTCGAGGAGTTGAACTCCGAAGGCTCATCAGATTATGCATTTAGACTTAAAGAGCTCTTATAAAGATATTTATACATTGTCACTAACAAGATCCTCACATAGGTGAGATTTACACTCACAATTTTGTAGTCATGAGTCAATCTTTTTACCAATTGGATCAACTCTTTTTAACAGTTTGGGGCTTAATTCAATGTCTTGAAGTTGATATAATATATCATTAAGAGAAATTTTTATATAAACATGGTTTGATATATCATTTGTGGTATAACTCATGAATTGATTTGACACCTCCTAATAAAATTAAAAGATTTTATAATATTCCTTTTTTATTACTTGTGAAATAATAATTAAGAGATTCATTTATTTTAAAAAAAATAAAAATATGAAGTACATGATCATTCAATTAGGATAAATATTAGCTAAATTATATTGTTCCTTCCTCTAGTCCTAATTATAAAAGCCAGCTAACTTTTTTTAGAGAATCCTAAGAAAGCTAATTATATTATTTTAACATATTAAAATTTATTGTTTTTCTTTAAACTATGTTGTTTCTCTTATGAACTAATATATAATATAATAAAACACAACATATAATATGATTAAGTAATATAATTAACTTTCTTAAAATTCTAAAACGAAGTCAATTGACTCTTATAATTAAATATCAGAGAGTATATTTTTAATGGGTTAGACAACAAATAAACTCCACATAAAAATTTATCATATAATCCATGAAGCCCGCAATGCATTGTCTAAGTCTCTTGAATAAAATATTATTCATTTTGTGAAATATAGTGAGTATCGAATGGTAGTTTTTGAAATGCCAAACTAATTTTTGACAAGAAATTTAGACACTCACCTAATTTCAACCCGTTTTTTTTTTATTGGAAGAGAATAAAAGATGAGAGTCAGAAGAAGGTGAATTAAATAGATAAAAGTTGAAAGTTTTTTTTTTACAAAAAACTTTATGTTAGTTGGATCTGGGCTTATCAAGATCAATGCATGCCTCTAGATTCAAAGAGTGTTTATAAATATATTTATAAATTGCTCATCAACAAGACTCTTATATAGACATTAAGATTTAAACTTGCGATCATATGAGCCAACTATTTTTCTTTTACCAACTACTTTCTAAAGTAAAACAAAGTTGAAAGATGTAGCAACAGCGAAATAATAAAAGCCTCCTGTGAGTTGCCAATAAAGGTTGTCTAATTGGTAAAGCATTTATTCATAAACCACAATTATGAGTTTAAATCCTACTATCGACATGAGAGTCTTGTAGGTGAGCAATATGTGAATATCTCTGTAAATACTCTTTGGGCATAAAGGTATATCTTGACCTTAGTGAGCCCTAAGACTCAACTCACTAAAACTTGTTTGTTGTGTATATTATAAGACTCAATTAACTTTTTTAAAAAATCTTATAAAAAATAATCACATTAGCTTAAAACATTAAAATTTATTATTTTTTTTTAAACCATTTTGTTTAACATATGAACCAATATATAATATAGTAAAACACAACAAATAATATGATTAAGTAATTTATTTTGTTTTCTTAAATTCTAAAAAAAAAAAAAAACAAAGACACCCTGTGTGTCTTGTATTGGTCGGATGTGTCAGCGTTTTATCAAATCCAAAAGGGAAACTAGCAGCGCATACGGTCCCATGTGCCCGTCATTTGCTTATCTTTCAAATAACAGGAACCCAAGTAATGTCTTGCCTCGAGACTAGAACATTAAAATTATTGAAACTATCTTATTTCAAATAAAATCAATATCAATATAAAATTCAAAATAACTTCTTTCCCAAAATCTTATTCAATGCACAAAACCCCATTTTTAATTAACCATGTAGACTAAAATTCAAGATGTTTATTTTGACAATTATTCCATCACTATTCTTTTCAACATATATGCTTGACAAACCTTTCAAGACTTGCTTCAAATAACGGGCAAATACATGCTTGAAATAGGTTAGAAACCATTACTCTATTTTGATAGTTCCAAATAAAAACACCATTTGTATTTAAAAAAAACAAAGAAACAATATTTTACAATTGTCAAGTTACAACAACTTGACTAAGCCTTTCAAGTTCTTTTCTTCTTTTTTGGTAATACTATATACTTTTCAAATTCTAGGAATAAACTAAAGTGAGCTACACATAATAATGCGACTTTTTATAATTCAAATAAATATAATTCTATCAGAACATAAACAATTATTATCCCATTCAGAAGCTTGCCAGAAAAATAAAAATTAATCGAACTCAATTTTGAATGTTAATCTCTAATTGTTTTTGGGGGCCCGTGAGGAGAGAGGGGTTGGAATGAACCTACTGAATTTGTCTGGAGAACAATTTTGGTCCAGACAAAGTTTAAGAAGGCCCCTTACTAACTTATTTTAGTTAAAAAAGAAAAAAGAAAAAGAAAACGAGCCTCTAATTAAATTGGGAGTTGTCATCAATGACCATTAGGAGGAAATTGTGAATTTGCGTCATCAGATTTCTTGGCATAGAATCGACGATACATGGAATCAACTTCAGTAAGATAATAAGTGCCAGGAGGTAAGTAGCTACAGTCCTTGCTTGTCACAAAATCTTTGGCCCCATAACGATGCTCCATTAACTTCAAAGTTTCAATGAACTTTTCCGGAGGAAACTGCATATTTGAAAATATAAATATATATATTTGACATATTTGTAGTTTCAAGTCACATTAATTCCGCTAACTACCACCAACATATAGTTGAAACAGCTTTTGGTCATATGCTACCATATACTTAATGCTATTACTAATTTAGATAGGAGCTTTTAATATTTCAACCACACCAATCATTCAGTAACCATTCATTACACGCCCCTACCACCCGTCTAAATGTTATTTTCATAAGTCTAAATACTGCATTTTGTAAAGTAAAAGTAGATCAAAAAGTTGAAGCGTTCAAACAATCTTGACCGTCCATTTGACTAACAAATCTCTCTCTTCCAAAAAAATCTATTAAATTGGTCGCGCTACAGGAGTAACACAGTAAAACGCATTAAACATTCAAGAGTGTCCTGGTCTACACCTAGTTTCTCACATTTTCAACGCCAATTTGCCACGGCACGGATAAACATTACGATCAGAATTACTCCTCCAATCTTTTATATAAGACAAATTTATCTAATTTGATTAAGAAACTTAATTAAGTTAGTTAATATGATATATATTTCTAATACACCATAGTCATGTTCCTTAATTTCATTATTCCTTCTCCTCTTGATTATTGTTGAAAGAGCATTAATAAAGGTAAATAAGAAAAACATTGACAAATATGTTAATTACGTTTTATATTCAGAACCAATATCAACTCTTTTAGATATATCTTATATTAATGACTTGAGCGGTATATGATTAAAGGGACATACCTCAAGTCTCTGATTCAACTTGCCAGAAACATTCATCTGTGTCAAAATGTTTGACAAACTAAACGGATGTTGACCTTCTTGAATGTGGAAGGAGAACAGCGTGGACGTTATACCACTTCCATATGAGAACATAACCACCCGCTTACCTGCCTGCAAATGAAGACAACAATCCTGATGAGCAATTTTAGATCAATCCTACCACACAAAAGAAGCGATGCCCAGAAGGACATGCATTAGGTACAAGTATACGGCTTTACCAGTGAGCTGTGTTTGTTGTGAAGGAGAGATGCAAGGGCTGCATAGAGCGAAGCGGTGTACATGTTACCAACTTGTTTTGGTAATAATGCGGTGGGTCGCACCTTCTCATCGTATAAATACTTTGAGGCTTGCTGGCTTGCCTACAAATTCACAATGACCAAAAATAATTTATGATTTTGGTAATAACAATCATGTAAGTCAAAGAACTTGATTCAAATTCAACCAGAGTAGCTACCTTTTCCAGATCACGGCTCTGGTAACTCTCATCACTAGATAGAGATGTGAATGGTCCTAGGGCTTTTCTGGCAACTTCATTCACATAACTGCACATAGCATGCTCTTAGATTCAGGGCATTTGAGGAGAAAACATATATTAAGCTATTAACGTTAGTTTAAAAAATCAAGTTTTCTGACTCTCCATTTACAGCATTCAGAAGGCTATCTGATTTTGAATGTAATTAAAAAAATTGTACACGATAACGAATTTTTTCTGTTAAAACAAATCTTCTCTTCTAAGATATGTCTGTAACCTAGGGTGGAAATTAAAAACAAGTACATGGAAATCTCAGGCTCATGCGGTTTACTGGCCTGTCACTGCAATAAGGTCCCAAAAAGTAATGCAACAATTACTCATTCCAAAGAACTGATAGTCTGTATAAATTGGCATCTTGTACTGGAAATTCATACACTTGTATGATAGGGCTGAAGCAAAAGGTAAACACCTGGGATTTCTCAGGAAGTCATTGAAGTACAGCCGACCAAAACTTTTTTGTACAAGCTGCAATAAATCAAGTGGAGAATTAATAAACAATTTGCTGTGTGTGTACACGGTAAACCATTCGAGAATGACTTCCGCTGAATTACCTTGTTATATGGGGAATGAAACACCAAATAATCAGAATCTGAGATGGAAAATGGCCGCCCTTCCAATTTTTCAAATCTGTACACCGAATACTTAGTATACAAACACACAAAAGGGGAAACAGTAATAATAACCATTCTACGTAAGAGACAAGGAAAGGCTTTCTCGTTTTAGGATATCCTTACTTCTCACAAAAATTCTTATAGCAGGAATCAAGTGCCATGAGATAACAGGTCTGGGAGAGCTTTCCATCAACAACCTATGGAAAATGCAATAAATTTTATAAAAGGAAGGAAATAAAAGAAAAAAGTATGAAAACAAGATTTTTTACAAGTTGCCAAGGACTATTTAAAATCAATCACCCTAATCACTGCAACTAAATATCTAAAAGACCTACAGTGGTGAACAGTCTCTGAGTTTAAGATGAGGCTACAAAACACCCAGAGTTTGAATACGACACACAAGGGGAGGGGCAGAGACAGCTGTTCTGAACCATGTCATTAGACAATGACCAGTAAGGAAAAATGGTGGAGTTTGACTCGAGCATTAGAAGAATCTTTCCCAAGAAATAATCACTTATATATTTTTTTCTCTCCTCTTTTTTTTTTGGGTCACTCCTTGCACGATTCAAATCAATGAAAGATGACACTAGAACTGAGACCGGATGGCATCATCACCATAGTGGAGCTCTTCAGTTTATAAAAACAATAAGAATGCTTGAATCAGATGCTAAAGGATGCTTGGTAAAAACGTAAACGCAATATTTCAAGTTATTTTATTTGATCTGAAAAAGAAATGGGGAGCGAGTGACAAAGCATTACTGGGTATTCGCTTGCAAGGTTTGGCTTGTAAAAATCATAGGCATGACACATATGGCTGCCTCTGAATTTGCTTTCAAAAGCAATTGGTGCGCCTGGCCCTATAAGCATGGCAATTGCAGCAGCTCCACCAGTAGGACGGGCTGGTCCTTCAGCATATACCTGAAACAAGAAAGGTCAAAATGAGCATATTTTGTGTGTTAAAGAAATACTTTTCATCTGATGCACCATATATTGCAAAAACACTCAGAAAGTTTGAGATGTTGGTATTATCATCATTGGATTATAGAAAGTGAAACTTAATTATACAGTCTCAGATTGTTTAGCTCAGAGATGCTATTGCAATTAGCAGGTTTCACCTTTTTTTTTGGGAAAATAAATTCATATTATCCATCATTAGAGAAATATTATATTGTAGTATGTATGTCTTACAGCCAGGAAAAAAAATCAATTGGGAAATCTAACTTCCTTGCACCAAACTACTTAATCTCAGCAATATTTTTATGAAACAGAAATGCCTTGAATTTTTTTCCCTTTGGCTTGAGAAATTGGAAAAGGACTTTCTGATCAGACACCATAAATTCTGTTCTCCCATGAGATTTTATGTTATATGTAGAATATATTGAATAGATACTGCATTTGGGGTATATATTTACATTATATGCAGTGCCAAACTTTATTATAGACTTGGGGAACGTATCATCAGATCTGCCACAGCTTTCTTGATTTATTATGATTTATTCTTTTATTTTCAACGGGGCAGCCTTCTATAAGATAGAAAATTAACCATCGCATTGGCAGTTCAAATATAATGGTTACTTCCTAAGGAAAGATTAGAAGTTCAAGTTTTTGTTGCCAAAAGAAAAAACATGTTATGCTTTTTCAGAAAGAAAACATGCTACAAGAACAATCAATAAATGCAATTCCATTTTCAACTTATTAAGGCCCAAAAATTTGTTTTTGATGATGACAAATTTAACTTTTTGAGGCCATTCTCATTGGTTTCTCTGTAGATAGATGGTTTTCTGCTTCTATTAAAACTGCAAAGGGTTCTAACCTCCCCACAATAATGAGGTTAGCATTTTCTGTGTACATGAGATATGCAATTATGCATGATATGTAGATAAGATAATACAAATGTATCTTATTCTAACAGAATTTCTTACATGTCTGTGTTTGGCACTGATATTGAATTTGAAATCAAGATTTATTGTAAACTTTATTTTTGTATTTATACGGGATATGATTTCTTGCAGAGGTTGGAAATGGAAAATGATGTCCCAAGTCCCAACTGTGACAAGTAACAGAAATGAGGACCCATGGAAGCGCCAGAGGTGAGGATTATGGAATACATCCACACGCTCACCCCATTACCATTGTAATACTGTTTATGATGATATCTATTTAAAAATGATAGAGTTGGTTAGAGACTCTGACACAAATTAAAAATTACCTCCATAAACTTCTCACAAAAGGCCAAAAAAACGTAAATAATCAAATTTTCCTTTTCCATTTCATTGTAATGTACTGCAACCTTAGGGAAAGAAAGGAGGATGAATAAAAGTCACAAATGCTGGAAGGTCATACCGCACTATCTGTACAAACAACAAGCCCATAGCGCCCATCCCATGAACTACTTTCCACCCAATTCACACAATTGAACAAAGCTGCGGTTCCACCATAGCAAGCATTTGTTGAATCAACACCTTCAATGTCTGTATTACCGCTCCCCTGATTGTTACATGAGTCAATATAAAAACGCATCACACATGAACAAAGACAAGAAATTTCTTGCTTTTCTTTTGTACTTTGGATTCATCAATAAGTTCAGTTAACAAAGAAAAATCAAAATTTTATACCAGAAGTGTCTCTTTCATGATTTTGAAAAGATTTTAACACTAGAAACACTCCATGTTCAATGGTTCTACTGTGCCATCAAGTTCTCAGAATTCATTACCCTTTTGAGCCTCAAGTTTAATAAAAAGAGAAACAAGAGCTCCGTTCAAACTTGCTTTTAAAATGAACCTTTTTTTTTGTGGTTATTTACTTTTCAAATGGATTAAACTACATCATTTTAAAATAGTTTGCAAAATTTAAAGATGAAGAGAGAGAGAGAGAGTAATTTTAGTTATATACAATCTTTTAGTTTGGAGAAGCACAACCATTTTAAACAAACTAATTTCCAAAAAGAAATGGCACCAGTAAGAGGGCTTAATACTTGTTGGCCGGAAAAAAAGAGGGCTTAATACTTTCACAAATCAAGCATCTTTCACATTTGTCAACAACAACAACATCCTTCAACTTGATATCCTTGATTATATGGTTTTCATTCAAAAAAAAAAAATCAAAGATCACAGGAAATAATATAAATACTAAGGGAAATTTCAACTGTCAAACAGCAACAACCATTATGATTCAATTTTCTTTATATGTTTGGACTTGACATTCCTTCCCACTTGAATCCCCCCAATCTTAAGGAAGCCCACACATTTTCATCTTCAATCCCATGGAATGTAGTTTCTGTCATAAGATCGAACATAAGAAGAGGGTACCTCAAAAATTTGCATCAAAAAGGTCTTAATGGATTTGCTTTTGTCAATTACTGTCTCACTACCAACTTCCAAGCGCCCAATTTGCTTTGGATCAATTTTGAATTTTTCAAGAAGTGAAGTAACAACCGTCAAGCTGGTATTGAAAGTAAAAGAATGAATCAGAATAAATGCAAGAAAGCTGTTGCAGATCTGATGATACGTTCTACAAGTCTAGAACAAAGATCAGTACTTTATATCAAATAAATATGTACCCAAATGCAGTATATGATCAATAAATTCTACATATAACATGAAATCTATACAAAAATGTATCATTCATATGCCAAGTTGTATATTTACGCTTTGAATCAGACACAATCTAGTTATCAGAGAATATTATCAGTAACAAGAACATTAAAGTTATCACCCGTTCTGGAACGCTACATAGTTCTCTGCACGAACTCTATTGTTGATGCTAAACAAAAATTTATAAATCAAAATAGAGAAATAAATATGAACATCGCCAGTTCATCCCCCCCCCCCCCCATAGCGAAACGCTTTGATTTATTTCTCATAATAAATAGTCCTGAAATCGGTACTTCATAACTTTGCTTCTTCATTAACAAAAATATAGCGCTAATTCGTAACAGAATTTTAACAAAAAATAATAAACACGTTAGCTGCATAAGTAAGCGAGCCAAAATTAGCCAGAAGAAGGAGCAGCCTCTAACTCTAAACTCTTAAACTTGGCTATTGAATTATGAACCAATCGTAACTGACCTCATTGAGATAACATCTTCGACCTCTGTGCAGAACGCCATGCAATCTTGCCCAAGACCAATAGTATATTTGCCTTTGCTCACGCCATCATGACCCTCCAAAGCTTCCTGTAGAGGCACATCATAGCCAGAAAAAATAAACCCATTCTAAGCACAAATTCACAAGAAAATTCAGAAGCGAGAAAGAAATTGAACTGAAACGCTAGATAGATCTATCAATTTCAAGGCAAAGAGAATAAATTCGAGAAAAACAGAGAGCACAGAAGTGTAGACCTGCTGGACGCAAGTAGGAGGGAAATAGATGTCCATGGCAAGGATTCCGACATTCTTGGGACGCGAAGCCATGACTGTGTTATTGACGGTTTCGGTCGTTGAGAAAGAAGAAGAAGAAGGAAATGCGAAGTGCGACAGCAACAAAGAGCGTGTGGCGAGGAAGAAGGCCCTTGTAGGAAGGCGAACGAAAAGCACGTTGAGGTAAATTAAAATGAGGGGGAAATATATAAATAGAGACATATTTATATGTATATATAAATATATTATTAGCATATGAGGCTCGTCCCTGGACCTGAACTGTACGGACTGTATAAATGTGTAATGGAGGTTGGCACGCTGTTACCTATATTTTGCCACCTATTTATGATATATTTTACAGAGTTGCCACTGTGGCAACGGTTGAACTTCCACGTTCCACCTAACACATTTAATTAAAGATCTGTGGCAATATTGAATTCAAGACCCAAATTTTGACCAAAATTAGACTAGAACCAAAAGAAAATTGGTTTTTGAAGTAAATCCCTGTTCAAGCTCGTGCTTAATACTTAATAATATTATTGTGTTCACTCTTAAAATTTACCGATTTATATATAAAGTGCATAGAATTTTCTTTTTTATTGATAAATGGTAAATGTTGATGAATTAAATTTAAAACATGTGATTTTAATTCTTTAAGTTTACTCTGCTTATAAAAGTTAATAGATAAAGTTTGAAAAGGACATGATCCAATTTTTAATTGTGTTAACTCATCTGAGGTGACACTAACACCATTAAAGTAATTTATTTGAGTTTATAATTAAATGATAATAATTTAAATATAGAATGCATGCCCACTTATAATTGGAGAACCTGACGAAATGAATTCAAAGAATCTAAACTAAATATTTTCTTTTTATTGTACTTTTAAATTTTAATACATATTCATTAATAAAAGAAAAATATTACAATTTTAAAATTAGAGTTCATAATACGAATTTACATTATTATCACGAGTTTATTTAAATCCGTTAGTTTGATGATTAATACACAAATATTGAAAAAAAACCGTAGCTACAATTACAATCTTATATACTCTATATTTGATGTGATACGCTAAGCATGGGGACACAAAGAAGGAGGGAAAATAGAAAAAAGAATAGTTCCAAAATTAGTGAAAAAGAATTCCGTATTTTTTGTAATTTTCCTTTCTAGCATGTTTTTCTCTTAGATTTTATTTTCATCCAAAGGATTAAACTTTTAAATTATTTTTTATGATGGAAACATGTTATATTTCTACTATTTTTATGCTGGATAATATTTCTCTCTCTTTTTTTATCGCCAGGGTAATATTTGTCATCTGAAGCATATGTTAGGTCGATTTTATTCTCACACGAAGCATTTGTTAGGTCATATAAAGCATAAGTTAGGTCTATTTACTATAATTTTTAATTAAATTTTCATTAATTTCAATTCTCGAATTAAATCTCATATTTTGTGAACTTTAATATGAATTTCTTTTATAAAGAAAATTTCACATGATAAGATTTGATTAAAGGATTAGACCTAATAGTTATATAAAGAAATAGACAAAAAGAAAGAAAGAAATAAACATGTTAATATAAAAGATATAAATAACTTGTTTGCTTTTAGGTTTTGTTACCCTAATTACACTCTTATTTTTTCTGCATACTCGAATTTTAATTAAATATAATTGTTCGCATGTTATACTGAAAAATATTAAAATTCTAAAACAATTTGTTCCATTTTATAATTTTTTATTTATATTATGAATTCTATAATTTTATACCTTTTCATATTAAATATATAAAAAATAATTTATTATTTCAAGATGTATTTCTATCGCATAAACTTAAATTTAGCCAACAACTTGTTCTAGTTTAAAATTTATAACCCCTACATATTAAACATATAAGCAATAAATCGATTTATTTTTTCATTTAATTATTTCTAAGCAAATTGAATTTTTTTGTTGTATCCTGCATCTTGAAGATATAGATAAAAATTTATTTTATTTCATAATCTTTCACCTGTGCAAATTAAAAATTTAGACAGCAACTTGTTTTAACTATAATTATTAATCCACAAGAAAATTTAAAAGAATTAAAAATTCAAACAACATTTTTTGGTAAAAGTCAAACACCATATTTTATTTGGAGAATGATAGTTAAAAATCACATAAGAAGGGTCTATATTATAAAATAACTTTTAAATATTTTCAGCGCATAAATACAAGAAATGAATACTGATGTAAGTTGTAATAAGATCCTGTTCGGTAGGCAAACCAAAAAAAAAAAAGTAAAAAAGAAAAGAAAGGATCCTGTTTGGTATCAACCGGCCTGTTACAAAAACCTAATTTGTCATTTTTCCCAGATAGTTGATTTTAGAATTTATCATCGCATGCACTCTGGGTTAAAAGTTATTTTTTAATTTTTTTTGTAATTTGTTACTATTGCACATACTTAAAATATAAACAAAAAATTATTTTATTCTAAAATTCATTACCTCAAATACACACACACAAACATATTAAACATATGAGTAACAAATTATTTTATCTTATAATTTCTTATTTTTGTGAAATTATAATTTTACAAGCAACCAAAATTTTTCAACCTTTTCTAGAACTTCTCACCTAGCTACTTCAAATTAAAAATCCAGATAACAACTTTTTCTATTTTAATTTATGATTAATTTGTCACCTTTTCTTTGTATTTAAATTCATTTAACTTAACATTTCCAACCTTGAACCACCAATTGACTCTAAAATTGAAATGAATAAAATCTGTTAAATAAAATACTACAGTAGGAAAAAGGTTAACAAAACAAACAATTTGCAGTTTAAAAAGATATATAATCTTACATAAGATATGAAAATCAATTTAAAAAGATAGTAGGGTAATTGCATACTCGTGAATTCTACTTGTACGTTATCGAAGCTAATTGCATTTTTGGGAAGATAAGCATATGGGTTCATATTGCGTCTTTGAGAAGGTAATTAATTATATATATATATATATATTAAAAAAAAACCACTTCCACATTATGGAATCTAATTGCATCATTAGGATACATATTGGTTTAGGGAAAGTAATTGCATATTTAGTAAGACCACCACTTGCAAAAAAAATTATATATTGAAGCATCTACATAATATTTACGCCAGATTAATAGTTTTCGTAATAGTGCATGAATACGAACTACAATGCAATTACCTTCCCTAAAAATGTAATTAGCTTACCTAATGTATAAGTGGCTCTTCAAATATGTACCTTTCATAATATATAATACTTCCTCCAATTCTAATTATAAGGGCCCGTTGACTTTTTAAAAAGTTTTAGAAAAATCATAAAAAAACTAATTACATTATTTAATCATATCATATATTATGTTTTATTATATTACATATTAGTTCATAAGTAAAACAACATGATTTGAATATGCAATTAGAATTCTTCAAAAAAGTCAACAGGGCCTTTATAATTAGGACATGAGGGAGAGTATGCAATAATCTTCATATAATTAGCTTCTATTATATGTAAGCAGTCTATTCAAGTATACAGTTATCTTTTCAAATAATGCAATATGAACCAATATGTAATTACCTTTCTATATATGGAATTTGTTTTTATGCTGTGACATTTCAGAATATGTTACTTTCCATTTAGGGTAATTTGATCTTTCTCTTATCCTCCTTATTTACATCAAAAGACCCCCACGCATTTTCATGATATTTAAAAAGTTTGAATGAGCTAATTATGACGTCATCAAAGACAGGATATGCTTCGATTCGAGACCAAGAAATTTTGAAAATCCTTACAAGCTGGCCCAACTTCTATTGTTATATAGCGACGCAAGTTAAATTGTATGATCAAAATTCAGCCCAATCTCAAACCCACAGGTCCTACAGCCTACTGGCTTTTTTGTTCAGAAAGAGACCTCATTAATAAATTAATGAATTAATAAAAAGTTAAAGTGCAAATTTGCCAACGAAGTTTTTCTCAAAGGGCGTCTGGTATAAATAATTTTTAAAAGGGACAAATCTACCAATGAATAGTTAAAACTGAGCAAATCTACTAATGAACAATTAAAAGTGGTGCACATAGCACAATCCCATTAATTTGATGATCAATGACTGTTAAACGTGACAAAGAGTATTTACGTGTTATTTATTTAAAAAATAGATAGGTTAACAAAAAAGAAAAAAAAGGAGAAATTGATCATAAAACCTAAAAAGCGACAAAGTGATGATCAAGTTCCTTTAGTGACAAGAGTCAAACAGAAGGGGAAACGAAAATTTGAGACACTGAGAGTTTAAAAGTAATAGATTCGGCCAAACACACACCCAAAACCTTACCAGTTTCAATTTTAAATGCTTACCTGCTAGTACTATGGACATCTACAAAACCTCCTACATGAGTTTATTGTGACACCACCATTCTATGATCATGACAGGGTTGACGCAAAAACCACAACCATCTGTCTACATCTTCCTATCGACAATAATAAAGATGCAACAATTTTAATTGTCTTATTTGCCCCCTTTTAAATTGTTCATTGGTAGATTTTTTCAGTTTTAATTATTCATTGGTAGATTTATCTCTTTTAAAAGTTATTTTTGCCAGATGCCTTTCAGAAAAAACTTTGTTAGTAAATCTGCACCTTAACCCTTAATAAAAAAACAAAAATATATAGAAGTATGCATTTTTTTTCTTTTTTTTTGGGATCGAAAAGTATGCATATTTAATAGATGACTCGAGTTTATAAAAAATGATGTTTTGATAAAATGTTAATGTTTGCATGACTTTAACTCTGTTAGCACCCTGCGTTTATAATTATACGAATAATCAGTCCTTTCTTTCCTTTTTCTGCCAAAAATAGTCAGTCCTTTCATGAATAATGTAATGGACTGCTAATTAAATTAAGAAAATTTGTATAGTCAATACTAATAAAACAAAAATAAAATTGACCAAACAAATAAAATATAAAACAGAAACATTTAATCAGTACTGTGTTAAAATAAACAGGTCTCTGTCTCATGTTTGATATACTATTAGGGTACTCATTTGGATCGTTATTATGTATATCCCTGCATATTTAATTAATAACATAATCTATTTATAATGTCATTATTTTTTTCATCCAGCATCTTCACATGATTATAAAACTTTCTTATGGCAAAAAAATTATAAAATTTCCTAATTAATTAACTAAATTGTTTCTAAGAAATGATTTTATTGAGGGTAATTTTGATATTTTGCAAGGAAAAACTCATTTTAATTCACTAATATTAAAGAGAATACTAAGCATAGTGCCTTTTTTTGTCCTTATGACTCAAAAGTTTGATATGCTTAGAAATTTATAACGTTTTATAGGGTTAAGGTGAGATTTTAACAACAAATGTTTCAACATAAGCGTCTCAAGATTTGAATGGTGCAAAAATAGATACCATATTTTAATTAGGGTGTAATATTTTCAATTTCGCTAAATTGACTCAAATGCCTGTTATCTCATAGAGGAACCCACAATGAGCGGAGGATTAATCCTTAGCCTACCGGACTAG
>JBAGKO010000010.1:23111700-23147523 GCA_037177275.1 Acacia concinna
GCCCGCGTGCCACCAGTGAGACTCTTTGAAATACTCTCTAAGAGTGTTCTACACGGTCTAGATACATCAAATTTGTGAAGCATTTGCTATCAGCCGGTACGAAAAATTTTATATATTTTTTCCTTTATTGTTTAATTTTATATTAGTAGGAGAATGTAAATTTTATTATTTCGTTGATTATTAACCGGTATGGGAACAAAGCATTTTTTAGCTAATCCGCGTAGCGTATTACACTACTTAAGTTTAATAATTCATATAAAATAGACACTCATAGGTTTATTTGAAATAATGGACGCCCATATGGGCATCCTTTATTTGAATAATGGACGCCTATATGGGCGTCCTTTATTTACTCCAAACCAGACGCCTCTATAGGCGTCTATTTTTTTTAAAAAAGACGCTAACTTTTTATGTCTCCCGCATAGACGACTGCTAAAAATAGATGTAGAAAGGGTTTTAAAACAGACGTTAAAAGGCCTTTTTTTGTAGTAGTGTTGTGTCTTAAATAGTTAGGTTCATATCTATTCATCTTAATTAGTTTTTGCATTACATGGTTTTCCTGGTTTAGTTGCATATGAGTTTTTGACATGTTTCATCACCATATATGGTGGTGTTCACAAGTTTTGTTTTCTCTTGGTAAATTCAGTTATCTCATTTGTCATCTGTCATTTTAATTTGCAAAGAAAAATACGATCTCTACAGGGTTAATTATTAAAAAGTAATATTAATATTAATATTAATGAATTTACTAAAACTAGAGTCATTGCTTTGGCAATTACAATTTTCCCTTTTAGAGTTTAGAATTTTGTTTTGACAATTAGCATGATATGTCCTCTAGAGCTCAACTTTCTCTCGTTTGCTTTCTTCCTTTAGTGGCAACTAATGGGCTGTCTAATATGAGTGTATGCAAGCATAGGGTTTGACTTTTTAAGGATATACTTATTGAGAAATGGAAGCATGGAGTTTTGTAGCCATTTGACTACGCCACTTGACTTATTTATTGTGTACCATTTTGACGTTTAGTAGAGTAACTGTATCTGTATATATTTAGTATGCATAACATATGATATTTTACTGTTGTTAGCCCAACTAACTTTCTCTCTTTTGCATTGCTATGGTTTGAGCATAAATCAAGTTTAAGTACATGACGCACAAATATGTATTGTCTTATCTATTGTACACAATTATTCTGACAATAATAAATCACAAACCAAGAAGTGATTTTTGTTGGCACATGTGATTAATATATTACTCTTGAGAAGCTTTAGGAATTGATGCCTTTGCCTATGGAAAATGTTTGATGTGAAATATCATATATGCTTAAACTCTATTGATCATAACACAACATGATTTGTATAAATTGACATATGTTCAGAAAGTTGTGAATTTACAAGGCTAAGACATATAGGCATAAGCTAATTTAGTCATATGTGTGTATGGCAGGTGATAAATACGAAGAAGGGGAACAAGTTAGACAAAACAGAGAAGGCACAAAAAAAGAAAACTGAATTAAGGGTGATAAATCACTATTTTGTATGAATTGTTAGGTTTAATTGGTGTTTTAATTGTAGAAAAATGGAATTAGGAAAACATTATTGTGGATTAAATTGAATAAATAAGTGCATAGGGGTATTGTCATCATTTTGGAATAATTGATGATAAAAATGGTCATTAATGTGTAATTATATATTTGATCATGATTTGGCATAATTTTGATGTAGGTTTGGAGAGGAAATAAGGAGAAAATGAGTATTAAAATGAAGAAGGATTGAATTGCAAAGAAGAAAACTAGCCAGAGGCATTTCTATAAGGAAAAAAGGGACTTAATTGCAAAGAAAGTAATGCAAAAGCTAGAAGCATGAAGAAAAGATGGCATGGGATCTGTTCAAGTGATTTTCGTGAGGTTAGAATGAAAATAGAAGATTTCAGGAGCAAAGTCAAATTCAAAAGAGTCTTGAGTCGTTGATCAAGATTGCATGAGAAGCAATCTGAGCTATTAAACGAAACACACAACTTCAGTAATGTCTGGCGCAATCTTTGACGTTCATTCACCATACTTAGACCTAATACTGATAGTACATGATGAGGAATGACTGAAATGCGTCGTTTCATTTAAATGTCCAGAGGATGATCCAACGTGCGCCACGTGTGCAAAATCTGACCCTCCATGGCCAATGAGGCTTTAAACATCAGTCGTTGGATCAGGCAATGGTCACCTTCTCCATCTCAGGTAGATTTTTCCTAACATAACGATGACCCGTGAAAGATCGAATGACTCGTGACATAAAAGCTCGATTCCCAGCTATTATGAGGGATTCATTCACATTCTCTTTGCCTAGTTTTGATTGAGAGTAAGAGAGGGAAATCATGGAGGTGGTTTGGAGTGTTAAGGTCATCGGAGGAGAGATTTCAACTCCAAATTCCGATGACGTCTCTGGCAACCTCCGTTTGTATGCTTTATGAGATTTTAGCCATGTCCAGAGGCGAGGTCTTCTTCCTCCATGTATTATGTGACTGGTTTGAGCTATGTGCGTCATTGTAAATTATTATTCACATGTAATTCATCTATTCTGATTCTTCTTCTCATTTTCTAGCAGTTGCCGTGAAACAAAGGGATTTTTTGTTATTTGAACCTGGATTCATGATATGATGATATTGGTATGATTACATAGCAGTTTAGACAGATTATGGCATGAATGACTGATTTAATACTCAATTAGTTAATTAGAGTTGTAATGTCAAATTGTATCTTAAATCTTTGGTTCTGGATGTTTATTGAGCTCAAATTTTGTGTTTAAATCTTTGTTGAATGGATGTGATAACTAGGAACCGACATACATGTAGAAGGATTTCTGAATTGAAGGATTATTGTGTTGGAAGCGTTGAGCCTGTGATAATTATTCTTGAAATTAATGTTTGTGGTCTCCAAATTCCAGTAGCTTAATTAGAAATTCTTAACTGTCATAATTCAGTTTGAATTGGTGTTTATTTGTTAATTAATTAGTTTAGCTTAATTTAACTAAAAATAAGTAGAAAACCTATAAAAAGAGTGATAGATAATCCGTAGTGGATTCGACCTAGGTTAGTCTTTAATCTAGAATTCTAATTGCATTTGAGGGTTAATAAAATACCTTAATCAGAGGCTCTCAACCTTCTCCAGATATAATTTGTTCATAGAAGAATTTTACAAGAAGAAAGAGGAGGTGGAGAAGGCGAAGGAGGAGACAAAAGGGAAGGGGAAGGATAACAATGGAGCTAAGATCAAATCATTTAAAGATGTTAATTTATAAGTGAGAGATGCTTGGAATAACTTGAGTGAGTAGGAGAGACATGAATATAGAAAGCGGGCTGAGCAAGTAAGAGCTTTGGGACCCGGGAAGAAGTATGTTGTTTCTTTCCTAAAAAGGTGCGTGCCAAAACAGTTTATGGCAGTTTGCGAAGACCTGATGCAGAATCCAAAAGTTATGGAAAGGCCTAAAAGGATAGGGTTCGATAAATTAGTCAATATTTGCACCCTACAAATTAATCTTCACTTATGCGTAGAGTTCATGCGATGTTTTGATACTTGAACCAAGTGAGTTTCTATAAAAGGAGTGACTTAAGGTATAGGACTTGAAGATGTGACACAATTTATCGGTCTACCTAATGGGGGTGAGGCGATTCAGTTTGCAAGAGTTGATGATGTAGCTCCTAGTTTTAAAGGTTTGATCAGTGTGTATAAACATACACGTTACCAGACAATAGGAGAATGATTGATGGGGAAGGTTAAGGAGGATTTTGAGTTTCTTTTTGGTTTATTCACATTGGGGATCCTATTGTCTCCAAATTTTTTGAAGGTGATGACGGTGACAAAGGACACACTTGGAGTGTTTGATTGGTGCTCCTTAATTTTTGAAGAATTGTGTGAGGAGGTAGGAGAATTTAAGAGGGAATTATTGAAAGAGAAGGGTAAAGGGAGAAAGAAGGTAGACAATTGTCTTTACTTGTTGATGGTAAGTGTCTATTATTTATTTGTGTTAAAAATATGATTTTTGAATTTGTTATGATAATGCGTGATCTTTTTTGTTGTGCAGATTTTTTGTCTACAACATTTTCCTCTAATTAAAATGAAAGCTTCTAAAGATAAAGATGCCATTACATTTTGGAATGGTGATAGGGTAAAGAGAAGAGTAACATTGGAGAAGGACAACAAAAAGGGGTTGCTCTATGGTCAGAAACATGATGATGGACATTTACATGCAAGCTTTAATCTAGAGACACGACTGACCGACCCGTAAATGTGACATAGTTATTGATATTTATTAATTTCATTAACCTGTTCATATATGATCCTTTCCTGCATTTTGCAGCAACTACAGAGTGCATACAAATATTAATGTCAACAGTGGCTATTGCTGCACATGTGATAGTTTGTGTTTCATGCAGTTAATGTCAATGGTTGCCAAGACCTTGGTGGATGATCAGAAAGAGAATGGTGGTTGACTCAATAGGCACATATTTTTAGCTGACTTTATGTCCAAAATGGTTGCAAATCTAGCACAGTGGTCATGGAAAGCAAATGAATCACAAATCCACCCAGGACACTTAGGGTACAATATTGAGGGTTTTGATTTCATTTTTAGACCTATGCTTTTACTTAACCATTAATCCTGTTGTGTTAGAGACAAAAACCATGAGGTTCTATGCACTGAAGTCATTGGTTGATACAATCACATTCATGAAGAGGAAGAAAGAGTTAGCATATGCAAACAAAGTGGGTGACAAACTAAAGGAGCCGAAGAAAATGAAGCGAAAAGGAAAAGGGCAGATTGGCCCAAGGAAAATGGTTGCCAAAGAATGTGAATCTTTATTGCACATATTGTCTGAAATTTCATCCTAACATTCTAACAAGTTATCTAACCTGTACAATAATTACAAATACAATATGTTCATAATGACAACTGCACAACCCCTTCTTGAGAGGTTACTTTCTTCGAGGAATTAAAACTTACTCATATTGCTGATATCTTAGATCATCCCTTATTGCTCCTAAATTATAATATTTAGTTTTTCCTTCATCTACATATAGATGCCCAATTTCTCTATTGAAATTGATTAAATGTTCAACTTCTTTATCATTGTGAACTTTAAACAAGCTCTATCAATCTCTTGTCCCACTATTGACGATATCATTGTTTTCAACTTTGCATGACTTGGGCCTTCCTTAATTATTCTTGATCTCACCGTACCCCAATATATGTTGTATCATTGCCTTCACTAACTACAAACCTCCCCCAAATATGAATAAAACATAACAGATTCTTCCCAAACGTGCTAACCATGACCACTATCAACCTGCAAAATAAAGTTGTCATCAACAAATATCAGTGCTCATAGTGACAACTATCTCTGCACCTATTAACAACTTTTTTCTCACTCAGTACATCAGATATTCTAACAACACAACATTCACCCCATGATGATTAATTTTGACTACTGATGAGAAAAAGGATCATAAATTAGCCAAAAACATATTAAACTTTCACAAACCATTCCTAAACAGCAATAAACCACAACTACAACATTTAACTATCACCTACACTTGTCATTAACAACTTTATTAGAGATATTGATAACTATTGTCTATTGGTGCCCCCATTAACAACACTTTTTTACTTCACACTAGAGCTGGTAATATGAGCGGACCACTGGTTTTGGGCTGGATCACCACGGGTTGGGACCATGTGGGTTCGGGCCAAAAAGACCCACATTCATATGGGCTAGCATTTGCCAAGCCCAAACCATAACCGCTGGGTTGGGGATTTGGGTGAGCCAACACATTTTTTCTCCCTATTTTTCAATTTTATTTAAAATAGACATTGAAAATTTTTTCTCCAGAATGTAAGAACTAATAACCAAACAATAAAAATCAAGTAATTATATTATCCTCACCAATATCTGGATACTATGAACTTGTTGGATGTTTAGATGAAGTGAGAAAGGGAATCACGGACATGGCGAGCTTCAGAGGTTAGAGATGACATCAAGTTTTAGAGGTCAGAGAAGGCGTCAAGCTTTAGAGGTGATTGAGTGAGTGATGGGCCACGGCCATGACGCCGCTGTGAGGGGTTGAGTGAGTGAGAGTGATTGGCATCTAGTGAGAGGCGAAGGCGAGAGCGAGACTGACTAGTGACTAGGGTGTTAGTGTTGCAGCTATGTTGGAAACTTGGACAGTAGTTGGACTTCAAGACTTGGAGGAAGGATGGAAGGAGTGAATCAGTAGAGAGTGGACTTTGGGGGTCTGGGCTTGGCGTTTAAGCTTTACAGATTTTTATTTTTTTAAAACAGAAAAAGAAAAACGGTTAACCGTCAACCCACCGGGTCAGCTCACCACAGGCTGAGCCCATATGGTTTCGGGCCTAAAAAATCTGCATAAAAATTATCCCACTTTTTCTAAACCCAAACCACTCATATTTCGGTTTGGGCGGGTTTGACCCACAGTTAGAACTCGTACGACCGACTCTACTTCACACACCAGGTGTCAAAATCAAAACTTTTTACATAATCTTCATTTCTCTACCCTTTTGTTGCAGAAATAGAGCAAGATGAACTCTAAAACAGAGCATACATTTTTCCCACATGTAAAGCCTAATCAAATGTATACAAATAAAGGTGATCACTTTAATACCCATACACATATCCTTTATAGTTTACAAAGATAAAATAGGACAATAAATGTGATCATTTTAATACCCACAAACCCATCCCCAATCAACATTCAATCTAAAAAGGAGATAGCTTTTTTAGGGGAAAAAAACATATTTTATGCTGGAGCCCTCTTAAAATGTTCATATGATCAAAAGAAAACATCAATCAAACATCAACCATATGAAATAATGAAGATTAAAGCCTTTTGAATAGTACTGTTGGAGCTGGAATAACTCTTCTCATATCATCCCCTTCAGTGTGTGAATCTGATTGTGTTTGTCCCTCTTTTTTGTCTTTTTATTAGATAATCAATATGGGCATTATGGACTTTTGACAGCTGCAATAAATTGCAAAAAATTCATAAAAGACTTCATTGCAAATACACTATTTTATAGGACTGTTTGATTATTATTTTTTTCTGGCTGCGACCTAATCAAAAATTTCCCATTTTTCTTTCTAAAAAGTGGAAGTGATTGCAAGATTATGATCACAGTCCCGAAAGGACCTAGAAAATCCTATCAAACTTATTATATGAAAATTCAAAGAATTAATTTAAATTCCTTTAATGGATCAATAAAACATTGGTCCTGAGTTGCATCACCCTTTATCATTATTCAATGAAAAGATGGTACTTTTCTTGTACACTAGAAATAATAACATCACTCTGAAATATGACATTCATCTATCCCCAATAATAATCTTGTTTAGAAGATGAATAAAGTAATTTAGTTTGTCATCTTGTTTGATCAAGATGAGGAAATTATCCTGGAAAGTTGGATTTGAATACGAAAGTGTTAAGTAATATGTATGATAGAGGAGTATAATCCAAAATTTTAGGTTGATTCATAATTTTAAATTTATTGGAGATTATGTGCATATAAATTAAAATTAAGGGGGCAAGTGTGTAATTTAATTTTGTTTTGCCTGAATGTAATTTAACTAATTTAATACACATGCAATTTACACCTAACTGAAAAAACCAACCGAAGTGCATTTATTTAGAGTGGTAAAAACTCTTTACGTTATAATCCTCAAAAGAGATTATACCCTTAACTAAATAAAATAAAATGGAAGTGACTAATAATAATAATATTTACATTTTAATTTGTTTAAGTGAAATGTTCTAACTACACATAAAACAATATTTTACCTAAATTAATAGATAAATGGGATAAGTCCGCTTTCATGGTTGGAGTTGACGAGTAGCTCTAAAAGATGAAATTCATTGTTGACAACTTTGAGAATATTTTTTTTCCAGATAAATTTGGGCAATACAACGTGTTATGGATTTAATATTTTATTCTGACATTAATGTTGATGTTGAAATTCAAAATGGTTATCCTGGACAAAAATGAAATTATTTATAAACCTCATCAAACTATTTGAGGATATGTAATCTCAATTTGTGTGACAGCCTACCAATAATAAATCAAATCTATTATCATAGTGTATCGCACGGATATTTTAGATCCTTCATTATTTCATGTTTTAAAAGCCATGCTTATCACTATCCAAAAACAAAAAGCCATGTTTATCATAAAAGCACACGATCACAGAAAGAATTGATCATTTGTACAAGAACATGACACTATAGTTTCTGAACAACACATCATACAAATGTATGAATTGAATCTTAATATTTTATTAAATCTTCAGCCGATTTTCACTTCACATTAAGAACACACAAAAAAATAATAATAAAACCACCTAAAAAGAAAAAGGAACTAAATTTCAATTGTTTTCTGATTCAGAGAAGTGTATCTCCATCTCTCCTTCTCCACAAAATCTGCATCAAGAAACCTTGCAAGAAAAGCCCAAAGTTTGTAGACATCTTCAAAATTTGCTAGAAACCCTATTGCAGCAGTAACTACAGTAATCCCTAGCTTCAGATCTCCATCTATCTTCTTCTTCTCCACCATCTTCCCTACTCCTTTGCCTCCTCCACCTTCTTTCGTCTGCAAAACCCTACCCTTCTCTTCCACATACTTATCTGCAAAACACAAATGATGGAGGAATCCATAGCTAAGAGAAATGTTGTTTCTATCAGCTAGTTTCTGTACAAGAACAGGTTCCACTTTTGATCCTTTCCAATCAAACACATTGAAAGCCAAAGCTGATCCTCTATCAAATCTTATCTTTGGACCATAAATCTTTACCAGATGAACACCATCTGTGTTTGGATGCTTCAGCTTCAACAAGGAGTTTACAAGCCAATTTACAAGGTACCTTCCTCGGTTATTGATCACTGTTAACCCTAAAGAGTCCACTTGATCTAAACACCTGCATTCAATATCAAAGCTTCCATTCTTATTATCTGCGGCTTTCCTTCTTTCTTTATTCTCAACTGGGTTACTTTTCTCTTGAGCTGATTCGGTGATCTGAAGCTTGGATAGTACTCCTTCTTCAACTTTCTCGGATTCTATACGACCAGAGAAAGAGGTCAGAGACTCTAATTCTTGTTGTAAAATTGACGTTGCTTTTGGTTCTACTTGAGTATCAGAAGAATCCTCTGGTAGCTGAAATAGCCTCCTTTCTGGTATAAGATTGACAATTCCTCCGCAAGAAGAGGCTTCAAGAACAGAAATGGCAGATTTTTTCACAAAGAGGCAACCAAATCCAGATGGGTTTTCGCCAAATAGCTTATAGAAGGAACAAATGAGAAAATCTGGGCGAAAAACAGAGAGGCCAAAACTATCCATGTCTTTTGGACTCAAAGCACAAGCATCAATTAAAACATGCCACCCATTCTCTTGTGCTACACTCATCCAAAGATAAGGATATCTAGCTCCTGTTACTCTAGAATGAAGAGGAAACACAAAAAGTCCTCTTTTTTTCTTTCCCTTCCTCTTACCTTCAATCATCTTCCTCAATTTTGTCGACTGAATCCTAAGACGTGGCCATGAAAACTCTGCTGACATAGCTCTCCCTCCTCTTCTCTCTGAACAGCTAATCATTGTCTCCACAGCTTCACTCTCGTAGTCATAAACTGTGAGAAGCTTCCGATTAGATTGGAAGGGGTAGGACTCTGCTACTAGCTTAAAAGCTGATGTTCTGTTAGCTGTGAACACCATGAAGTAATCATTATCAGAAATATTCAAAAACCCCATGATTTTCTTCCTCATGGCAGTCTCAAATTCTGATTCTTGCCCCCCATGTAGCAACAGTGTCTTCAGATTCCCAGTCTTGTACGATATACTAAAGAAGGGAGCTTCTGAATATTGAGGTACCTGAGGGATTGAAGTTGAAGCAATCAGGGTTTTCAAAGTGTCTTGGCGTTCCAATTGGTAGTAAGAGAACAGACCGATTCCAATGTAATCAAGACAAGTACGATTCGAAACAGAGAGATGGTAGTATTCCTTGGCTCTGATTTGATCTACCTGTTCAGTATCAGAAAACTGAGGGTAGACTCTGACAAACTCGGTAAAAGATTCCTCAAGAGATGGAAGAGATTCATGATTAGTGAATTGGGTGTTAGGGAAAATTGAGGAAGCTGTCGTTGCTGCAAAATTGTGTCGGCACTCTGAAGTGCTGCTTCTGGGTTTGCTGCTTACTGTGATCTGAGACTGAGATATTGGTAAGCTGAAAAAATTGGTTGGGCAACAACCTTGAGAATAAACCAGAGAAGCCTCGTTTCTTTGTCCAAGTGTCGGCATTCTTGTTTCTTCTGTTGATCTTCTTCTCTACAATCTCAGCGAAAGATCTGGATTATAAATATTAGTACTATGTTGTTGGAGTTCTCATTTCTTGAACCTCTTTCTGATTTAGAGCCACCAGAAAGTTTGTTATGGCGTTGCAAATGTGTGTCTGGTCTTGAGTGGTTGGGTGTATGAACGCATTGATGGGTAGGGTAGCTTAATCATGACCTTTTCTTGAGGTATTCTACCAAGTTGACCATTTAATATCATGTCCCCACTGGCCAGTCTGATGTTACACTTGAATGCAAATTTGCTTCTTTCTGTTTGTTCTTGTTTTCCTAACAGCCGTTAAACTGACATTTTATTGCATATATTATCTGCACAAGTGATTATCCCTACCTCACTGGTGACGGGAACCATTAGAAGAATTAAGTAATGGTGCGGCCACAAACAAATATTTTGAATTCTCCGGTGAAAGTGGAGTTGTCGTAGATATAGGTTTTGATGATTGTTCTGTTTTTTTAATGGTAATTATTATGAGGTTTTGAGGAATGGATTTTATTGTTAAAAAGTACTAATGATAAGTGAGTAGTATAAATATATTATCATTTCCTACCTTAAAATTTATAATTACATACTCTTAAGATGGTGTCAGATTTTTAGATTATTAATAAATCACTTGGGTAGTCACAAAAAAAAATAAAATTCCTTCCTTGTGAGTTAATTTCCGTCTTTATGTATAAGAGCTTTTTAATAAACTTATCCCTAATTATAAGACCCCTTTTAAGTTTGTCCTAATAATCAATGCACTTTTTTTTTTCAATTTGCCTTCAATTATTACTCTCTCTCTCCTCCTCTCATATTCATAAATAGGGACATTTTTAAAAAAATAATTAAATTTCTAATATAATTATTACATTTAATTACTTTTAATTTAAAATCTTGTGATTTAATTAAAATGTTTTTTTAACCTTATACTTCCTCTAGCTTTTATTATAAGACATCGATTGCTATTTCTCACAAACTAATGAATCGAAGTTAAATTATTAAATTGGTTAATAATTGATAAATGCTTCAAACTTTACCCCTATTTTGATTATGTGGATTTAAATGAGCTAATAAAAAATGAGGACATAATAAGAATATAGTAATAAATGAATTAGCTAGATGCGGTTGGGGTTGGTGTTTTATAATAAAGTTTAAAATTTATTAGTAGTTTGTGTTTTATAAAAAGAATGGAGTAATAATTTCAGCAAAAAAATGCGCATGAGAGAAAAGGAAATGGAGGGAACAATCATAACAAGTGAAGGATAAACAAAGTGGCACCTTTTTTAAGTACCAATATCAATGAGGTCAAAAAGAAAGACTCTTTAGATTGCTTCTCAAATCGTACAACGTTTGCTTGCTTAGAACTTAAGTATCAGAACCTGTTGAGATATATCACAAAAGTTTGAGAATTATTTATTTTCTCGGTTCTTTTGAAGAAGTTTGAATGATTAATGAACATTATGTGTGTGTGGGGATGTTGCGGGTTTGGTTTTGTGGATAGTGGGCTCATGGATCCATGCTTCTTAAGAGAGAGAGAAAACAAAAGGCTGAGGCTGTATATTAAAAAAGAACAAAGTGGATTTGACTGTCTTTAAAGAGAATGCAATTAGAGACTTAAAAAGAATAAAAGAATTCGTGCAATTAGTGAAGAGGAAAAGGAAAAGGAAAAGGAAAAGGCAAAAGCTCGCATGCCAAGTGGCGAAAGAAAACAGAGTGTGGGGAACAGAGGAAACAGAGCATGCACAATTAGCTGCGTGATCATGGATTTGAATTTCTTCTTTTTGTTGTTGCTGCAAATTTCTAGGGGAAAAGTTGAGATGGGTTAAGCTTTTTTTTAGAGTACACGTTTTGATTCAAATGATTAGTTCAGAAGCTAATTAGAGTTATAATAACATTGTGAAAAAGTTAGATTAACTTCTGTCATTGAGTTTCAAATTTATCAACTCTTCATGTGAACTGACGCTCAATTGATGTTTGATTTAGGTTATAATTGTAAGACTTATTTATGATATTTATCAATTTTTTAAATGACTCTTATTAATACTCTTTCAACAATAATTAAGTAAGAGAGAAGAGGAAGAAATTTAGAAAAATGATTTAGGTCTTTTAGAAAAAAATGTCATATTACCTTAAACAACTTCCTTAGTCCATTTAAATTAGTTTAACAAGTCCTACATTAAGGTTGGCAAAAAAAACAAAAAGAAGAAAAAACAAGTCCTACATTAAGAAGCAAGGAGTATGTTGCTTATAATGTAAAACTTACCTTGACCTCTCTGAATTAGTTAAACTTAACTCATTTGTACATTAATTGTTAACCTGTTAATTATGTTTAAATTTGAAACCACAACATTATTCTCTGTATTTTTATATATAGAATGAGATCTGCTCAAACACACATTATATGCAATGATATGTGTGTGTGTGTGAGAGACATGTAACACATGATTCTCTCATCCCTTGGGGTCATGTGTTACTTTCTTCACTTTACATGACATATACGCCACGCAAAACACCAACACAATAAGTTTGGGGGCCCAGACACACACACACACACACACACACAGCTTATAAAATTGATTTGGTTGCTGATTCTGTTGATGAATTCGGTCAAAACAAAAATATGATAGTTTGTGTAGGGAAACTTCTCTTATTCTGTTAGGACAGTTTGAATCCTAAATTTCTAATAGCACCCTCTATTTGCATTTTTTATATCTGTACAGTAGATTTGATCAAGGTATTCTCAAATCACTTTGAGTTTAAAACTAATCTTTTTCAAAATTCATAGTGTAAAGGGCTTTTACCTCTTTTAACAAATGTCAATGAAGACTTGGCCTTGTCCTATTTTGTTCTTGGTTGTTATTGCATAAGTCTGTGTTGTCTTGTATCGTTTTATTTGTTTGGAATACATTTGTCTACTAATTAAAAAAAAATGCATCTTCTATTAGTCTTGAGCAATTTATTTGTGGAAGAAAAATTTGACAGCCAAAATTTTGAAAAATCAATATTCTTAATAATTGAAATTGTATAAATACATGTGTTTTGTCCCCTAGACTATTTTGAAATACAGAAGTGTTAGCAAATGAAAATATAACTTAAAGTGTTATGCTAATTCACATTATAATAAAAATTAATTCTATTTATGTTGAATCAGAATCCTAATATCCTTCAACTTAAAAAGGAAAAAAAAAAAAGCAGATTGAATGCAGTATATTTTGAGAAGTAAAGGAAAACTATGGAAACAATTGTAATTATAAGATATTAACCTCATATACATATAATCTAACACTTTATTTACTTCTAAATATATGAGCTAGTTGTGGAGCTGATTTTCATTATCAATGTAAATCTCAATCCCTTTTGTCTCTCACATATATAATTTATTTTGTGATAATCTCAAATAGAGGGATTTCAGATCAATGCAAATATTTTTGTATATATAAAAAATTTAACTAATTTATTTAATAATTGTAAATTAATTATTAATATCTTATATTTAGTAACAAAAAAAAATTTATTAGATCACCCTTTGTCATCTATCCCACTATATGAATGCAAATATAACTTCACTGTCAAGTCCGTTTCCATGAAAAGCTTTCATTTGAACGGACAAGCAATACTTAAAGTCAGCAGTTTTCCACTCAAAAAAAGAAAAGAGTCAGCAGTTTAGTCTGCCACTTGCTAAATTGATATTAATTTGTTATGCTACTTTATTACTGATAATTACACATATTGAATAAAACTATATGGTTGACAGTTGACTATTGATTAAGCCAATGTTCAAATAAAGTGGCTCTTAAATTTAAACGTTATAATCAAACAATTATTAAGGGAGGAATTGTAAAAGTAACATTCTATATTCCAGAAACAACTAATAAAAGTGAAAATGTTACGTATTATTAATGAAAAATAACATTAATATTGGAATTAAAATTTTTTGGTGAAAAAATTAATAAAGTCAGCAATCATATATATAGATATATAATAATTTGAAAGTGACAATTATCAACCTAATACGTTTGTGCCCATTTGGTAAAAGAGAGATTGGGGTTTGTGGCAACCTGCCGAATTTTGTCTAGATAGATTTAAGTCAAGATGGGAAAAAAAGAAGAAGAAGAAGTTGTAGCTTAGTGTGCTTGTTTGAATTCCATAGAAAATAACTTTTGCACTTTATTAGACAAAATAACTCTCTTAAATACTTAACTCTTATAGCACAAAAAATCAATCTTTCATAGCATGGATGTGGAAGGAATGGGAAAGAATCGCTTTGAAAGGTTTGAAGCCCTAGAAAAAAAAAGCATGATGGTCACCAAAGCTCCTTTTCTCTCCACACACACACAGATATATATATATATATATATATATATACTGCAAACTAAATTTACTGCCATTTTCATCTTTTGCAGATTAGAGAAAACGAAAGATTAACCTTACTTAAACATCACTGAGAAGTAAATTATAACATCCCGGACTAACACTTTCTGCTAAGAAAATCATCAAGTGTAGTGTATGGGAGAATGATATTAACAAACTACTCAAAATTACAGGTTATGGGTAAAGATGGCTAGATAGAGAAAGTGTTACCGAAGTAAATTGCAGAAATTGCTTAGATTAAGCCAAATCAGCCGCAGGGCAACTCTCCTTTGGCAAGAAGTCATTAAGATTACAGACTTTTTGAAAGTCCTAAATCCTTATTAGTAATTACTTGCCAGGAGAGAGATGCCCTATTGCTGATTTGCTTATTATATATATGGAATCCAGTTTTGTAACTCCATTTCTTAATTTGTTACTTCTTGTGCCTCGCTTAGCTCTGGTTTTTATAGAGCTTATTAATTGGAAGACTCGAATAAACCATACTGAAACACACTAGCATATGCTTTTATAATTCATGGGTTTTTGCTTTATTCTGTGGATATCCTCCGGCAATATTTTGCGAATGGTCCTTTTACTACTTTTCATTTATTTATTGTGGTATTAGTCTTTGGGACTTTCTTTTACACACAAGCTAAGAGAAGTGGAAAAAATAAGCTTATAATCAAACATTCTTTTTGTTGCTGATGGGTCCTTTTAATTTCATCGGCATCGAATCCTCTTTCTTTCTTTCTTGCTTTTAGTTTATTATGAGTATAAAGTTATGAGCAAGTCGTCTTCCTTTTTAATGGAAATATATTTATTTATACACATATGCCTGTTTAGTGATTTTGAGAGTTCATTTGATTCCCAACTTATGAATGATTTTGCAAGGTTCGTTTATGTTCATAAATTATATTCCATTTCCTCTTCCATTACTTTAATCAACCTTTTCTTCTGGTGGCGGCATATAGAGTGATGTGGGCTGAATTTGGCTCTTCATTGTCCTATATATAGAGTGATGTGTATTCAATTTCAAAATAAATAAAGGGACATATTTCTTTTTACTCCTATATACCCATGAATATGTGTGTATCTTGAGCATAATTGTTTTTTGGGAAAATTGCGTTTTGGTCTCAACCAACAGAATTTGTGACAAAACGGTCCTGAGAAATCGCGTAATTGCAAAAAAGTCCCAAATTTGTTAATACGCCAGTTAGAGTTGTTAATAACAACAACATGTTTTGTTGTTATTAACAATTTAGCAGGCGTATTGACAACTATGTTGGACTTTTTTGCATTACGTGATTTCGCGCGGGACTTTTTTGTAAATATGTAATTTCATTGGACCGTTTTGTCGTAAAGTCTGTTAGTTGGGAGTAAAACGCCATTTTTCCTTGATAGAATAATTATTAATTTCCCCATCCACTTGGGTCAATATAGGCGTGTTAGGAGTATAGCCCAAGTGAAGCTCACTATTAGTAAGAGCAGCCCATAACATACTAGAAGGACTATGTGGAGCAAAGAACCTGTCGTCAGCTGCCAAGCGTGCGGCCATGTCACAACTTTGCAGCCACGTCATCACCCTTGTGCAGTGCCTCTTCTAAGGATTGAACTTTTGACCACTTCCTCATGTGTCTAACCATGTTGTCATTGAGGCGGAAAGAACCTATGGATTATTATTGTGCACTTAAATACTCCTCCCGTCTTTAATATATGAGTTATTTAACCTTTTATTTTAAGAAATTAAAGAAGTTAAATAAATTACATTAAAGTATTTAAAATTAGCGTGTTTCTTCAAACTAATAATTTGTCTTACTTATAAATTTATATATAATCTAATAATATATAACATATATTATAATTAAGTAATTTATTTAACTTCTTTAATCTCTAAAAAAAATAGTCAAGTTGCTCTTATATTAAGAAACATGACTAGCATATATTATTGAAAGTGAGCCCCTGAAAGCAAAAGTTTCAACTATAACTGTTGAAAGTCTAAAATTTTAACAAAATGTGTTTGAAAGATAGACTTTTTAGTGGCGTATGTCACCATTGAAGGTCTCACTAAGTCACTATTAAAATTGACACATTTAGATGTGACCAAAGTTTCCACTAAAGGTTTCATCACTTTTAACGGCAACAGTTTTATTTGTGGTTGAAAGTCCCTTCTTGTTTTTTTTTTTAATAGTAGGGGAGATTAATATAAATTGTTCCATTAGTAAAAAGAAAACTTTTTACATCAATTAACGAGATAAAAAGTGTGATCGTTGATATTTGTGTAATTAAGTTGTAGTTATGACTTTCTAGCTACATCAATTTCTTAATTGGCGTAAAAAACATAATCTACTCTGGTTATAATTATAATCAATGTAGAAAGTTTGTTTTTTGTACCAAAAATTACAACATCTATTTTTTAATATAAGATCCACTTTATATAGGTAAATTTGAATTTTAAAGTCGATCTAATATAGTAAGCAGCAGAGATGGTATATTATACATTGAACTCACATTGTTTTTACCCTCTTTAGCTTTACAATTGATATATAGTGTTAAAAAAAATGAGAGAATTGTATTTAAGTCTTAAAGAAAAGAAATGATTCATTGATAAGTCTCATGTTAGCTCCCAAACTTATCAATAGAAATTTTTTTATATTATTTCTTTTATTTAGGGACCTACATGCAATTCTCTAAAGAAAAAAAAAGATAAAGAAATAAATAAATCAATCCATTTCTCACCTTCAGCTCCCGTCTGCCTTGAAATGGATCATATATAGTTCAATGCCATCATCTTCTTCCTCTCCCTGTCCTCCTTTGACATCAACACACTAATCTCTAATTTCACTATCCAATCTGAGAGTTAAACAAAGATGTTGTCCGTGTCCTCCTCCTTCAAGGTGAACACGTACGTACGGAGCCGCTGAACAACCCGATCTTCGTGAAGCTTCTGCATGAATCGGCTCACAATCCCCTATATATGCAACATCTACACGAAGTGATGATCACATTATGTAGGGTCAAACTATTTTGGAAAACTAATTTTTCTCTCCAACAATGATAAGAGGAAAATGCAAGAGATTTCCCCTCCCACTCCTCTCTTCCATTCTTGGCTCCTCTAAAGGGAAAAAAATCTAGTTTCTGTTAAGACCCTCCTCTAATCAATAGGACATTAAGACTAAAAACATAAATAAACACTAGAGTAAGTAAATAACTTCATATTGTCAACACCAATACAATAAACAACACATAACTGACAGATACAGGAAGTTAAAAATTACAGCTTGAGACTCAAACAAACGATGAACTAGAGACACTTACAGCTCAGACAATAATAGAACGAATTAAATGGACACCACAATGAAGATACAAAATACAACACAAACACAGACTTGCCAAGCATTCAAGAGGTTGGCCCTCTCCATCTGAGTCCAGAGCCCTACTCCAATCAAAATTCTTCCTTCCTTTGTTCTTCCCATCTCCCTCTCATTATAGACCCACTCTTCACTTCTGTTTATTACTGCCCTGGCTTTTAATTTCATCATGACTACCTAGTGTGAATCTCCTACTTTTGTGCTCATTAACCGTTGTATTTTCTTATAGACTAGTAAGTCCGCCCTTTCTACCTTTTTTCCAACTCTGTTATGCCTTGTTCGGTGAGATTTGACAGCAATAGGTGATGGGGTCTTTTCATTTTTGCTCCTACTTTTCTCCTCTCCAAATTTTCTCTCACATGGGTTTTCTAATAGAAGTAAGATCAAACTCATTACTAGCTGTTTGATACCAAGCTCTAATATTAATAGGGAAAATCTTTCCTCCTCCTCATTCTTCTTTTCTCAAGAAAATCTTCTCCCGGAAAATTCAAATTTAAGAAAGCTCCCCATCAAAGTTTATAAAAGTTTCTCATTTTCCTCGTCTATTTGAGTTTTTAGAGTTCTGGAAGTCCCTATTTATCTACTTATACAAATGGGATAGTTGTAGGTTCGTCTCGCTTCTTGCGTCAAATGCCGCAATGGAATGGCTGCCCTCATCATCGACATTAATAGTTTCTTTGGTTCTTAAGTTTCCTCACTTTAAATAGAAGAGAAGATGGTATCGTTGGTCTCGATAATTTCAATAACTATGCGTCATCTTTGAAGAAAGCCCGTTGGTTGCTTCTCAGCAACAATGGCATTTGGAGTCACGAACAGACATCTTTGCAGCTCTATGGAGACGATATGTTTGGCTTGTAATTCACTGAAGGTTGCCATTATTTAACTAGACTAACGAATTGGAAAGTGTGAGGAGTGCACTAACGAATTGGGAAGTACAGGGAGTCATAATACTAGAATTTGAATGGCCTAATTTACTGTAGGCTGTCATTATTGAACTACACTAACAAGTGAAACTTATTCCATTTTTCTTTTTTTAGTAGGTAGGTATCACCCATTAAGCACATATGACATATATTTGTTGATGGAATCATGTTTATTAAGAGAAAATCTCTAACACCAAGTTCTGATACTTAGTCGATACCAATTGAGAAATAAAACATCAATTTCATTTACTTCCAAACTTTTTATTAAAGTAAAATTGGTTATCTTTTTACTTTAAAAATTAGTTTAAAAAAGATGTTCTGTTAAAAAAGAAAAAGAAAAACTCTTTATCTTGTTTAGTAGAGATTTCAAAAATTAAAAGGTTCGGAAATTGAGGTCTTGGACAAAGTGCCCTCCTATCAATTTAGGGCTTAGGGCTTTTGCTCATATTCTTTTATTTAGATAAGTAAAAGTTTAGGAGGGGATGGAAAATTTTTTTAAAACCCTTCCTTCTAAAATTGGGGCAATTTAGAAAAAAAAAGAGTAATATTTTGGCATTATTATGTCTAGGTTATCTCCTTTTTAGATTTATATTATACATTGTTAATATCATACCGTGTTGTATTTTTTTTACAGTTATGTACATATTTTTAATAAAAAAAATAAATTAATATACACACTTTAAAAGTTGTTAGTAAAACTTTTTTATTACACGACAAATATTAATTATCTTTTATGTACACTTAAAAAACTTTTATATTAACTAGTATCTATTTTAATATATGTTGATTATATTATTATGTTATTGATCACCTTTTTTTATACTATTAAAATCCCCCTCCAATTCTCCCCTCCCTTTCTATTCATTTAAATAAGGTGAAATAAAATATTTCTCAAACCCTTCATTTCTCTCCCCCTCCATTAAAGTGCTTCCTATCCCCTCTTCTCTATTGGGCCAAACATACCATTAAGGGACCCATTTATTCGAAGCTTGCCTAAAAAACCATATCAATTGTCGAAACTCTAGTTGTGTCTACCCTTAACATAGGTTACAATTACACATAAACCAACCAGAATAAAGAGATAAATAGGGGTTTCACTGAGGTAATATAGATTTGTTAATTACTAGTTCCAGTCCTAATGATAGGGAAAAATAATGGATTTATTTTAGTCTTAAATATAAAACTTTGATCATTTTGTCCCCAAATTTATAACTTACTCCTCAAAATACCCTGCACAAATATATTAAGATTCCATTTTCTAATCAAACATAGTTTAGTTACAATGCATATGATTAGACAAAGGTATTCTAGGTAAGCCAATACAAATTAGTTATCTACTAATTTCACTAATATCCACAAATTAGTTATCAAACTCTTATATTAACAACCAAAGTGAGTATGTCATTACTCTTAATATAAGAAGGATTTCTGGATTAGATCGCATGTGAGGGCCAAACCAACATCAGAACAAAACGCATATACAATAAGCTGCATCAAAATTTTAGTTAATTACCACTGCCTCACTAACCAGCAAATAATCTCTAATGCACTGAAATGAAAATTCCCTATATCCATTAAGCTATTTAACGTTAAATATAGCTTTTGAGAAGTGGCACAGAAAAGAAATTACCTCACAGCCATATTCCGAAGTAGAAGCTTCTAACTTGAGAGAGATTAAGCTAAATCAGCTAAAGGGCAACTCTCCTTTGGCAAGAAGTACTCATAGACATTCTCTACAGATAAAAAGCTGATCGATCATATATATGAGCTCTCAATCTCTGTTTCTTGCCAGGAGAGAGATGCCCTACAGCTAATTTGCTTATAATAATTAAGGGAGCAGTTTTGTACTGATCCATTTCTTTTGTTCCTTCATGCCTCACTTCGCTCTGGTTTTGCATCGATAAGTTTAAAGTGCTTTCTATGGTTTGTGAGAGCCAAATAAAACACACTAGCATATGCTTGAGGCTTTATGCATTATTCTGTGGATCTCCACTAACAATATATAATAAGCTACTTTAATTTTCTTTTGTTGACCATTATTTTTTTCATAAATTATGTATAGATATTCCCCTATTTGTGGTCGAAAAGTTGCATTGTATTGGTTTTTGGTATACTTTACATAAGAGAAGTGGAGAAAAGAAGCTGACATGAATTTTTATCAAAGATTTTTGTTGCCTCACGGTCCCTCTTGTCGCTATCGAATCTTTATTTCTTGCTTTTGTTGATGCGTTTGGTTCCGTATGTGATGAGCAATTTGTTTTGGCTTTGGTTTCTATCAAAATGGGAAAACTAAAATCTTTTTAATTTCTATAGTTTTGATCCGTTATAACTCAAGCTTTTAAACTTTAACTTTAACTTGATACAATTCAATTTCTAAAATTTTAACTCATGTAATTTAGTTCTTAAATTTTGATTTGATGTAACTTAGAGTCTATCAAATCAAATTATATATTTCATGAAGTTGATATACTAAAATTTTAAATGATTAAAATTATATATGATTTTATTACAATAAGTTAAAAAGTTAAGTTTTAATTGAGTCAAAATAAATTTCATTGAGTTAAAGTTTAAAAATTGTGTAATTAATAAATTAAGATTAAAATTATAAGTATCAAAACATCATTTCCCCATCATAAGGTGCAAACAATGAACAATGTTCCGGGTCCCACAAAGTTTAAGTATAATGATTATTATATTGCAAATATTTCCTATTTGGTCTGTGAGTGTACGTCTCCTTTTGCAGGCATCTTTTTCTTCACACCATTAATGTCATCCAGAGATTACTTGTATTTTGCACTATATTTGGGGCAGCCGAACCATAACCTCTTGTGAATCTTATTTCGCATGAATATTATTTTTTGAATAAATAAGGGAAATTACACCTTGAAACTATCATATTCTATGACAGTATTGTAACCCTGGGTACAATCACTCTGTGTACATATAAAAAATCCTTTTACAACCATTCCATGCATTCTTCAGGAGGTTCCTGTAATATGACCAGCGCTCTATCATTTTCATGCGCAGTCCTAGCAAGAAAGTCCGCACACAATATTGTCTCTCTGCACGCATGTTTAATTTCCAACTTTTCAAAGGAAGATATTAACATTCTAGTGTCTACTATAATATCAATACTAGGATGGTTTAGACCACATCCAGATAGCAATAGAGTAATAACCTCAAAAGAGTTCGTATACAATTTAACTTTTTGTAACCTCAAATATTAAAAACGAGGATCATATTTATTTCAGTGAAAATGACCTTGGATCATGGCCAAAAAAGAAGAAAGAAAGTTAAAAAAATCACCTTGTAAATATATTAGTATTCGTATTTTTTCTCTCTTAATTAAAATATTCTTGCTCTGCTATCATCATTAGCTCCTATTTGGAACTAATGAATAGAGATGATAACATAGCAAAGCTACCGGTGTTAGTTAATAGGGTTAACGGTGCAAAAGTTAATTAAAACAACATATATTAAATTAAAAATTACGAAAAAATATAGTTATCTGAAAAATTGTATTATCTTTATTTAATAAATTTATTAAGGTTGATGAGTCATATTTCTTTCTATAAATATTTTTTTATTTCAATACTTTATTTGAATTACTTTTACCGACACATTGAGGTTTTGAAAAAGAAAAAAAGGAAAAAATAAAAGAAAAGGTAACTTGCTTTTGTATGTAAATAAGAGAAAATACTTTACATGACATGCTTGCTTGTAAATGAGCTAGCTTGGATATATCTTTTGAAAATGGCTTTTGGTATAAAATAGTTTTTTTAAAATAAATTTTTGAAAATAGCTTTTGTTAAAAAATTGGTTTTGAAAAATTGAGAGTGTTTGGATAAATGTTATTAGAATAACTTTTTCTATGATAAAATGACAAAAAATGGTATTAGCTTTTATAATAATTACATATATGAGTTGTGATGTGATATAAATTATTTTTACAATAAAATTGCATAATAAATATCAAGATGTGTATAAATTAGATTAAAAAAAATTAAAATTACAACATTAGTCCATATTAGAAGATGATAAAAATTAGGCCAACATATATTTATTAAAAGTTTGTAGTGTAATATATTATGTGGGGAAAAATATAAAAGCTATTTTGAAGAAAAAACATCTAAACACACCTATTTTTTCTAAAAGCCATTTTGACCTCAAACCAACTTTTGAAGAAAAAAATACCTAAACACACCCATTTTTTGTAAAAGTCATTTTAACCCCAAATCAACTTTTTTTCTCCAAAACCAACTTTTTTTCAAAAGCTACTTTTTTATAACTTTTCCAAACCAACTTTTTTCATTTTTCTACTTTTCTTCTTTCTCTTTCCATTTTATCATCTTATAATATGGACTAATGTAAAAATAATTTATATTACATTACAACCCTTACATGTAATTTAAATAAATTGGATAATAAAATTAAATTACAACATTAGGCCATATTATAAGATGATAAAATGGAAAGAGGAAGTAGAAAAGTGGAAAAATGAAGAAAGTTGGTTTAGGGTAGTGGAAATTTTAAGGAAAGAGGAATGAGAAAAGTGGAAAAATGAAGAAAGAAAAAAGTAATTTTTTGAAAAGTTAGTTTTTGTGGAAAAAAAGTTGATTTAGAGTCAAAATGATTTTTTTTTAAAAAAATAAGAGTATTTATGTACTTTTTCCCTAAAAATTAGTTTAGCCCCAGAAAAACTTTTTTCTTGGGGTATCCAAACAGGCTCTATGACTTGTTCTTTGGTGAGAGCTTGCTGTGACATATTTTTCCTTGATGGTAAAACCCTAGAGATATTTTCGCATACATGTATTATTAAGTCCTATGAGACACATTTAACTTTTTTTTAGAGAAATTAATAAAGCAAAATAAATTATTTAATCATATTATATGTTGTGTTTTATTATAATATTATATATTAGTTCATAAGTCAAACAAAATAATTTAAAGAAAAATTATAAATATTAATAGTTTAAATTAATATAATTAGCTTTCTTAAAATTCTCTCTTTCACACACACTTAAAAATATACCAAAAAAACAAATCAGACTAAACAATGAATCAATTGAGGTAATGGTGTAAAAGCCAGTGACTCAAATGGGAGCCAATCTATATTAAAATTGTCATGATTAAAATAATACTACTTTTAGTTATAAATATAAGATTGAGTTGTCTTTTTTAAAAATTCTAGAAAAACAAATTACATTACTTTAAAACATTTAAATTTGTTGTTTTTTTCAAACTATTTTATTTAACTTATAAACTGATATATATTATAATGATACACTATATATGATATGATCAAATAGCTTATTTTTATTTTTTTAATCTCTAAAAAATTAATTGAATCTTATAGTTACAAGTATAAGAGTGTGATTCAATTAAAATATACAAAAACATTCTTATACAACTTTATAAAGAGTAATGTTCAAGTATAAAAGACATTAATTCTTAAGTGAATATAATATTCTTGTATAAATAACAAATAATCCAATAAAATAAGTTATTAAATCACAAATATGATGAATTTCTATTTTTTACCTCAAAATGATGTTGTTTCAATATATGTGTATATATATATATATATAAAGATATATAATCTGAACAAATCAAAATATGTCCAAAACTACCAATAGATTTGGATCTAGCAGAAGGTCTTCACAACATGATGAACTAATATAATATTTAAATCTTAATTGGGAGAGGTACCTAATATAGTGTTTGACAATGCCTCCAACATGTTGTCTCCAATAAGATAATACATGTGCTTGAATAAAAAACATGTTCAAAACTTTTGACCATATTGATTAAAGTATAGTCAACCAGAACGACGGCTTGATTTCAATTAATTTCTTAATATGATCTTCATTGCATGTTATATATGATTCAAAATAAATATGACTGCAATTTACATCATGTTTTCCCAAATAATCATGGTATATACCATCTTTACTTTCCTAAATTATGACTTTTATGATTCTAATTTAACAACCGAACTAAATAATTTTCCTAACTCCAAAACCGGAACCAGTTTTGGTGCTCATCTCAAGAGCTCATTGCCTTCGTAGATCATCAAAAAATAATTTGAATGGTTATGATTCAATTTATTCTAGTTTCACTTTTTTTTTTTCAAAAGAAATATTTTACTGTGTACAAAATCTAAAATAAGTATAATATCTTAAATAATGTCATTTTGTTTAAAAATTTTTTATTTAGAAATCATTGATTAAAAATCTAAAAATTTAAAACATTAAAATTCTATTTGAATCATCTACATCCCACTGTAATGGTTAATTCTTAATGCTCATTATTGCAATAAGCATTGAAATGAGTACCCAGAACCATCTGTCTCTTGCTCTTTGGTAAGCCCAAATTATACAACATAAAATATTAAATTAGGTTTTTTATATTATTATTCGGCATTCGATTTTGAGTTCGTCAATACCCTTGTTAATATAAATATCTCCTCTGTGACTACGACTTAGAAGGATTTAGTAGGGTCTTACACCACTATACCATCTCTAAGTTAGTAATTATGCAATTAGGCTTTTATTTCTTAATAAAATTTGAGGGTATTAATTTTTTGTGTCAATTTCAGGTCTGTTGGGCCAAATAATATCGATTGGGCTCAACACGTCGATAATCCAGACAACTAAGCCCAAAATACAATAGATTTCATTTCCATAACTTAATATATTATAAAGTGTTTTTTCAGACGATTAACCTTGATGTCTTTAACAGAAAATGTTGACATTTAGATTTTGAATGCTAAATAAAACACTTTCAAATACTGGTATATTAAGTTTAATTTTCAAAGTGACAAGGATTGTTATGAAAAATCATTATTTGGGACTTAACAATATTAGGGTTGGAAGACTAATAAGTTATGGCATCCTATTTTCAATATATAATAGGAAAATTGTGATTTAGTTCTAAAGAAAGAATTTATGATCAAATAGTCTCACAAAATCGCGTAATTGTAATAAAATTCCACAGAGTTGTCAATGAAGTTCATAGAGTTATTAATGACAACTTCATGTGTTTGTTATTAAGAACTCTATAAGCTTCATTGACAATTTATAGAATTTTATTATAATTACACGATTTCACGGGACCAAATTTTAAGAACTCTATGATCGAAAATTTCTTTATTTGGAACCAAATTGCAATTTACCCATATATATAATCAAGTTTATAGTACAATTTTCACTTTTTATAGCATTGGAGGTAGCGCTTTTTAAAATTATGAGATTAAATTGAAACTTTGCATAAAGTCAGAGGAACCAGAGGGGCAGTTAGCCTTTCTTCAAGGATAATTGAATAAGAGGAAGTTTAGGATTTCACAGTATCGTAGCTTCAGGTTTAATTTGGTAGCCCTCTGCTGCTTTTTTTTTTTTTTAATACATTAAGGCTCCGTTTGGTATATGAAGTAATGGTGGGTAGGGATGGGGAATGGGTTAAGGATTGAGCTATTTGAATTGTTTGGTACGAGGGAATTATAATACCTAGAGATTAACAATGCCACGAATGTGAGATTAGTCCCAAAGCCACCTCCCCTGATATTGATTTTCAATCTTAGGATTGTAAAATTGTAAAGACAAAAATATCATTGGTTAAAATCTTTTAGACAAAAATAACCTTCCTAATTTTAACTTAAACCCAATCACTTTTACATAATATCAAACAATTTTTTCCCCAATCCAACAATCTCTCTCAAATAGGGAATCATCATTCTCTCGTCGTTAGGAGTTTGGCCGTGCTCAGTCCATCACTCACTGGTCTTCACTGTTACACACTCCATCGCCTTCACTATCGCTCACGCTGTTGTCCTAATTCTCAAAGAAGAATCGTAGAATTGATGTATTGTGTCTCCTTTTCTATTTACTTCGTTTGAATCTCTTGCCCTAGATTATTCGGTGCTGTGCGGCCTTTTTCTTTGGTTTGATAAACATTCTTAGCAAGGTTGTTATTCCTATTGCTGGTTCTCGATCATAACTAGTGATTTTGTTCATGAATGATCTTATATTAAAGACTTACGATTTTGTGTGTTTTTGGTTTTGGATGGGAAGAGGAGCGAATATGTTTGTCCATAGTTAAATCCACTCAATTGTATAGCAAAACACATGATGGTGTCCATATAGGAAATAGGATGACACTATTCATCCACTTGCGTCTCTGCATATCTTCATTATTCCAATTATTTTCTAAAAGCCATTCTCACATACTCATTTAAGGGTCTTATATTGTGCATAGCTTTTTTATTCTCCATGGTGGGATTTTGCAGAGAATGTGGATTGGCATGGAGAGGCAGGTAAGAGTGGCCGGTATGGTGGGGCTTGATCGGTGGGTTGATGAAGGAGTTTTGTCATAATTACCATTTTACTTTGTAAGGGTAGAATAGTCTTTTTAAAATTTATTATTGCATTACCTTCAATTATTACCATATGACAAATGTTATTTTAAACTTCAATTCTAAACCAAGTCCCAATCTCTATACCAGTTCATCCAAATTTATTACCTCGTACCAAATAGAGCCTAAGGGTTTGTTTCACAGGAGAAAATGGAGTGGAAGTAAAGGGAGGGAAAATTTTTATGAGTTTAATTTTAAGAAATTAGAGAAGTGGGATTATAAAATTTTAATAAAGATAATATGCAAAATAAAATATAGAAAAAATTAATTAAAAACTTTTAACCCCACTTTTCTAATTTTTTAAAAATCCAATCATAAAAAAATTTCCTTCTTCTCCATTTCCTTTCAAATCCCTCATACTAGGCCAAACAACTCTAAAAGGGGGACTACCCTCATTCTTTTCCAGTAGTAGAATGATCAAATGATGTCCTGTCCTTATCTATAAGGTCTGACAGGTTTCCAAATGGAGTTGAGAATGGATGATAGCCCCGGCAGTATATCAAGAGCATATTTAGCCACATAGTCAGCTGCTGAATTAGCTAATCCTAGGACATACTGGATCACAACCTCCCAATCTCAACTTATCATTTGTTGAATCTCATGGAGCATTTTCATGTTAGGATGAGAATCATTGTGAGGTCTTTTAATTAATGAAATAACTTCATCTACATCAGTTTCCATAATCAATTGGTGAACTCCCCACATTTTCAGACCAAAAAATGCTGCCCATAACTCTGATGATAGACTATCAGCAGGTTCACTACCACGTAACATGAATCCTGTTGCAAAATTTCCTTGATCGTCACAAAGTAGTCCACCGCATGCAGCGTTCCTCATAGATGAATTGGTGCCATCCACATTCAGCTTCTTCCATCCATATTCAGGAGGTTTCCATGGATCAATTCAATTATGAATCAGTTGGCCATTAAGGTTGACGCCTTGTATAAGAGACCTCGCTTGTGATACTGAACCCAGGATAGAGTGAGCTTGAGCTTCAATTCGTTCATTGCTGGTAATGGTATTTTTGAAAATACGAGTATTTCGGCGTTGCCACAATAGCGATCACATAGTAGCAAAATATTCAGTCCAGCCTTCATTCTTTCGGCCATAACTCTAATTTAAATTTGGTCTTAGCCATTCGTCTAGATTTGGCTGGGTAAACCGATGAATGTGAGAAGGATCAACAACCTCAACCCATAATCTTTTGGTTTCTCTGCATTCCTCAAGAACATGAATGAGGCTCTCCAAATAATAATGTCCACACCATGAACATCTTCTATCATCACATAACCTTTGCGAAAACATTCCTCATTGTAAGAAGTTTATTCTAAGCCGCAAGACACAGAAACGTCTTCCATTGAGGAAGAATATGAAGCTTCCAAATAAGTTGCCATAGTAGGTCACTCACAATACACTCATTGTCAATAACTTGGTAATTAAGAAAATTTCAAAGAGAACTCACCATGCCCTCTGTTTCTATACAAAAGCAATATTTTGTAGTCGATCCAATGTATTAGCAACAACTCATATTTGTCAAAATTTAATGCACTTTTTTCTTTGAAAAAAAATGCATTTTTAATTTTTACCCCTAATCAATTACATATTTTTTTCATCTTCTTTCCCATTCGCATTCCCTAGTCCCTTCCCCCCCTCTTTATCAGAAGATCGAAGTAAGTAATTGAGTTGTGCATCATTACATTATATAATTATTTATGAGTCAGACAAATTAGTTTAAATAAGATAGTTAAATTTAGAGCATAGCTTCAGTAGTCTCTCAGAATAAAATTAATTGGATCTCATAATAAGGATAGATGGTAATATATATTATTGTAAGTGAGACCTTTAATTGTGACTTTTATAGTTATTACTAAAAGTTTGACTTTCAATGGCAACTCTTGAGAGTTGATGTTAAAAGCCTAAGTTTTAGCAACCACTCTAAATTGTACCCATTGAAGGTCTCACATTTAGCAGCGATTTGTTTTCATTGAAAGTCTTTGAAAGATATATTTTCAATGGCAATACTCAATGTTATTGCTAGAGGTCTCCCTAAGTCACTGTTGAAAATGACACCTTTAGTGGTGATAAGTTACATATTTGTAAAATTAATTGTAGCATTTTTATATGAGAAAATATGACATTTTCCATGATTAATGTACATTTGTAGCATTAATTGAGATTATATGTGCATGAAGGGTAATTTGGTCCTTTTATGGGAAATTGGATGAAAATAATAAATTTGGAAAAATTAAATAATAATTAGAGAAGGGTTTTATTGAAATTTAATTTATATTTTAGAGACTTAAGTGAAAGAGGTCTTAAAATGGAGAAAAGAAGAGAAGGGGTTGATTTGTCATATCAAAAGTTCCAAATGCAAAAAGGAAGATTGGAAGAGGAACTTCATTGAAAAGCCATAAAAGCCGACAGCAAAAATCTAAAAGCCCTCAAATATTGGGTACTTGTACATAATGTCCGCAAAAGGACATTCTGACCGTTATAGAAGTTGACAGAGACGGGCTGAATTGGTTTTTCGAGAGCCAACTTGTAGAGGCGATATCTCGAGCTGTAGAGCTCCGTTTGAGCTGATTTCGATGGCGTTGTAAAGATTGAAGAGATTTGAATCGGTATGGACTGTTTGGATGCGGTTTGGAGAGCTTTTCTGACTGGGAACCTCGCTCGAATTTTCTGGTTCCGTCAACATGGAGAATTTTCCAGAATTCATTCTCCTTGATTCTTTCACTTCCATGCACAGCTATGCTTCTTTCTTGTGGTATCTGGTAGACTCCTGAGCATGGTTTTTTAACTTATAGTATAATTTAGTTTGATTTAGCAAGTAAATTGTGCCAATTGCTTCTGGAACTCTGTTTTAGTTCGGTACAGCTTGATTCTGTTTAGATCCGTGGTGTTAGCTTGTAAATCGTGTGTTGAATGGTTAGAGCATGTTACTAGGGTTGATTAGATCGTAGTTGACTTGGTTGATGTTCAGTTTTAGATTTAGTTCGAATAAATGACTGGTTCTGGAGGTTTCTGAATTATTATGTTTCTTCAACTCACCTTGCAAATTAAATCGTGGTTTCTGATTGCTAATCACACTAAACCTCTTCTAATACTTGGATGCAAAACCACAGGATTTGTCTCTGATTGTGTGAATTCCTTGTAATCGAAGCTGTACTCTGTTCTGCCTCTGTTGCTCTCTTTTCTGTTTCATTTGTTTCCAGCATGAATTGCTCCACTTCTCATCTCTTCTGTACCACATCATTGCCTAAACCATGCTAATTAACCTAATCTCATTTCCCAAGCTGTTTGAGTCTAGAGTTGTTAAATAATTGCTCATTGTGATCAATCTTAGATTGTGCACTATATATTTACATATTCTTTTTATTAATTTGAAGGTTAAGTGACTAGCCTATCAAACGGTGACAAAAGTTTATGTTAAAAGTTTTACTTTCAACCGCAAACTTTTTAGTCATGCTGGAAGTCTTTTTTTTTTTTTAGTGAATGACACCAAGTGCCTCTTTTAAAGCATAGTTAAGTGTTAGCTTATGAGTTCAAATTTTTTTGTTGAGGATATAATGAATGTGTGAGTTATGTTAAAAAAAAAATTAAATTGAAGAAGGTCAACTTTAATATATGCATGAGATATGACCAAAAAATAAAAATAAACTGAAGGTAAACTTTGATCCTCTAATCTTTACAAAAACCTTTCATTAATCTAGTTAAATAGAGAAATATATTTACACTCAAAACAAGTACATGGTAGGAACTGGATAACTAAACAACAATTTTGTCCTGGAAGTATGTACAAAAGGCTAATTTTGTCTCAGAAGTTTTTTTGGAAGCAATTTTGCTCTGGAAGTTTGCAAAGAGGGGCAAAATAAGTTTGCAAAGTGGGGCAATTTTGTTTATTCTATTAGTTGACTGTTAATTGATCAAATATGTTGAGATAGCAGTCCATAGGTCATCCATTGTATTTTTACTAAGGTAAAAATTTGTATCAGAACTTTTAAATCTAACCTTTAAAAAAGAAGAATTAGATGATACAAGGACTTTTGAGACAAATTTTCATCTTTAAAAAAATAAACTGAATGACATGTGGACTGCTAGGTGAACATTTTTTGTTAACTAACTATAAAAAATAACGGATTTAAAACTTTTGAGACAAATTTTTACCTTAACAAAAATAAAATGGATGATTGGTGCACTGTCAGCTCAATATATTTGGTTAACTAACGGTAGGGGCAAAATTGCGCCACTTTACAAATTTCTGGGGCAAAATTGCTTCCAAAAAAACTTTCGAAGCAAAATTGGCTCTCCATACGTACTTTTAGGGCAAAATTACTGTTTAACTCTAAAAAAAATTAATTAAGTTAGTTATTTGTAAAAAAATTTAGTTAGTTTTGTTGAAATACCTCTCCAATCATTTACATTGAAACTAATTTTGATGAAAATCCACTTATTATGTACAAATAATAGAGATAAACAGACAAATAGTGGAATGGTCTTTTATATTTATGATCAAAATAAATTCAAACCCTAAACTAACTCTATATTAAATAACAGTTCAATATTAAATATGGAAGGAATATAAGATAGTGCTTTAATTTCACATAAACATTAATCTTTAAGCTAGAAAAAAAAATCCTTAAATAGGATCAACTTGAATAATTGGACCACTTAAATAACGTGGTTTTATTTGGTATATTTAAGCTACCAAACAATCCCTAGTTAAGTTCCTTAGCTATCTAGTCTTCCTAATCTTGCTAATGCGGTTGTAAGTTATACGGACTAATTCTTACATTACGTGCGTGCATGAATTGCTTTAATTGTATTCTTACATAATTTATATACAAATGTGACAATTTATTAAAAGAGCAAATAGACAAAAGATTAAGAAGAAAACTATATTAATTTGGCTTCCTATTACTGTACACATTCACAATAATCTATTTCTTTTTCTTCTGTTTTTAACTAATGCTAATCCTCGCTCCATTTTTTGTTTGCATCTGTGCCCCTGTGCTAAAGATTTTGTTTCGTTACAGTCCAGGTAATTAATCTGTTATTTTAAGTCTTTATATGTGTTTTGCTCTTCATTTGACATTACGGAACATGTTTGATACTTGTATCTTATATCAAAACAGTTTTAGTGTGCTTTGTTTGAAGTATATCGATATTATATATATATATATATATATATAATCTCTCTTTGATATCCAAACAACAATCTGATATTCTTGAGAAAATGTGAAGACAGAGAGAACTTGAGAGGATAGATCTACTCTTATATATGACAACAAAAGAGTTTTTTAAATAAAAAAAATTCAGCCAAACACTTAGTTGAAAGGAACTATTTAGATTCCTCTCATAATCAATTATGGAAGCTAAAATCATGATTTTCCTAGAAAAATATTCAAACACTCTTATACGAGCAATAATTAATTATAAAATCTAAGATTAAATACCTCTATATATACATGCCAAAATCAATTACGAATCTATAGGCATGGTTATCTTGTAAGTTGCCAATCGCTCTTCTATATGGCAAAACTGCTTATGGAATCGAAATGCTGGTAATAGTATCTTATATAATATAAGATAATTATGGTTTTTGATTCATAATTGATTTAATATGGCATGTACAAGATATTCAGTAATTAATGAGAAAATTATGGTTTTGACTTTATAATTGATTAACACATATAAAAGTGTTTGATTTTAGGTTTATATTACTTGAGAAAATTGCATTTAAGTCATAAGTAAGAAAGATAATTCACTGACAAATCATATGATAGCTCCTCAATTTGTCAATGGGACTTAAATGTAATTCTCTCTAATTAAATTTTGACATGCATAAAGGTGTATGGAGAAAATCAATTATGACATTCATATCACAGTCTCTCTTTGATATTTAAACAAAAATACTATGACGATCTTCAGCAAACGTAAAGACACGAAGCACCTTTATTAATATGGCTTTCTATTACTGTACACATGCACCATAAGGTGTCCATCCAAATTATGTACTCATGATCTGTTTGTTGTAGTCTAGCTTTCAAAGATATTAAACTAAATGTGGAGTCCTTTTGGCCCAAAAGACACCAAGGCCCCTTTTAAAGCTTTATTAAATTAGTTTGCTGAGTTCAACTCTTCTATGAATGATATAATGAACGCGTGTTATCTTTGTTATTAAAACTGGATTGGATTAGTTGGTTTGACAAAGAAACCGATGTACTGAGCACCTAACTAGGTTAGTCCAATTCGGCCGGATTGGTTCAATATTTATTCAGAATTTCATAAATTGAAAAATTTATATCTAATTTTTCATATCTCTAAAAATTATTCATTAAGACTCTATTGAAAGCTTAAAATATCTACTTTCTAATGCAAAATGAATTACTCAAAAAGTATTATCATTTGATCTTCTAAAATCCCCAACTTTCAAAACTATCTGACAAGCCTAGAGATATGTTTTCAAACATTGCCATTAGTGTTTCTAAGTCTCAAACATTCAAATTCCATCTTTTAATACCTCAACCTCATCAATAGTTAAAGCTTACTTAACTCTAAGCCTCAATATTAAAATTTGCAATGTCACAATTGAGAAATTGAGTATTGCAATTAGCAACTACCCATGTTGACATTATTCAAGTTCACTTCTCACCAGCCTTCTTGAATTAGCTCCAGTTTGACTATGATATAATCCATTACTTAGACAAATTCAGTGGCCAATTTAGGTTTAATAACTTTTTGTGTTATGTAAAACAATATCAAATTGAAGGTCAACTTTAATATGCGTTTCCTCTTGCCTTTAATATAAGATTTAGTTTACTTTTATTTGAGAGATTAAAATAACTAAATAAGTTACTTACTCACAAACACACACACTATATATGATTTAATTGTACTCCCTCCGGTCCTTTTTACAAAAGCTTGACAAGAGTTGTCTGAACATTAAATGAGTTTTTTTTTCCATTTGTGCCCCTTATAAATCAGATATATATATATATATTGCATTAATTAAAGGGTTGATGATACTTATGCTTACTCTATTTCTTTCTCTTGATTGTCTTGATAAATAAGGGCATATTTAGATAAGATTCATTTCAAGACATACTTATTATTTTTAACTAATTTTATCATGTTTCTTAAACCACTCAATTCGGTTATTGGGCTCTTGTAAATAGGATCAAAGAGAGTATATCAATTTATAAGTTAGAAAAATTAGTTTGGAGGAATAATAAATATAACTACTTTAAAATAGTTTAATTAGTTTCTTTAATATTTCAAAAAAGTCAAATGAATCGTATATTTAAGTTCGAAGGTAGTATGATAGATGAACTATGGAAAAAAAAACTAAAGTGAAGGTCAACTTTAATACTCTAAACCTTTTTTTTTTAAAAACCCTTCAATATACTCTAATTAATTGGAGAATTGTTTATACTCAAAATAATAACTTGTGCTAAATGTAAGAAATAGATAACTAATTTATACATATTTAAGAATATTAGTTAAGTTAGTTATTTGTAAAAAAAATTGTGCTGATTTTTCTAAAATACTTTTTTTAAAAAACTAAAAGTGATTTTTTTCATATAAGTTACCTGCCAACTAAGATTAAAATAATATGAATTGTTATATTTAGATTGGACAAAATTTAAATAACATAGTACTCTTGAAATATGTAAATATTTCTCGAGATCAAAACAACTTATAGATGACATGGTACTCTTGAAATTTGTGCTGATTAATTAATAAATGCAATCAATAGGGTTACCTTCACTATAAAAAAACATTAAATTTTTGACAGAATTTGTTACGGAATTTCTGACAGAATTTATTTTTTGACGAAATTTCCTACGGATTTTACGACGGAAATCTATTTCCCATGGAATTTCCGACGGAATCCATTCCGTCAGAAAAATTGCCGTTGCAAATCTATTTCCCATGAAATTTTCATTCAGTCGCAAATTTCACATGGAATTCCTGACGGATTTAAATTCCGTCGCAAATTTGTGACGGAATTTCCAACGGAAATTTCCCACGGAATCCGTGGGAAAGTTTTGTGGAAAATTCTGTCACAAATATTTTTTTATTTTTAATATTTTAAATCTGAAGTGGGCTACCACTTGTCGCTACTTGTGTCCTTCTCGTGCCGCCACGTGTCCGTGCGTTTTAATTCTGATAATGTTGCCCTCCTTTATTTGAACCCGTGACCTTATGCTCGTAATGCCTTTACGCATGAGGTATTGCCAGTTGTGCTGAAATGAACTTGCGAAATATTATTACAATGTAATATATATATATATATAATATTGTTATATTTAATTAATTATGTAAATATATATTTATATATATAATATTATATTTTTTAATTTTAAATAAAAAATTATTTAAAATTAATATTATAATGT
>JBAGKO010000010.1:23179908-23193910 GCA_037177275.1 Acacia concinna
ATTCTAGTTGTGGCACTTGGGGAGGCATCCTAGCTCCAAAGTGCCGCCTAATGGTAATTGATGGCTCGCTTTGCTCAACATGGGTATTACTTAGGAGGAATGGAGAATTCGCCCTGCCTTGGATCGTGGGTGAGCCCGACCCCCTTCCAATAAATTGCAAATCATAAAGAGAAGGAAAAAAAAAGACTCCCCTGAAACTCCATCCATCATATGCTTTTCTTCTTCATCAACAACAAATCTACAATTCATGATCATACTCAGCCAATGGAATGTTGCTATTAGGTACACAAGGAGAGTGGCGATTGTTTGTGCATATATTTTTGCAAGGGTGACATCATATTCCTGAATGAAGTGCCACAGAGTTGCAAAGATCAATCTCGACTTGAGAAGAGTTGTGGGTCAGAGGGGATTACCTCCACTAGTTAAGTGTTCATGCTTTTTTTATATTTTAACTCAAGCCTCAGCTTTCCATTGTCCACAGAGAAAAAAGAAAAAGAAAATTGCGTTGAGGTCTCAAAAGGAATTTACATAAAAGAGGTCCCGTAAAATCGCGTAATTATAGTAAAGTCACAATTAATAACCCCATGGGCTACCATAGGGTTAGCATTAACAACCATATGAGCGTCATTAACAACTCAACAGGACTTACTGTAAATATGCAATTTTACGGGACCTCTTTGACATAAATTCCCTTGTTCGAGACCATAGTTGATCAACTTCCCTTAAAAAAAAAACCCTCAATCCAACCTTTTCCACCAATAAGATTATAAATAATAATATTATACTACATTTGGTTCTAATTCTAAGACTCAATTGACTTTTTTTTTTAGAGAAGTTAAGGAAGTAAAATAAGTTATTTAATTATATCATATGTTGTGTTTTATTATATTATATATTCATTCAAATTTCAAACAAAATAGTTTGAAGAAAAACTATAAGTTTTAATATTTTAAAGTAATGTAATTAGTTCTTTTAAGATTCTCTAAAAATGTCAACTGGGTCTTATAATTAGAACCAGAGGGAGTATTTAATATTCATAGCAGAATAATAATAGTATTTATTGACTAAATAAAAAAATGAAGGGATCTAATTAAAAATCATGTGAAATTATAAAGACCTAACAATAACAAAATAAGACTATAAAGACTTGATAAAAACAAATGGAAATATAAGGGCTTTATAAAAAAAGAAAAAAATAGGGACCTAATTAAAAAATATCTGAAATTATAAGGACTTGCAAAATAATCATCCCTTCAAAAAAAGAAAACTATGTTTGTAAGATATGCATGTGTGCTGAAAAAAAAAATTAAGTTCGAGAGTTGGCAAAGGCAAAATATGCATGTGTGTGTGTGTGTGTCGCAAATTGCAAAAGGTTGGAGAAACATTAATTTCGAAGCATGTTGGCGGTTACCGCTACACTATAATAGCCGGTTAGATCAGCTTCGATTCTGTGAAGAAAAAATTACCTGAAATGGGTTGTAGGTTTTTGCAACTTATTTGGCCATTTCTTGCCGGAAGCCTCTTCTTCTTTAACGACTTTTCTTACTCCCAAAAGGGTACGCCTGTCTATTTTCAGCAACAATGATAAGCTTTGTTCAGTTATTTTTCCTTTTCTCCCACACATAATTCCTTTCTTTTTGGTTGGTTGAGTTTTATATTTGATCGAATGTCTTATCTTTGCTTTCTTTAATATATGCATGAGTCGATAGATCCTTTTGGGTCTTCTGCTGAAGTCTTGGAGAAGATGTTTGTGTTAGAAAGAAAATATATAAACTCCCAAACTGAAGTAGTTGACCTGGTTGCTCAAATACCTAGCAACGAAATCTACAAAAGACCCCAAATACTAGTTGAAAGTATTAAAAAAAAGCTCATACAAGTTTAAGATGAGTTTGAAACAACTTTGTGTATATAGATAGACATTGACCTCTAACCTTTTAGGAACTTCAGTTTAAACCAATGTTTCTGGAAACGCATCCTTTTCATACATTTTGATATTTGGTTCTCCCTCTGACTTTTTATTATAAAAAACGTTTAATCAAATTTTTTGTTTTAAAGTGAGGTTAAGAACAATAAGTGTGTTAAAATTACAATTTTTTTTAACTAAAATACACTTATTCATAAGGAGAGATGGAATAAGAGAGAGAATAAAAAAAAATAGAAAAATGAGATACGTGGAAGAGTGAGAATGTGTGGTGGGGAGAGAGCGTGGGTAAATTTAATGAATACAATGATATTAATGAGTAATTAAATGAGTGGAAAATGAGATATCAACAAGAAAAAAAATGAGAGATTCAGAAATAGAAAAGATTCATAAATTGTAGTTGTTTCTTACAAACGAAAATGGAGGGAGTAGTATTAAGTTATATTTGAGTATTAACAGAGGTCTATTTGAAAGTATTTTCTCAGCACTACTTTTATTTTTCATTATTGATATTTATATTCACTGTTTACCAATAATTCCATTGTGTGCAATTAATCACTTTCTTTCTTTCTGTGCATTTTATTCAGCTCCATATTTGACGTTCATAAAAGAAGCAAGGTTTGCACCAAATTTTTCCCAATATGACTATATAGTAATAGGAGGAGGAACATGTGGGTGTCCCTTAGCAGCAACACTCTCAAAAACAGCTAGTGTCCTAGTTCTTGAACGAGGAGGCTCACCCTACACCCATCCTGACAAAATTAAACTTAGCAACTTCTTTAATTCTCTCACTGATACCACTCCGTCTTCCTTCACCCAACAATTCACATCCACAGATAATGTTCCCAACGCCCGGGCTAGGGCCTTAGGCGGAGGGTCAGTAATAAATGTCGGGTTTTATTCACGAGCTGAGCCTGAGTTTGTGAGGAAAGCTCGCTGGGACGAGGGGCTGGTGAAGGAGTCATATGAGTGGGTGGAGAAGGTGGTGGTGTTTGAGCCAAAGGTGAGGCAGTGGCAGTCGGCAATGAGAGATGGGCTAAAGGAAGTGGGTGTGTTGCCTTATAACGGCTTTAGTTTTGACCATTTGATTGGGACTAAGGTTGGAGGCTCTATATTTGATGACAAGGGTGATAGGCATACTGCTGCTGATTTGTTAACTTATGCTAATCCCAACTCCATTTATGTTTACTTCCATGCCACAGTGCAACATATTTTGTTTCAGCACATTCCAGGTAATTAATCAGGATTTTAAATGTTATTTCTCTTAAAAATATTATCTTCTATATAAAAATTAGTGCTTATGATGATTATGAAAATTCAAAAATCAACTTGGGTCATTTTAATTTAAGTCAGTTTCACTTCTTTCTATATTTTCTTGGTTGTTTTCCACCAAACTTTTAATGACAAAAAATGTGATTTCTTGCTACTTATATCAAACACATTTTCTCTTAGAGTGATCTTTCCATGAAGGTCCCCTCACTCTCCATCTCCCTTTTATTTCCTTTTTTTTTTTCTAAAAGAATGCCTCCATCCTCCTAAAAATAATAATATCCTCTTATATTTAACAAAGAATTTGATATACACGATACACCCTTCTCCCAAAATAAAAGATCAAGTTACATAAAACATTTATAGATATTAAGAAATTAGTTAAGTTACCTATAAAACAATGTGCTTTAATTTTTCTAAGATGCCCTCTTTGATATTTTGTATTGTAAACTACCTAGCTACATATGGAAACCTCCAATTTTTATAGCGATAGTTATGAGAAGATATTAAAATTTTCAAAGATAAAGTAAATTAAGGCTTTATGTTTAGAATCAAAGCAAATCCTCCAACTAGCTCATTCATGTAGTATTTGAAGGAGTACTTAAACACACAAAAAGATAAAAAGTAAATGGAGCATAGTTTTATGATTAAGATGACAAATTTTCAGGGATAAAAACTAGGAGGTCACAAGCGTATGGAGTAACATTTAAAGATAAGGAAGGAATCACACACAAAGCATACTTGAAAGAGAAGGGTGAGATAATATTGTCAGCAGGTGCAATTGGAAGCCCACAATTACTAATGCTCAGTGGTGTTGGGCCAGCCCAACATCTTAAGGCCCATGGTATCCAAGTGGTGTTGGATCAACCAATGGTAGGCCAGGGCATGGCAGATAACCCTATGAATTCCATAATTGTGCCATCTCCTTCACCTGTTGAACTCTCTCTTGTCCAAATTGTGGGCATTACTAAATTTGGGAGCTATATTGAAGCTGACAGTGGATTTGACATGGGGATTCATTGGACTGGAGAACTTCAAAGGATTCTTGAAACATTTGACAATCAGGTTAGCATTACACCATCTCATTACTATAAAACATTGTTGGTCTTTAAACTTTGTACAATCAGATCTTTGGCATCTCATTACTATCCCATCATTTTCTACTATCACAATTTTTTATTGTGCTTGTCTAATTTTTAAGATTCACTACTGTATAACATAGTTGGTCTTATAATAATAACTTTTTTTTAAAAAAAAAAAATTAACTCTGCATTTCCTTAATTCAACCATCCAATTTATATCTCGTATAACATTCCTCTTAGTTCACTTTGATTTTATTATGTCAGTTCTATATGCCTAAACTTTGAGACTATCAGAGTGGATGTATAGAGACAACATCAGAAGAAGCTTAAATTATTTGGCTGATATAGACAAGTACAAGTTTATCTTAAAATTAACACAGTGAAAATATTTTATGTGGGGGAAGTTTTGTTATTGCTATTATGTTCTAAAATCACAATTATGTATTATTTTAATTTGTTCAAGGAAGGTGGCTTCAAACCCCCAATTCCCAGACATAGATGGGTCCATTAGTTTCTATATTTTTCTAGCAGTAAGTTTGAGAATTGGTTAAAACTTTAAATTACATGGGTAATAGAATATACTCTACCCAATCAATAATATTCTCTTAGAATAAAATTTGATCTCAAATATAAAATATTTTGATTCGTATGAATTAATTAACAACACTTTATATTTTAGACCAGATGGAGTATAAGTTCGGCTTTCATCCATACATTAAGTTCAAACCTAATAATTGGTCTACTTTATTTTCCTAGGGCTACTTTTGCCCCCCACAATATGCCTTTTAACATAAATGATGAATGACCTTAGTTTTTATTTGAACATACAACCTAACTTGGTTCATATTTGAAGACAAGCCAACCCTCCATGGTTTTCTCTCAAGCAAATGTGAGTCAAGGAGGAATGATAGTGGAAAAAGGGAAAGGACCTCTCTCAAAAGGCCATCTTGAGCTCCATACCAATGATCCAAACGACAACCCATCAGTTACCTTCAACTACTTTAAGGAACCACAAGACCTCAAGGCTTGTGTTAAAGGCGTTAAAACCATCATAGATGTTATACACTCAAAGGCGTTCTCAAAGTTCAGATATAAGAACATGCCGGTGCAAGCCCTAATTGACTTGACTTTGAGCTTACCAGGGAACTTGAGGCCAAAACATACAAATTCTTCTACCTCTTTGGAAAAGTTTTGTATAGACACTGTCAAAACAATATGGCATTACCATGGAGGCTGCCATGTCGGTGAGGTTGTCGATCGTGATTATAAGGTCATGGGTGTGGATTCTGTGAGAGTTATTGATGGTTCAACCTTTCCTAACTCTCCTGGGACGAATCCGCAAGCTACTGTAATGATGCTCGGAAGGTATGTACATTAACATGTACTCCTCTTGTTTTATTTATAAGTAATTTTCAGTATGTTTTGAATGGACTAAGGAAAAACTTAAGCCTCATTAACTTTTACCTTAGAATTTAATGACTTTCCAATTTTATTTACTCCTATTAAATTATAAAATATATCCTATGAAAATAAGTTCAGTTTAATGTTAAATGAAGTGTAAAATTGTCCATTCATATGAAAAATTTTATTATGTGACTTATAATAAGACTAAAATAAATATTCTGTCTATGCCCTATAAGTAGAACCACAGGAGTATGTATATTCATAGACTTGAATCTGGGAGAGAAAGTTTAGTTAATCTTTTAGGTGTTGATGTATTATTTAGTTAAAACATCGCAGGATGACTTTATTTCGTTTTTAGTCAGCTGAGCAAATCTAATTATTATTTTTTTAAAAAAAATATTTTTCATATAGAATCAGTGAACAGAATGGCTACGTAATTAAGGAACTCCACCTCAACTTAACCTTTTTTGACCTGAATCATCTAAACTTAATTTACTCACTGAATTTTAGCAATTGAAGTTTATCAAATGACTTTGTTTTTCTCACTATATGTAGGTATATGGGGCAGAAGATTTTAAGAGAAAGAGAGTGAACAGATGACTTGAGTCCTTGTTTACTGTTCTATGTTTCATTGTTTTCTCCTTGACCTTTCATTCTGTATTTCACGTTGCAGTATGTTTTATTTATTGTGTGTGACCTATATAAGGTATCAGAAAAAATGTGTTGGATACTTCATATGGTGGTATAGTTGCCCTTTATATTCATAGTAGAAATTAACACTGGCTTTTCATTCCATCTGCGATTCTCAAAATCTATGCGTTCACTCAGTTTAAATAAACGTTACGAATATCTGTTGAAAACTATAAAATAGTTACTTTTATTAATTGAAAGTATGTTAAAAGCTTTAAAATTATTAATTTGTCTCCATATATACTATAATTTCCTAATTTCTCCTCCCATTTAAAGAACATAAAACAATAAATATCAACATATATATGTACGTTGATCCCAGTAAAATAAGTTTTGATAGTATCAAGTTTAAATTCGTGAGTGAATGCAAAAAATGTCCTTAGAAGAGTTGTCTCAGATTAAGGCTGACAAAAAGCTTGAATAAGATTTAGTCAGATAGTCATACAGAAAAGAATTAAGTATAGTAATTTTTAAATAAACATTTTAAAAAATATTATATGAAAATTAATAAATTTAAATTAAGAAAATATAAGTTATATTGACTAGCTAATGAATATTATTAAGCTTATTATATGGCTAGGATTGATGTAAAAAATGCTGCCTGCTTCTTCTTTTGTTGCCTATCTAACCGTTTTTCTTTTTTCAAAGGGGAACGAACACATTTCATATCACACACTAATCAACTGTTCCTAATGGGCAACTATTATTAAATATGAGGTATTGCCCCCGTTTGATGTCCAGAAGTATTCAACATCCACACCCTTCTTTGGAAATAAATTTAAGAAATTTGAGTTAACTCAATTAAATAAATAACAAAAAAAAAGAGACTTTGTGGGAGGCTGTTTACTTCAAAAATTCAGGGGTTGTTTGGTATGAATGATATTTTTGGGGAGGAGGAAATATTTTTACTAGTTGGATTTTATAAATTGGAGAAGTGAAGTTATAACATTTTAATAAATATAATATGAAGTTATAACGATTAAATAAATAGAATAAGTACAAAAATAAGAATAATTAATAAAAAAACTTTTAACTTGCATCTCTATTTTTTCAAAATGCAATTCATAAAAATTTCCTCCCAACAAATTGCTGGTACCAAACATAAGCCTCTAAAACAAGCCAAAGAATAGTAGCAGACCATATATTTTGTAATCTCCAACAACTTTTTCCGTGCCAGGCCAACTTTTTATTGATAGTTGATTTAATGTTGTAAAATTTTATGCCGCAAAAGGACCACACACTCGCTAGTATAGCATATAGGACCTGCATTAATTTATCTTTAATAAATTAAACATTCACTGGGGGAGTTGAACCACGTGGAATTATTTAATTTTGAAGTCTCATTAGACAAAACCCACTCCACAAAGAAAATATAAAGGGTGTTTTCAGAGCAGTTATTTATTTTGAAAAAATAAAAATTACGTTTGTAAAATGTATGTTCTGAAAGAAAAATTTATCAGAACATATTTTTCAGATATTTTGTTACCTTTTGTTCTACAAAATTAAATAAGAGACATACGCCATGGTAATTTCATTAATGACATTTGTGTTAATAAAGCAAACTATTGTTTCTGGCCCAAAAAAAGCAAAGTATTGTTTCGCCATTCATTTCATCATTTAAGATACAATATGTTTTTTTAAAATAATGATTCAAACAGATATTTTTTATTTTTAAAATTAGTTCTAAAAATTATTCCATAAGTTTGTTCTAAGAACATTAAAATAGAGAATAAAATTAAAGAAGTCCAACGTTTTACCAAAAAAATGTTTGAACGATTTTTTTTATTTTGTTTTTCACAATTTCACAGTATGATTAAATATTTAAAAATTATTCATAGGTTATTAATATGAGGGAAATTACCTTTTGAAAGCATACTTACTTTCATAACTCTTTTAGTTGTTCAATACTCATTCTGATTTTTGTTATAATACACTTTCAATTACCTTACCAGAATTAATGGGAGGTGATTTAACTCATTTAAGTTTTTTTTTTTTAATTTAAAGAAACTTTAAAACTTATCCATCTATGACGTTATAAATTACATCTTGAAAATACAAAATAAAAAGAAAATTTCATCTGATTTTAAATAGGGAACAACTTGGAAAAATGTGATTTATACCCCACTTAGTGACTTATAACAACACAAGGACTACTATTTCCTTCTAAAAAGTACCTTTGGTTTTTGATAAAGACTGAATGGAGTAATTACCATGCAATCTATATTCATTTTAATAAAAATAGTTAATAGCAAACCAAGTATTATTTTTATCATTTGTTTTTATATTTTTGCTCGAAAGATACATAAATATGTCTCTATATATATGTGTGTGTTTTCGATTACTACCCATTGAATTAAATTCTGTTCCACATGATGGTTTGTAAGAGAGAATTAGAGCTTGTAGCTAGGTGGAACTGGCAAATTAACATGTAGATGAATTGACATCCATGCTCCATAGGAGGAGATCCTACGTGGTTTGTCTTATCCCGGAAACATATCTGCGTATGGGTTAAAGTATATTTTTAGTATTTTAAATTTAAGTATGGTACATTTTTAATCCCTTAACTGTATAAAGTATAATTTTGGTCCTAGAATTCTAACACTATTATTGTTGCTAACAAAAAATGCTCATGCGGCGAACCTAAGTGATGATTATGTAATTAAATATTATTAATCTTAAATTTAATATTTAAATTGAAAAATATCTAAAAACTTAATGATGCCGTCAATTTCAAAACCTTAAATGTATTAACAAGTTTTAGTTTAATAATATAAATATATTAGTTAAATAATCTAAATATCAAAACCTCTATTTCATTTTCAAAGGTTTATCAGTTTATTTTACATTAATAATATAAACATATCATGTTAAAAAATTTAAAATTAAATGTTTTGTTAGCGACACAATCCTCACTTGATTTTTCTATGTGAACATTTTCCTTTAGCAACATTAATGTTGTTAAAAATAAACGACTGAAAGTAGACTTTATAAAGTAAAGATGCTAACATTATCCCTCATGTAAAACTTAAATAACTAAACATATAGTTTTGCCTTTGCATATATCTATGCGTACACATTTTTTTGAGAGAAATATTATGAGCACCCTTATATTTTGCCTTTATTAGATGAGTCTCCATTTTCTTTTAAAAACATACCATTAGATCCAAACCATTAAATCTATTAAAAATGTTCCAAAAAGATTCTAAGAAACTATTTTTAATTAAATTTATATTAAATAATTTTTCTTTACTAATTTGCCCTTTATCATATCAATTCCCTAATTTAGTTTTGAACATTTGCACACTTCAAGAAAAAAATCAATGGTAGCAACAATGAATTATTTACAGGGTTAAAGGTATTTTGCATTAGAAGTTGTTACAGAGGGACAATTTTACCTCAAAAAGCTTTATTATGGGGAAATTGTGCACCATAAGTGTCAAATCTAGATCAATGTTGCCCTGACCATTATCTCAATTAAGTTTGACTATTAGTTGATCAAATATTATGAGCCGACAATTCACATGATGTTCATGTTTTTGTTTTCTTGTAAAGTTGTCTCAAAAGTTTTCAAATTGTAGTAATGTTGCCTTGACAATTATCTATATTAAGTTTGACTGTTAGTTGACCGTATATGTTGAGTTAGCAGAGTGAACAATATTGAAGAAGAAAAAGTTATGTATGCAGGATGATATCACATTCATTAGAGAGTAATGAAGAAAAATATTCTATTACCAGACCTAGAACACACTAAGGAGTATTGTCGAGAACAAGGCCATCGAAAACACTCTACATTAATATTGTCTGGTTATCAGTATACTTCTCATCCACCTGGTTTTCCCCCTCAAAATAGACAAATGCCAATCAAAGAAGAGGAATCCAAGAGAAAATGCTGGCTCAAGTCTTAACTAAAATGGATATGATGGAAGTTAAGCATAATTCTACCCTCAGCACTCTCTCCCTTAATGCAATAGTCATTAAAAATTTGGAAACTCAAATGGGGCAAATAGCTTCTCAATTAAATGTTATGTCATGAAACAATCTCCCAAGTGATACTATTCCTAACCCCAAAAGGGATGGTAAGGAGGAGTGTAAAGCAATTATTTTGAGAAGTGGTAAGCAAGTGCCTAATGAGATAAGCACTAGTGGGTAAGGGCATGCCGCAAGCAATGATATCAATCTTCCAAATGACCAAGTTGAGGAAGAAATCATAAATGAAGGGAGAAACAATTCAAAGACACCTCAAAGTGCAGCAAGTGGTAGTGATAAATGCAAAAAGGATGAGAATGGCAAGAAAAAGCCACAAGAGGTAAAACCATATGTGCCCCCTATACCTTTTCCTCAAAGGCTCAAGAAACATGAAGAAGATGGCCAATTTAAGAAATTTTTTGCTATGTTCAAACAACTTCATATCAACATTCCTTTTGTTGAGGCTCTGGAGCAAATGCCAAAATATGCAAAATTCATGAAAGATGTGTTGTCAAAGAAGAGAAGATTCAGTGAGTTTGAAACAATGGCAATAACTAAGAGTTTCACTAACGTCATAAATCGATTTCCACCAAAATTGAAAGATCTGGGAAGCTTTTCTATTCCTTGCCATATTAGAGAAAAATTTATGGGAAAAGCTTTATGTGATCTTGGTGCTAGTATGAATTGATGCCATTGTCAATTTTCAACAAACAAGTTGTAGTTGGGTGAAGCTAGACCTACCATTGTCACTTTACAACTTGCTGATTGTAGCATGTCTTATCCTAGGCGGATCATTGAGGATGTCTTGGTAAAGGTGGACAAATTTATATTTCCAGTAGATTTCATTGTGCTTGACTTTGAAGTAGATAGGGAGATGCCTCTTTTGTTAGGAAGACCATTTTTTGCTACTGCTAGGACAATGATTGATGTAGAAAAGGGTGAATTGACTTTAAGAGTTACTAATGAGCATGTCAGCTTTAGGATGCATAAATTGATGAAGTCTCCAAACTCATCCAATCAATGCTTCTTTGTTGACATTATTGAGCATGTGACACAAGAAGAATTCAATGAATCTTCTTACCATGATCCTCTTGAAGCAGTACTACTTGGGCTAGAATCAGAGACCCTAAAGAGGGAAGAATGTTTGGCTATTATGGATGCATCGATACTTCATCATAGGAGTCAAATTCCATTTGAATCTCTGGACTTGAATTCTGCTGATAGATAAATGTTGAAGTCTTATCTTGATTAGTCACCTTCTTTTGAGTTGACAGCTCTCCCATCTCTATTGCAATATGCTTATTTAGGAAGTAACAATACTTTTCTTGTGATTATTGCTTCTGATATGACTAATCAGTAGAAAGAGAAATTAGTAGAAGTTCTGAAGGCTTATAAAAAGGCTATAGGGTAGACTATTACATATATCAAGGGTATTAGTCCCTCAATTTGTATGCATAAGATTCTTCTTGAGGAAAATATAAGGCGTCTATTGAACATCAACGGAGTCCTATCATGAAAGAAGTTGTGAAAAAGGAGATATTGAAATGGCTTGATGCTGTGTGATATACCCTATATCTGATAACTCTTGGGTGAGCCCAGTCCAATGCGTCCTAAAAAGGACGGTATGAATGTAGTGGCTAACTCCCATAATGAGCTCATTCCTACTCACACGGTCACTAGTTGGAGGGTGTGTATGTATTATCACAAACTAAATGCAACAACATGAAAAGATCATTTTCCCCTTCCTTTCATTGACCAAATGCTTGACAAGTTAGTTGTAAAGGTGTTCTTTTGTTTTCTGGATAGATACTCTAGATACAACTAAATTGCTATAGCCCTAGAAGATCAAGAAAAGACCACCTTCACTTGCCCATATAGAACTTTTGTGTTCAAGCGTATGCCATTTGGGTTATGTAATGCTCCAGCTACTTTCCAAAGATGCATGATGGAAATCTTCTCTGATATGATCGAGCATACTATGAAAGTGTTCATGGATGACTTCATGGTGTTTGGGGACTCATATGATGAATGCTTGCTCAACTTGGCTAGTGTGTTGCAAAGGTGCAAAGAGACCAATTTGATCTTGAATTGGGAAAAATGCCATTTCATGATGAAAGAAGGCATAGTTCTTAGCCATAGAGTTTTGAAGAATGGCCTTGAGGTTGATAAAGAAAAAATCTCTGTGATTGAACAACTTTCTCCACCCATGAATGTAACAACGATGAGGAGCTTCTTAGGCCATGTGGCGTTTCATTGCCGTTTTATTAAGGACTTCTCCAAGTTAGCCAAGCCCTTATGTACTTTACTTGAAAAAGATATTGAATTCAAATTTGATGATGCATGTTTGAGGGCATTTCAAGAATTGAAAAAAAGAATTATCTTTGCACCTATTATGATAGCCCCTAATTGGAGTTTGCCTTTTTTTTATGTGTAATGAAAGTGATTATGCTGTAGGGGTTGTACTTGGTCAAAAGAAGGATAAAATCTTCCATCCCATTTATTATGCTAGCCAAATGCTAGATGATTCTCAAGAAAATTACACCACGACTAAAAAAGAGTTGCTTATAGTGGTGTTTGCCTTTGACAAGTTCCATTCATATCTTGTGGAAGCTAAGGTCATGGTATACATTGACCATTTAGCATCAAAAATACCTTTTTAGCAAGAAAGATTCAAAAGCTAGGCTAATTTGATGGGTGCTCTTATTACAAAGTTTGATATACATATTGTTGATCGGAAAGGTATAGAAAATCAGGTGGCTAATCACCTTTCCTGGTTAAGTACTGATGTTCAACTTGACAAGAGTATTAGTGAGTCATTTCCAAATGAACAACTATTCATGATCAGTCACAACATTGTTCTTTAGTATTCTAACATTGTTAATTTTCTGGTTTGTGGAATTATACCTTATGACTTGAAGGCCCATCAACGAAGGAAGTTCTTGCATGATGTAAAGTCATATCATTGGGAAGAACTATTCTTGTTTCATCAATGTGTTGACCAATTAGTTAGAAGATGTGTCCCTAAAAGTAAACAACAAGAAATCATATAGTGCTGCCATTCTTCTGATTATGGATGGCATTTTGGAGGAGAAATGACAGTTGCTAAAGTGCTCTAAAGCAGTTTTCAGTGGCCAACTTTGTTTAAGGATGCTTATGCATTTGCATTAAATGTGACCGCTATTAGAGGGTAGGTAACATTCCACTTAGCAATATGATTGAAGTGGAAATTTTTTATGTTTGGGGTATAGACTTCATGGGCCCTTTTCCTAAATCCTTTAACAATCAATACATCCTAGTGGCAGTTGATTATGTGTCAAAATAGGTTGAAGCAACTACATTTCCCACTAATGATGCAAAAGTAGTGATAAAATTTTTGAAGAAATATGTTTTCACCTGTTTTAGAGCTCATCGGGCTATTGTGAGTGATGGAGGTTCTCACTTCTACAATAATCAGTTTCAAGCTCTTCTCAAGAAGTATAGTGTGAAGCACAAGGTTGCCCTCCCTTACCATCCTCAAAATAATGGCCAAGCTGAGATTTATAATAGGGAAATCAAGAAAATACTGGAGAAAACTGTGGGTATCACAAGGAAGCATTGGTCAATTAAGCTTGATGATGCTTTGTGGGCTTACCGTACAGCTTATAAAACTCCAATTGGTATGTCACCATAT
>JBAGKO010000010.1:23203627-23216098 GCA_037177275.1 Acacia concinna
ACCATGTGTATTAGTAGTACTCACATATCTTGTGCAGGTAAATATTATTTAGTGGATTCTGGCTATCCAACAGTGGCCGGTTAACTTGGTCCATATAGACGCGAGCGTTACCATCTCCCTGATTTTCATAGATCATCTTGGCTTGAAAATGTCAATGATACTTTCAATTACTTACATTCAAGTCTTAGGTGCACAATAGAAAGAACATTCGAGGTTTGGAAGAACAAGTTTCAGATTTTACAAAAGATGTGTAGCTATAGCTTTCCGACATTGGTCAAAATTGTGTGCGCTACGATGGCTGTACACAATTTTATCAGAAGATCAACTATTTCTGATCCTGACTTCCAATTCCATGACGAAGGGGGTAGTTTCGATGATGACGACGACGACGATCCACAACCTCCACCTATAGTACATTCGGCAATATCAAGTGCATCTCACATGGCTCGTACTTGTGATACCATAAGAGATCAGATCGTTCAATATGTACAAAACGCATAGTCGTGTGTCATTTACATACTTTTATGTACTATAGTATGTACAATTAGTTTATTGTAATTGTTGTCTTACTTTGAAACACTTATTTTTGGTGTTTTGTAGTACACTATTTTATTGTTATATGATATATTAGATATAAATTTGTAGTCCACACAAAAAAATCACTTCACAAATATTACAATAAATTACATTTAACGATCGGATAAATTACATTTTATCACATAAAATATATTATACAACAATTGTTAATATAATTATATGTTGGCCTATTTTTTCCAGCTTATAATATGGACTAATTTTTTTATTTTAAATTCTTTAATCCAATCTATACACATCTTGTTATTTATTATGAATTTTAATGTAAAAATAATTTATATTACACCACAACCCTTATATGTGATTTTTATAAAAGTTACTACCCTTTTTTTGTCATTTTACCATAAAAAAACTATTTTGAATACATTTATCCAAACACTCTCAATTTTCCCAAACCAACTTTTTCCCATAAGCTATTCTCAAAAAGTTATTCTGAAAAAGCTATTCTAGACCAAAAGCTATTATCAAAAGCTTCATCCAAACGGGCTCTTAGTAAGATAAGACCAGTTGTTGAGATTACATTTACTACTCAAAGGTTTAAAAAAAAGGCTCATGTTTTCTTACATTTAAAATTTAAAGTAGTCATAAAATAGTGGACCATTTATGTTGTCTCCAACTATTTTCTTCGCCCCAATTTTTGTTGTTTTAAGAACTACCTATAATTCAACACCTAAAACTTTTGTTTGTGCCATATTGATTAAACATGAAATGATATGTCAAAATTGTTGCTGATTTCCTTTTATAGACATCAAAGGATAATCATTGAATAAAATTTGCATAATCTTTCTTTTCTTTTCTTTTCTTTTCTTTTTTTTCAATCTCAAACTATTTTCTTGACCCCAATTTTTGTTGTTAATGCAACAACAAATATTTTTGTTTGTGCCATACTGATAAGACATGAAATGACATGTTAAAATTGTTGCTTGTATCTTTTTGTAGACATCAAAAGATAATCATTGTATTAAATTTGCATAATCTTTACTGCCAAGTATAGCAGTGTAAGCCCGGCTAGATCCTAGCCGCAAATCTTAAATTGGATATTGGAGAGAATATCAAAAAAAAAAAATTATTATCTTTCTTCTTCTTTTTTTTGGCAATCTCCAACTATTTTCTTGACCCCAATTTTTGTTTTTTAAGAACCACCAATAATGCAACACCTAATATTTTTGTTTATGCCATAGTGATACAAGACATGAAAATGGCATGCTAAAATTGTTGCTTATTTCTTTTTATAGACATCAAAATATAATCATTGAATTACATTTTCATAATCTTTACTAACATAAAGTTGGTATGGTGGTGTAACGCTGGCTAGATCCCTCCCACAAGCCCTGAATCGGATACCGATGATATATAAAAAACTTTGCATAATCTTTCATTTTTTTTCTCCAAAAAGAGTTACAACTTGCTCACAATGAGGCGTCTATAAAGGGCAATGATAATAGAGCAACATCACAGATGCAAAATATTCAAAAATCTAAACTACTGCTTAAATTGTTGAATACTTCCAGATACACCCTATTAAAGGTCGTATCATTAGCATTTCAATCCTTATCAACAATTGATCATTCCACAGTGGTACACGCATGGATTTATCTGAATCTGATCTGAATATGAATGTCTAAATAAGAAGAGATACATCAGATCGACCCATATGGATGAGAATGGCTGATTCATTCACAAACACTGCCCGTTGATAACTGTAGATAAGATCCAATGTATTGAATAGACACGTATATAGAAAGAAAATTGCATATAAATGTCCTGAAATTTTTGTTCAGTAGTGATAAGCTAGAAGCCCCAAGGGCCTCACTGTTTCTGTGTTACATTTATCTTTGAGAGAGAGTTGCAGAAAGCAAATGGGTATTGGTGGTGAAGCCCAGGGAGAAGAAAATATGGCCGCTTGGCTTCTTGGTATTAACACCCTCAAGATTCAACCTTTCAAGCTTCCTGCGCTAGGTATCTGTTCTACCTCACTTAAGCGAATATTATTTTCTTTTTTTAATTAATACAGCCAATCTTCTAAGTGAATTCTTGCTCAGTTTCATTGACTGACTTCTTTTTTGCATATGGGAAGATCCCAATGATGTCAGAATTCGAATCAAAGCTGTTGGCATCTGTGGCAGTGATGTTCACTACCTCAAGGTAAACGTTTTTGTGAAGCATCTGAATCACGTCACATTAAATTTGATACGAGGGATTGTGAGAGATGAAATTTTTGAGTTGGATTTAAAAAAAAATTGAAAGAAGTGAGTTTATAAAATTTTAATAAAAAGAATATGTAAGATAAAAGTTAAAAAAATTTATTTTAAAAATTTAGCCCCAGTCATCTAATTGTTTTAAATCCAACTAAAAAACATTTTCCCTCCCATTATACTAAATATTCCCTTCAGTCTTAAATATAAGATATAATTAACTTTTTTAAAGATGTTAAAAAAACTAATTAAATTACTTTAAAATACATATATTTATCAGTTTTTCTCTAGACGATTTTGCTTAACTTATGAACTGATATACTTCTTCCAGTTCTAAATATAATATTTAATGGACTTTTTTTAGAGAAATTAAGAAAATAAAATAAACTATTTAATCATATCATATGTTGTATACTAGTTTATAAATTAGATAAAATAGTTTCAAAAAAACATAATATATTTAAATCCTTTTATGTAATTTAATTAAATTTTTTAGGATTATTTCTGGACCAATCTTTTCGAAAAAAAAAAAAATAAACTCCTCTATTGTATTTAGAACCGGAGGGAGAAGCACGTAAAGTATACAAGAAATAATTATTCATGCTAAAGTCATAAATTATACACTTCATTTATCTGATCTAGATGCTTTCCAGTAACAAGTTTTGATTTTATCTATTTGTGCAGACAATGAGATGTGCAGATTTTGTAGTGAAAGCACCAATGGTGATAGGCCACGAGTGTGCAGGTATCATAGAAGAAGTTGGCAGTGAGGTTAAGAATCTCTTACCTGGTGATCGTGTGGCAATTGAGCCTGGCATCAGTTGTGCACGTTGTGGCCCCTGCAAACATGGTCGATATAATTTGTGCCCTGAAATGAAGTTCTTTGCTACTCCACCAGTTCACGGTTCCCTTGCTAACCAGGTTTGAAACTCCTATTATAGCCTCTCATAGTAAAGTTCTCTCAATAATGTTAATATGCCTCCTTCATTTCTGATGATAGAAAGACACCCTTACATGATTATGTGCGTAGCGGATCACAAAGTACAATATTCCTATTATGATTTCTTAAAGAGTAATAACGATACTGTTTACTGTAACAATTTAGGGACACAAAAGACTCGCGTATTTACTTATCACTGATCCCAGCCAGGAAGCGTTAACTCAAGGTCTATTTTAGTAAGAGGGAAATGGAGGGGAGGGGAGGGGAGATTTTATTGAGTTCAATGTAAAACAATATGAGAAATGGGGATATAAAATTGTAATAAAGAGAAAATGTAAGAAAAAGGAGTAAAAAAAATTAATTAAAAGTTTTTACCCTATTTCTTCAATGTATCGCGATCAAACTCATAAAAAATTTTCCTCTCAGCCCTTCCCTCATATTAAACAGACCATTAGTGGTTAGTGTGTCAAATGTGTCATTTAGGGCCTTTTAGATCGTGACAGCATTGCTACTTTACATAAGAAGGTGAGCAACGATGTAACTAGGTGAACTGTTCAACAGTTCAAAACTGCACATACTCAAATAAAAATTTAGCATCTAAGATATTTTTAAATAAAAAGTTCAGATTATGCTATAAGTCCTTACTCTAACCTATTTGACAGGCGTTATTCTGTGTCTATCTGTGGTTAAGTGTGTCAATTTACTCAAATCAAAACCAATGTTTGAGCAGAATTTTTATCTTTTTGCAGATAGTGCATCCTGCAGACCTATGTTTTAAGCTACCAGACAACGTGAGCTTGGAGGAGGGAGCAATGTGTGAACCCCTGAGTGTCGGCGTTCATGCTTGTCGTCGAGCTAGTGTTGGTCCAGAAACAAATGTCCTGATCATGGGAGCAGGACCCATTGGACTTGTCACAATGCTTTCGGCTCGTGCTTTCGGGGCACCCAGGATTGTCATTGTGGATGTGGACAACCATCGTTTGTCTGTTGCAAAAACACTTGGGGCAGATGAGATTGTTAAAGTTTCAACAAAAATGGAGGTGCAACTGTTATTATTAATCTGCATGACATTTAGTGTCTGTTGGTGTGTCGATTGGCAAACAAATTTTGAGTGTGAATGAAGAAATATGACCGTCTAACATGTGAAAGATTACTCTGGTTATGTTTTTGTCTTTAACTCTTAGAAATCTATGCCTCAAAACTAGGGTTACTCATTTTGCATCAACAGTGCATGTAGTGTTGCTTTTACTAGTTTTCGTTCCTTTCACCATTTCCTACAAACACACACACACACACACACACACTCACACACATATTCAGGTAACTCCTAGTTTCGTGCAGGATGTGAATGAAGAAGTTGCACAGATACACAAGACCATGGGAAGTAGCGTGGATGTTTGTTTTGATTGTGCAGGTTTCAACAAAACTATGACCACTGCATTGAATGCCACTCATGCAGGTGGCTTGGTGTGCCTTGTGGGAATGGGTCATAGTGAAATGACTCTTCCACTCATGCCTGCTACTGCAACCAGGTATGGTTCTTGGTCTGAGCACATCTGAGTGGGATATCAATTTTTCTGCATGAAAAATTTTCCCTGGGACATAAATGTTAATCATATTGGAACTAAATTTTAACATTGAAGTTGGCAGTTTTTTAGGAAAACTCATTGAACACGATACCATACTTCCAAAAGCACTTGAACCTTAAGATTTTCTTCTGTTGCCTAGCTCATGCTTCTTTTTTTTCTTTAGTTCTATCCCTGAAACTTGTACTTGTAGACTTGCCACTTACCATTATAACTAACAATACTATAAACAATAGTGTCAGTGATACCGCAACATTTTGTGATTCAATGAGTTTAAGAACATGAGGACAATAGTACTTCTCAACATTCATTTGAAATGAGGGCAAAGAACTATGAGGATCAAAAGTAAAGAGATTTTATAGGCATACGGAAAATGAAATCAACAAATGTGTAACAATTTTTGTAAGCATTCGATCAAAAAGTAATGTTGTTTCAAAACTATTGACAATGTTTCATTCCAAATATAGGGAAGTTGATGTAATTGGAATTTTCCGTTACAAGAACACATGGCCTCTTTGCTTGGAGTTTTTGAAGAGTGGAAAGATAGATGTGAAACCCCTTATAACTCACAGGTTTGGCTTCTCTCAGAAAGAGGTAGAAGAAGCCTTTGAAACCAGTGCTCGTGGGGGCAATGCTATTAAGGTTATGTTCAACCTGTAGATGTGAGTATTCAATCTGGAGATAGCAGACACTGTATTATATTGTACTTAAAATAAAAACATGTTCATGAACAGTATACTACCTCCAGAGATAACCTGAGCATAGCATTGTGCCATGGATATGCCTGGCGGATGTAAATAAATAAAACATCTGTAACATATGCATTAATATATAAATTTTATTGTATGTGGTTCGTGTAATTTTGTAAACTTAATAATCCCAAATCACAAATTATGAGAAATTTGGTTATAAAAATAAATAAATAATCGCAATTCCATCCGTGAATTAATCAATTTACATCACTACTGATCTATCAGAAATTTTAAAGATGAAATTGGATAGTGAAACCATTTTATAAAAAAACTTTCAATACTTTATTACGACTTCGATTTTTATTTTTTTTGGAAAGATTATTATCAATAAAGTTACATAATTATGAAGCAATCTTTCCCAAAATTTTTATAAATCACGTAGGTCATGGACTAGGCAAAATGGATAAAAAGTTCTTGTTTAAAAATTGTATTAATTATTTGATCCAAAAATTTTTTATTAGTTATGATAAATGGTTAAGGGGCTAAAATAAAATTTAACTTTTTTTAAAATGAAAAAGTAACCATAAACTACTTTTTTTTTAGAAAAAATAACTATAATCTTTTAAAATTGGGGCAAAACCATTAAATCCAGGTAATTTCTATATATTTTAATGGATAAAATTAATATTTTGGCCCTTAAAATTTTGACTCATTTATAACTTAGTCCCTAAACTTTTGACTTGCCTGCAACTCAATCCCTAATGTTACTAACTCTACTTATGTAGCAAAAAATGTTAAAATACTATTAAAAATTGTTTAAGTGGATTTTACATAAATTTTTGTGATTGCCTTATTGGGCAGACAGCTTCAAGTTCATACTCACATGCTTGTAGTTAGTTATGTGACTGTGTCTAGCATATAATAATTTAATTAGGATATCCGTGAATTTATTAACTATTTGAATAGAAAAGATCGCAACTTAGCTTGCAACTCATGCACAGGGGAGGCAATATTGCTGGCTTTTGAAGAAATCAAATAATCAGAGTTCAAATTCTCTAGAGTGTCTTTTATATAAATATATATATATATATATATATATATACTGATTGCATGCACTTTCACTCTTGGTATGAGTTTCTTTTCGAATTTTACAAAAATAATACTCAATGTTCCATATCGATATGAATATCAATTTCAATAATCAATATACCATAAACAAAAGTTACTATTCAAAACAGATAATTGCCTTCTAGAAATTTTCTTGTAGTGTGAGATTGTATCATCAAAAATAAATAAATAAAGAGGTTGAAACGCATATTAATTCAGCTCATCAGCCCCAAATCCCTCTAGCCACTTTTTCATTTTCATGACAATATTCAACCAGCACCCAACCATCCATCGTTTATTTTCATGGACAAACGTGCAGGTTATCCAAAATATTACTCAAGAATAATTCAAAATATCATAATAAAATTTAATTTACTATAACATTACTATAGATTAATTCATAAAATTAAAAAAAATGTCTTAATTTTCATGGATAATAACGTGCATGTTATCCATTTATCCCTTATGCACCCAACCATAATTCATCAACTATGGAACCATATATGTATAAACCACACTATACATAAGTTTTTTCCATAGTCTATATTGTAAGGCACTTTTAAAAGAGATATTTAATATTCATTATAAGACACCAAAGCATATATTTATTAGATATTTTCAATATATGTTCTTTTTTTATCTGACTCTAGTTCTTCTTAAAGCATTAAGTTTCATATAAACAAAGTTTAAAACTTTTTTTACATTTTTTTCCTAAGACAGAGTTAGTGAGTTTATAACATCTATCTCTCCTTGATTTTGATAAAAAAAAAAATAGGAATACCTTACAAAAACCACCGGAAGAAGTAATTAATGAACAGCAAGGATAGATAAATCACTCACCTTACATTCCATGCAAAACACAAATCCATGTCCATTATTTAACTAGGAAAGAGAAAATCTGGGTGTAGTTAAACAGATTTGGGAAAAGAGAATGGGAAAGTAAAAACGGTGTACTGCAAGTTGAAGTTGGCGTTGATATGTGTAGTGGAATGAAGTGGTGGTGGTGGTGGAAGATGACATGGCTATCTATCATCCACATTTAGTAAAGATACTTGATGATGATGATGATCACCATTAACAAGTGCAATATTCTAATTAATCCCATTCTCACCCACAAAATCATAAGTTGATAAGCCTCGATATTTTCACGTGATTTAGCACTTAAACCTTAGTTTTTCGTCACTTATAATTAGTGGAAAATATGCATAAATGGGCAATTATGTCATTTGTAGACTTTTACATGTTAATTATAAGATTTTGTCAATATTTTGACTTTGTATTCTAGATGAGTTGACTATCTATTAGATTTCATGTGATTTTGCAAAATTTAGGAATGACAATTGAGGACCATGAGTATTATGGCTTAAGAACCTAAATTGGAGTAAACACAGAAGGACTAGAGGGGCCAAAACCGACGTTTAGAAACATGAGAGTATATCTGATATGGGACTCTTGATTTCAATCATCAAACACTCAGATTCTCATCTCTCTCAGTTCCTTCTCCGTGTGATTCCATTTTCCGATCACTCCACTAGATTCTCCACGGATGGCTACATCTTTGGCCACCATGCCTTCTCCTTTCTTCATTCGACATCTCCTATTCCTTTGGTTGAAGCTGTGATGGCTGAAGCATTCTAGAAGACCGGCCGGTGGAGCTGATTTATCAACCATGAGTGGCTAGTGGTTATGGATGAGAATTGTGATCAATTGATGTGATTTCGATTGTAAAATTTGTGTTGGATTCACACTCAAGAATGTTAGTTTGACCATAGCACCTCCTCTTGGTATTCAATTGACACTCTCTATTTTCTTGAAATCAATTGACCTGATTTGTTAGGTCTTTCGAAAGTAACTGAAGGTAGAGAGAATCTATTATGAATTTGACATAAGCTAAAAACTTCAAAATAATGTAAATGAACATCAATTGAGTTTAAGTTTACATAACATTGAAAAATTAGGAGTATTGACAGGTAAGGTTTCTTACTAAACCTTGGTTAAGTAATAAGAGACTCAATATATTAAAATTAAATATGGAAGGTTATTCATCTAATAGATTTCACACTCACTCATTCACTTTATACCTTGGAGATTCATAAAAAAAGTAACTCGGACATGTATGAAATCATCAGAATGCACCAAAATTATAGGTAATCCTTATGTATGAAATCGGACTAACTTGCTATAAATGAAAAATAAAATAAAATCATTGAACACGAATTCTGTTACACGAGGGGCTACCTACATACATTGAAGTTAAATTAAGAGGGAGACAGTGTACCAAGTGGATCCATGTTCGGATCCAAGTCAAACCTCCAAATTGAAGCTGCACGAGTTGGTTCTCTGAATAGCCCATACAAAATATTAAACTTGTTTGGACAACTAGAGAACTAGAGTCCAAACAGTGTGGCACAATAGTTATACCACACAAGAAAGAAATAGAGAGAAAGTCAGAGTTAGAAAACTCAATGACTGAGGTGAGTAGAACCAATGGGTAGGCGCGCCCTCTATTTATAGTAGTGGATTAGGGGTATTTTGAGAACTCCTTACTACGTCTTTGGTATTTTGGGAGGCCCTCTCATTCAGTTATTCAGCTGGCTCATCTAACGTAATTTATCTCTTAATTGATTAATCAATTAATTAAAAATGACTTTAATTTCTCAATATTTTAATCGGCCCATCAAGAGGATTATTCATATCCAAAATTTCAACAACATCAACGTCCATGTGATCTATATCACCATAGACAAATAATCATGTACGTACATAAATTATCTAAGGGTGAATAACATATTAATCCCTCTTAAATATATGAACCTCAAAACCAGAATCCTAAAGTGGTTTGATTATTGTGAATTTCTTGAGGACTAATATGGAATTACATAAATACTCTTAATCTGAAAAAAAAGGGCAGCAGTTAACAAGTTTACCTTTTCAATTCCAGTAATTTATATAACTCAGGTTGATATATATATATAAATAATGTTCAATGAAATTTCTTGTTAATATCAACGACAATATTTTAACTAGAAACAACTTATCAAATGATAATAACAACAAAAGCAGTGACAAATGTACTATAAAAAAATTAATTAGTGACATAATTTTGTCATTAAATTGACTTGGCGATGGATAATTCCGTCACTAACTAATTATTGACAATTTATTTGATGATGAAATTATCTTATTACGTTACTAAACTATATATGTGCTAATCCACTGTTTTATTTTGTAGATAATATCGATGAGGTCAAATGAGTTATTTCCATAAAGAATTAGTTCCTTATATGACAGTCTTTAATAACTTCATGAGAGAATTAAACTATTTCCAGATATTATTTAGGGATCAATAATCCTTATTGTCTTTCACCCAAAAATCAATCTTATCTTTTTGCAATAATTTATTATCCAATGCAATAATTGAATTCAGTTTAATCATTACAAAACACAGACCTTGTCATGCCAGAGACATTTCTCTTACTATATAATGTTAGAAAAATAAGTTGCGTATTCATTGGATATATATAGAAGAAATATGAATAGACCTGATGGCATAATTAATTATTAAATAATCCAGAAATTAACCTAATATCAAAGAAGCCTGATAGATAGGAGCATAAAAAAACTGAAATTCGTTGAACCAGAAAATAACGTATACCAAATTCTATAAAAAAAAAGAAAAGAAAAGAAGGGGGACATCAAATATCATACCACATGCAATGTAACTTTCAAAAGTCAGAATTATTCACAGTGAATAATTTTGCTTTTTTCTTTCACATACACTTCATTTTCATTAATTACACAATTATACGAAGGCAGATAAAGACGGAGGAACAACATGTCTGAGATTTTGAGGATGAAATCTTTAATTAATTATTCAAAAAGAAAAAGCCTGTTGTTTGACAAAGTTAATATATAATCTCTCTTATCTTAAATATAAGATCCAATTTACTTTTTTAGAAGATATTAAAAAAATTAAATTATTTACTTGATCATATGATATGTCATGTATCGTTATATTATATATCAATTTATAAGTTGCTAAAGTAGTTTAAGAAAAATAACAAATTTAAATACTTTAAAATAATGTAATTAGCTATTTAGAATTGTTTAAAAAAATCAATTATGTTTTTTATTTAAAACCAAATGTAGTATATATTAAACAGCCTAACATCAGAATTTGTGAAAAGTATGTGTATATTCGTTTTAACTCCTCTCGGAAGAATATGATTTTCTGGTACCCTATTGATGCGATATAAGTATATAGTATATTAATGGTATTGTTTTTTATTTTTTTGAATGGATGAGATTATAGAATCAAGATGAATAATGTACGTCGTGAGCTGACTAGAAACAAAGCATATGATCACTTGCAATATTAATACCATTCTTGTGGTTGTTATGATCGGGGACCTTAGTTGCTTTGTCACTTCCATCTCTGTCTCTTCCTTACATTATTTTAAATTATCGCTTGCTCTATTATTGTTTGCATCATTAATAAAAATCAATGGTATATGTAATTTAAATATATAATGCAACATTACATAATTTTAAAAGCCATAAGAATTCCCTAATCAATATATACAGACCTATATGGCATGGGTAAAGCTAAAATAATCCCGAGTTAAACATGTCAACTTGGATGAAATGATTGGTTTAACCCCCCCATATAACATATACCTATTTTGATACGATTATGATATATATATATATATATATATTAAAAGACACTAGTATAATTGCTTATTAATAAAACCTATAGTATGTTGAGTTATGCAATGAATTAATAGCACACTATTGATATGGTAAGCGGTTTCATCCCTGTTAGGAGGAGAGCAAATAAACTTACTCATACACAACACTTGAATTTGGAAAGCGCACTTATTAGACAATCATTAACCTATTAATGGTAGACACCAATGCTTCGATGGTCGGTTTGTGGTGGCCGCTCTAGCTTAATTGGCCGGTGTTAAACATGAGTTTAGTGTAATTTTATTTACCAAAAGATGATAAAACTAAGAAGACATGTTAAAATCATTAACCTTGTTGGAGAAATTTTAAAATTTAAAATAGACAATTGAAAATAATGAAATATTAAATGGGAAAATATAAAATAATGTAATTAATATCAAAGTTATTTATAATAAGGAGACCACCTATTTGGAGGGAGTATAAAGATTGCAAATTGATACATTACATATGTTCCTGTTTGGCTTTAAAAAAGAAACAAACGCGCTTTTGAATTGTTTTGAGAGATAAATACGTGTGAGAGAGTAATTTTGTTTCTTACTACCCTGCCAAAGCCCTTAGCAGGGAAACAGTTCCAGTAGATAGTAGAAATACTAATAACCTCTCTCCTT
>JBAGKO010000010.1:23227346-23246187 GCA_037177275.1 Acacia concinna
TAAAGATGTATGAGTGAACCCATCATAAGAATTTTCCACGTGTTCACCAGCGTGTTTCACTTATTCACCATTGTATTTCACTTGTTCATATAGCACATTCACTTGTTCTTGGCTCACGATGATTTGTTAATAAAGATGTATAAGTGCATCCATCGTAATAATTTTCTACTTGTTCATTATCGTGTTTCACTTGTTCACCAATATTTCACTTGTTCATATAGCACATTCACTTGTTATTGGTTCACGATAACTTGTTAATAAAGATGTATGAATGCATCCATCGTAAATAATTTTCCACTTGTTCACCATCGTGTTTCACTTGTTCACCATTGTATTTCACTTATTCATATAGCTCATTCACTTGTTCTTGGTTCACGATGACTTGTTAATAAAGATGTATGAGTGCACACATCGTAAGAATTTTCCACTTGTTCACTCAGGTGTTTCACTTGTTTACCACCGTATTTAACTTGTTCATATGGCCCATATACTTGTTCTTAGTTCACAATAACTTGTTAATAAAGATGCATGAATACACCCGTTGTAAGAATTTTCCACTTGTTCACCACCGTATTTCACTTGTTCATATGGCCTATTTACTTATTCTTTGTTCACAATGACTTGTTAATAAAGATGCATGAGTACACTCGTTGTAAGAATTTTTCACTTGTTCACTACCGTATTTCACTTGTTCATATAACCCATTCACTTGTTCTTGGTTCACAATGACTTGTTAATAAAGTTGCATGAGTGCATCTGTCGTAAGAATTTTCCCACTTGTTCATAGGGCCATTTTACATGTTTGTTATGTGTAAATCACTTGTTCATCAAAATGTAAGTGGGTAGCGACTAAAGTTTATTACAAATATTTTTTAGTGTATATATGTATTAAAGAGGATGCCTAGCCCAAGTGGCAAGGCATCCTCTTCACAGCTGGGGGAGGGGGTTTGAATCCCACTCCTTAGCCAGAAAAAAAAAAACATTTTACTTTATTTTTTAAAAAAGGCAAAGGCAATTTAGTCATTTCACCATGCAAAATTAATTTCAAATTAGTCTTTAGGTCTTAGTTGATATTTCATAATGTTTTGGGATTGATTTAACATTAATTATGAACTGTGGGTCCTTACTTAAATTCTCCCTTTTATTTTTCTTTTGGCTCATCCAATCACTTTACTTGAATTTTTTTTTTTCTAGGTTGGCATTTTTTTCCTTTGTTTTTTTTTTGTTTGGAGGTCTGAACACGTAAACCAACAAAACTTCAATGAAATTTACAACTTCATGAAGTCAATCTGCAATCTATGAGGATCCGAAGACTTGTGAAATTCCTTCGAAATTTCTTGTAATAGATATAATTGATTATAGGAATGGACCACACAATGATTTTCAGCTTTTTGTATCAAGCCTTATTAGAAAAAAAAAAAAACAATACTGTCATATGAAGCATTTGACAATCTGATTTAAGAAAAGTAAGATGTATACACCCTAAATTATCTTTTGGAGTTGCAATAAGAAACTAATAATTTTCAAGAGCACCTAGTATCTAATATTGAACTATTTTTTTTACTAAGATTTTGTATCTTACCGTTATTATTTTTTAACAAGACTCTATATCTTACTATTATTTTTATCACATTCAGCATCCTAAATTATTTTTCTAGTTGCAACAAGAAGCTTCTAAAATATTTTTTATTCAGTTCTGCGGTTTAGCCACTATTTTTCTTCAAACTATTTTGTTTGATATATGAATTAATATATAATACAATAAAACACAACCAATGATATGATTAAATACTTTATTTTGTTTCCTTAACTTCTCTAAAAAATGTCAACTGACTCTTATAATTAGGACTAGATGGAGTAGTAATGAACACCCTAAATTTAAAATTTTGATGCTAAAAATTGTTAGTAAAACATAATTCAATATATATATATGGTCAGATCATATAAAAATTGTTTTAACATATAAAATTATGTTAAAATATTGATTGGTACTTAAAAAAATATTTAAAAGCCCCACATGTTATTTTATAAATGAGAGGGAGGGAGGGAGGGATCCAGGTTCAGGCGTCTTCCCAGAAGGATGGTGGCTGAACCGCAGAACTTAATACCTGTCTCATTGCTTGCTCCTCCCATACGAAGTAGACGTTTCTTTTTTTAAAAAAAAAAAATCCCCTTCACCAAACGCTGCCTTTTCCTTATCGCCTACTAGATCCCCAAAATTCCTGATTCAAGATATTGTGCACGCTGCAAATTCTCTGGATAAAGATAAGGAAATATCAAAAAAATAGACAGGTGGAAGGAAGAACAACAACCGAATTGTTTCTGGCAAAAAATACAACAACCGTTTGTATTAAATTATTATTATTTACTACCACTATCATTATTTTATCTTAAGCTTTGATATGTTATAATGAAATCGATTCTAAATTGATATCTCATCAAAATCTTATTTAAAATCTCTTTAATTTAATTTAGATGGCAACCAAATATATTAAAAAATATTGTAAATTTATCTAAATTGATTACATTTTTATTTTTAAATCATACAAACAAGACGAACTCCGGGTGATGCACAGGTGGACGAATTTAACCCATTAAATTAAATATTTTTATTTTATACACACACACACGTGTGTGTGTGTGTGTGTATGATTTGAATAATTATCATACCTTCGACCAAAAATAAAGAATAATTATCATACCAATTAGTTCCTTTGTTTAATTGAAAATCTGAATATTTTGATGGAATAGATTACATAGGAAAATGAAATCATTCTTCTATTAATAAGTTGAGATTCAAATTTCCAATTTCAAATATTAAATTTGAAACAGTAAATTAACGAAGCATTTAATGCAAAAAAAAATTATTATGAAAAAAGAAAATTGAACAAAATCAGCCAATAAAAATGATTATGTTGATGATGTGTACATTATACTCAAACAAACTTTTAACGAGGTATCTTAGTTATTTGTAGTTTTATTTTCATTGTTATGAAGTATTTATAGTTTCACATGATTTTTAATTAGATCTTTTACTTTTTATTTATTCAATAGACACTAATATTATTCTTCTGTAAATATAAAATATAACATTATAATTTATAATCTTATTCAATATTATAATATAAACTAATATTTGTCTTGTTTGGGTAATTTTTAAAAAGCCTAATAAATCGTGCTTAATGTGATTTGACTCCTATATCATGATTTGATGATAAGTGATAGAGTGTTGCTTATGAGTTTGAAAAATTCCTATTAAACTTTGTTAATCAAAATTTGTCCAATTTACCCTCTTTGATCTTTTCTAAATTTCTCTCTCTAAGATTCTCGGAAACAAATTTTTCTAATTTTTTTCAACAACTCGTTATGATTTAAAGCCTTAGATTTGCTTCCTCTCATTACTCATTCACTAGTATTTCTTCCTCTTATCTGTTTGTTACTCTAGTTTATGGTATGCTTTTTGAACTCAATTCTTTAATAAATTTATTATGTAGGTTTGAATTTCATAACATATGTATTTATTATTATTTAAATTATTTACTTTAATTTTGTTATTGTTCTTCTCTTTTGTATTATTATTTTTTAATTTAAAGTTGTTGTGATATTTTAATATTTGAGATCTGGCTTCTTCTTTTTTTCCCCCTTATTAATGAATCAGGTTGTTTTAATTGATTGATATTGAAACTAGTAAATTTTTTTATACACAATAGAAATCATCTGCTTAGATTATAATTGAAATATTCATAAATTTTCTTTAGAATTAATTATTCATAAATATTTATATTTTAAATTATATTTTATAATATTTATTATTACATATAATTATGAGAATAAATAGCTATATACGATTCATAACCTTTTTTGTAATTTTACGTTTTAATATACTTTTAATAAATTAAATCCTAACATAATCACAATTTTTAAAGTCACTTATAAAAAAATATATCCAAATAGAAATCACTATAAATTATGATTGCTTAACAGCATTTTTAGCTAATGTCACTTATATAAATCACGATTACAATTCTCCATTGCTTAACTAAACAGACACATTCTATAAACAATCAATTATCATGATATTGTATTTTAACATTCTTTTTTATGAACTATTTTAATATTCCTGATAAATGTTAATTAAACATATATTATTTATTTTTAATTATAATTTTCTAAAAATCAAATATTTTTGCAGATAAAAACATGCATATTAATTATCCTACAAATATATACACACACCTGCTACCTTACTTAGATATATATTGATGATTTTTAACTCATCTTTCAAAATTTATGTATTATTATTATTGTATTTATAGCATTTTTTTCCTTGAAATCTAAAACTAAACTCTCTTTTCTTCGTATTTGGCTTATCCCTTGACCAAACACCTCCTTTATTAAGAGAGAGATACATTCTATGTGAAAGAAAAAAATTGAGAGGGTGGGACCCCTCAATTTGTTTTCCTCCTACTAGATGTCTCTCTCTTTCTCACTCTCCGGACCAAAACAAAATCTTTTCGTCTGGTATCTATCAATATCTTTTCTTCGAATCAAGACACTGCCAATTAAGCCCACAGACGGATATGGTTTTATGATTATGACTATGATTATTTTCCATGTGGCGGTCATGAATTTGAAGATATACATCACGTTCCCTGTGGCCTCCATCTTTCGTGGTGGCTGTTTTGAGAAAATACATTATTAGCTTCTTCTTGCTGTGACTTATTCATTGACTCCAGATTCGGTTCTCTTGGTTTTTCTTTTTGGTACATCGGTTTCTCTTATTCCAAATACAAAATTATTCGATTTCCCCAGTTCGTTCTGTCTTCCTTTTGATTTCCTTCTAGTATCTGCAATTTACTTTCCTGGTTCGTCCTCTAGATCCTCCTCTGTATTACTCTATTTTTATTCTTTGTTCTTTTCATGCTTCGTATGGTTTTTACGGTTGTCTGTGCCATTTTATCTGGATGTTATTGGATCTTCATACTTGCTTTGAACATCGGTGATTCTTTTGCTCATTTTGACAAGATATTCACTTTCTTGGCTATTAGTTCTTCGTGGTAATAAAAACTTATTATAGTGAATATTTACATTGCTGTTTCTGATTATTTTTCTTGTCCATTATTTTGGTTTCTTAATATGCATATTTGTTCAGAGTTCTGATTTCCAGAGTTAGCTAAAGCAAATGGGTAAAGGTGGGATGTCACGTGAAGGTCATGGAGAAGAAGAGAATATGGCTGCTTGGCTTCTTGGTATTAATACCCTCAAGATTCAACCTTTCAAGCTTCCTACTCTGGGTATCTCTATTCTCCCTCACTCAAGTGACTCTTTAATCTCATTTGAGATTAACTTTCTTTTGTGTAAAACAATATGAACTCATACTAATTTCATTGACACACTTCTGTTGGAAGGCCCCCATGATGTGAGAATTAGAATGAAAGCTGTTGGTATCTGTGGCAGTGATGTTCACTACCTCAAGGTTAGCAAATTTGTTTCGTATCTGAATTATATCAATTGTTTCACTACCTTTGTTGTTTCCAGTAGTAATTTCTGATTATATCAATTTGCAGACAATGAGGTGTGCTGATTTTATAGTGAAAGAACCAATGGTAATTGGTCATGAGTGTGCTGGGATCATAGAAGAAATTGGTACTGAGGTAAAACATTTGGTAGCCGGTGACCATGTGGCGATTGAACCCGGGATTAGTTGTTGGCGTTGTGATCTTTGTAAAGATGGTCGATATAATTTATGCCCTGATATGAAGTTCTTTGCAACTCCACCAGTTCATGGTTCCCTTGCCAATCAGGTTTGAAGGAGTTCATGGCTTCTCTAACTGTAGTTCTTTTAATAATGTTAATGTTAATGCCTTATCGTTTCTGGTGATAGAAAAACATTCTTAGATGATTGATTTCTAAGAGAGCATAAAGTACGATGTTTGATCATGTTCAATATGATGGTAGATCCAGGAATCTGTTGTGATTTGGTCCTATATCCTTGTTAGAATTTCTCTTTGGCTGCAAATAGTAAAAAGGAGGTAGTTTTGAATTCAATCAAGGACCTTTAATCTGGAATTAAATGTTAGTGTCCTGCTGCTTGATTCAAGTCTCTAATGGAAACAATATCTTGATAGATGAAAAATCAGAGGATAACTCTATTCCAAAAATAGTATTGCAATGTTACATTTTAACGATTTAAAAGCTGTGGTATTCACTCAAGTGTCATTTGATTTTGTTAGGACCACTTCTGGCCATTTAGGAAAACACATGAAAAGGGAAAGATGCTTTTTGTGGTCAGAAATCAGAACTTTGACTTGGGAATCCCTACTATTTTGGTGAAAGAAATAGATCATTAGGGTAGCTCTAGGGTTACTGGATATCAAAGTCTGTGAGGGAGACTGTGAGGGACACTTTTTGGGTCTACAAATCTTCCTTTCTGTGCGAGTAGGAAAGCAGTGAAAATTTTAGATTGAAGTGGGTTGGCCCAAAGAAAGATTGGCATCCTATGTGTTAATGTTTGGAGTTTATTTCTTCTGTGAGAGTTGTATCTATGTGTCACAGAATTGATTTTCTGTATGAAAGAGAGAGAGGGAAAACTGGGAAGAACCAGAATTAGAGGGGTTGAAGAAGAACAGAGAGAGAATATATATATAGAGAAAGAGAGAGAGAGTGCATAAGGGGAATTCAGAATATTTACTGTCATCCCATAATTGCAAGTCTGAGAGAAAATACAATTGGAGAAGCCTATTTATAAAGCAGGGGTAGGGTAATAGGGTAATTAGGTGTAATTAGTTCTTAATTATCTACTAACGGCTATTCTCTTTAACTACCCTTAACTAACATTTAAGCTGAAATTACAGTTATATAACAGTGTGTGTGACTTGACTTGTATTTATGTTTGTTGTTGCCTGGGTGTGTTGTAATCTTCATTTCATTATGTCCTGTAATCGTTCTCCCCTATGTTAGTTTTTTCTGAAAATCAGAGTTGGGTAAGAGTCGTGTAACAGAGTTCTGAATGTAGTGTGCTTTCCTTGTGATAATATTTCAATCTCAAGTTATTCCCCTGCATTCCTTCTGATTATAAGAGTTGGGTCATAACACATTTCCTGGTTTTGTTCACCATAAATGTTTCTCCCATCAAATCACTTATTTGCGAAAATGCCACAACATGGTGTAGGATGGGCCTAAAAATTCCTAAGTTTGAGTTACTTGAAAGTTTGTAAAATATTTATAGAAGAGGAATAATGATGCTGTCACAACTTAGGGACAAACGAAACCAGTTGTGTCGTTACAGATCACTTATCTTCAAAGCAGTCTCTTCCTGTGTTTAGTGTCAGTGGTTGTATTCCTTTATGGGAACTTGTGTGTGTGTGTGTCATCTGTGGTGAAACAAATTTATTCATATTTGTGCTCCACTTTTGTTTTTGACAGATAGTCCATCCTGCGGACCTATGTTTTAAACTACCAGACAATGTGAGCTTGGAGGAGGGGGCAATGTGCGAACCCCTTAGTGTTGGTGTTCATGCTTGTCGCCGAGCTAATGTTGGACCAGAAACAAATGTGATGATCATGGGAGCAGGTCCCATTGGACTTGTCACGATGCTTTCGGCTCGAGCTTTTGGGGCACCTAAGATTGTCATTGTGGATGTGGATGACCATCGCTTATCTGTTGCAAAAACTCTTGGTGCAGATGAGACTGTTAAAGTTTCAACAAAACTTGAGGTACATCTCCCATTACTGATCTGCAAGACTCTTAGTTACTAGTTTTGCATCTGCTGTGCAAGTATTTCTGTCTTCACTAGGATTCTCTTACTAATTCTGAAGATGGTTCTTCTTCATAAATGATATTGGCAAAGTTAATTACAGTTTGCTCCTCTAAAATTAGACAAAGTTTTATTTTTGCTACTTTGCAGGATGTTTGTGAAGAAGTTGTTCAGATACATAAAGTTATGGAAGGTAGGATTGACATTACCTTCGATTGCGCCGGTTTCAACAAAACTATGACCACTGCATTGAGTGCTACTCGCTCCGGCGGCAAAGTGTGCCTTGTGGGAATGGGACATAGTGAAATGACTCTTCCTCTCACGCCTGCTGCTGCAAGGTATGATCAATTTGAGATCATCTTTCCTGCATAAAAAATGTCTGCTTCAAAAATTTCTATGATATTGATGCTTAGTTCTGGCATATCAATTACTGAGTAAGGATGCTGAGGAAGGTTAGTCTTTTGACAAAATCCTATTAAGCGTGTAACTGTAATTCAAAGTGCTCATGAACTTTTAGATTGCAGGCAAACCTTGTCCCAGGCTCCCTGCTTCTTTATTGATAACCCCAGAACCTTGTAATTGAAAACATGCAGTTATAATCAACATTGTCAAATACTGCCTCCGGTTCATGTGCTAAAAACTAGGTCATACATATAGGACCGGAGGAGTACAAGTCTTCTCTAATATAACAAGTTTGAGGACAAGGACTCAACGTTTGCTATGAGGACAAAGTGCTCTGATGATGAAGAGCAGGAATAGAACTAGTAAAACTATGCAAATAATTTTATAATTGTAAGCGTTTAGGCTAGGCCTTAGCTGTTAGATTGGTATAACTAGTCATATTACTTAAGATTTTGTGTGAACATACTAGTATTTGAGGTTATGGTTGATTGTTTTGGCTCTAAAACACAGGGAAGTTGATGTGGTTGGAATATTCCGTTACAAGAACACTTGGCCTCTGTGTTTGGAGTTTTTGAGGAGTGGCAAGATAGATGTGAAACCCCTTATAACTCACAGATTTGGTTTCTCTCAGAAGGAGGTTGAAGAAGCATTTGAAACCAGTGCTCGTGGGGGCAATGCTATTAAGGTCATGTTCAATCTGTAAACACTTAGCTATATTTGGATGGAGAGAAAAATAAAGGCAAAATAAGGAGAAGGGAATATTAAGAATTAAAACTTCATAAAATGGTATAAAATTTTACTATTTTTTGGAGTTTCTTTTTCCCTTATTTTTTTTTCCATCCAAATATAGGGTTAGATTTTGCACAAACTCAAAGGTTATGTTCAATCTGGAGATAGTATACACTGCATTAAGCAATGATTGTGATTATGTAAAAAATGACAAACAATTTGAACATAGCTTTATGATGTGGACACGCACACACTGGGCATTGATGTTCGTCACCTCATATGAGCAAGTGGACTAAAGAGGTCGTTCAGTAGTAAGTGCATTAATTGTTAATTATTGTGTGGTTCAAGAAATTTTACTGTCTTTTTAATGTATGGAATATGGCGCGTCTAAGAAAATAATTGATACTCTGATTTTGAAGGTATCCATTTACAACTATTCTGTTAAAACTTGTAGATGACATAGTCACACGTGATCCTTTTCGGTTTGGTCTCTTAATTTTGCAACTTCATTATTCGATAATGAAAATTTGATTGATCATATAAATTAGTAACTGCAAACAATCTACAAATTAAAAGATTCTCTCAATTGTTTTGAATTTTCTCTTTTTGGAATGGAATATTTACATAACCCGCCATGAAATTAGGATTATCTTGATTTATATTTCTTATTCTTAAGTAAGTTGATCACTGAGAAGGCTTCTTTCATTTCATTTTCATTTCTTTTGAGAAAAATATTGATAAATTTGGATTCCTGTTTGATTAATTCTACTTTGATTGAAATGTATAGATCTATGAGTCTATGTGTCTATTTAGAGATTGTTCATGGATTAACAAAAATGTGTTAAAAGCTCAATTTGCCTCTACCATTTTCTGAGTCTCTTTCTTTTAGTGTAGGGCAATGACACTCTCAGTGGAAGCATCCATTAATTTGGAATCTAATTTGAAAACCATATTTTGACCCTATATGCTTTTAGGATGCCCCTAATATCCAATGAATGGCAAGTGTTTTTTTATTTTCGATGTGCTCTTGTTTCAATGGAAACTTGATGAGTGCTTCTACGTACACTTTTTTTTTTTTTTTGGACCAGCGTACACATTTTAGTTTTTACTACTATATCGTGAGTTTATTCACATATTGCTTGATGTTAAACATACTTAAACAACTTTGGGTGACCCAAATTTTTTTTAGGTGATGGTGGAAAATTTAACAGTCAAGTCATACTTTCTACTACTTATAGATATATACTCCCTCAAGTCCTAATTATAAGGATATGTTGATTTTTTTTGGAGAATATTAAGAAAATACTAAAAAAACTAATTATATTACTTAAGACATTAAAATTTTTTGTTTTTCTTTAAATTATGTTTTTTAACTTATGAACTAATATATAATGTAATAATACACAATATATCATATGATTAAGTAATGTAATTAACTTTCTTAGAATTTTTTTAAGATTTTCTAAAAAGGTAACGGACCCTTATAATTAGGATCGGAGAGACTATGTTATATTTTCACTTCACACGTCTACTTGTTCAATTCTTTTGAAATCAGTGGATCATTTTTCACGTTTGAGAATCATTGGACATATTCCAATTGAGCACTTTCCTTTTTCTTCTTCTATTATTCTCAATGGACAATGTTATTCCTTTTACCAGACATATGTGGATTCAATAAAAATATTCTAATCTATGGCCCAAGAAAATCAAAATTTCTTAATAAAAATAATAAATATTTCCCAATCAATCCTCTTGCCCCTTATTCTTCAACAAGGATAATTTTCAGTGTGAATTTGTTTATTTGAAAATTGACTCTTCTACATCAATTTTTTTTTCTTATTTTTTGTTACTTTGATTTTTTTATTTCCTTCCATCATTCCTTATGTTTTATAGGTTTGATCTCGTAGAACCCCACCCTCGATCGTTTATATTAAAATTTTAAAAGTTGATAAAACATTCTCCGATACTGACATATTAATTTTAATTTTATTAAAATAAAATTTCCATTTAAGACTAATAATGTTAGGATTAAAGTACTGTCAAAAATTAAGCCACCGGATGGATTATGTGAAGCTGAAGGAAAACTTGCTTTCTACTAAAAAGGGAAAAATACAGTGTTATCTTCATCAATTACAACTATATTATACAATATTAGTAACTAAACTTTTTACCCCAAAAAATGGGGATGAATTGTCAAAATTAATTTCCAACTGGGAAAAGGGGAAAAAAGAAAAGAAAGGAAAGAAATCATCTGTTTGAATTTGATATTGGTTGTGAATTGTGATGTTACCTCATTCCTTGAATCTAGTCAAACGACTGCGTTTTATTCAAAGGTCGTAAGTAGCCTCTGTACAACTGTTTATAAGCTTATAACGACAGTCGTAGTAAATCAATTGAAGAAAGTTATGCCTCTCCTGGTGTTTCCACACCAAGTCAATTTTATAGAAGAAAGAAACATAATAGATAATATAATCATTGCGTAGGAAGCCAACGCATCCATTCAATGAGAACTAAAGTGGGGAAAATAAAATGGGTAGCCATCAAGGTGGACCTTGAGAACGCTTTTGCCAGGCTTAGTTGAGACTTTATATATGATACCTTGCTCAGCTGCCAAGCAACCTCATCAATGTAATCATAATTAACTGCATTACTTCCTCTTCAATGTAAGTGCTATGGAACAAGTTCAATAACAACTAACTGGTTGGAAGGCCTTCTCATTATTCCCTAGCAGGGCGCATCACATTAGCCTAATCGATATTCACTATGGGTGGAAATAGATTAAGCGACTTCTTAGATGTCTATGGCCTAACCTGTATTTAGTGTGGCTTGGTCTGTTTATACTCAATAACAAGCTCAGGCTTGTTAATAAGCTTGTTTCCTTTAAAATGCTAGACTCAAGTTAATACTGCTCACCACTATCCCCTTGTACACCATGCAATTGACCAGGCTACCCCAAACAACATGCGCAAGAATTGAGATACTAATTAGAAAATTTGTTTGGGGTTCATCTGATGCGCACAAAGGAACTCCCTCACTCAAATGGACTAATATGTGTCAGCCCAAAGTTGAAGGAGGATGTGGATTAAAGAGCCTGAGAGGCCTTAACGCAGCATTCCTAACAAAGCTGTGTCATGGAATCATGACAAAGCCCAATGAATGTTTTGTCCAAATCCTAAGAGCAAATTATGGTTGGGAAACTCCAATTAGCTTTGATAGAGAAAAGAGAAATTCATCCCATCCCTGGCGCAGCCTGACTGGTGCATAACTTTGGGTTTACTGTGTTCCAAATTATAGAAGCTCGCAACCAATTCTTGTTTAACAATGTCGAAATACCTTCGCACAGCTTAGTTAATGAGGTACTGGCACTCACAGTACCATTCGTGCAAATGAGGGCAGGGAAAAGCTTAGACTCTGTTACTCCTGAAGTTGCCACTTTTGGAAACATGTAAATTTATTTTGGTTTCAATTTATATTTCCTTCATTGTATGTTTTGTGCATTAATATATCCTCTTTTTCACTCCCCAAAAAAATAAAAATCACATGCCGATTGCGTTCAGCATCATTGGTCTCTGGGCTAGGGGTAAAGTTGACAAATTGACAAAGAAACTTCACATCGCATCGTCTTATGGATGAGAACGGCTGAATCATCCCCAAGACACAGCGTGGCTGAATCATCCAAAAGAAAGGGACTTCTCAGAAAAAAAATAATAAAAACACAGTAACTTGAAGCAAGTTCAATTCATCTTCAAACAGTTCAACTTATCACGGGAAAAATTACCATTAGGTATAAGATTTAATTATTTTTTTTAAGAGATTAATAAAATTAAGTAAATTACTTTAAAAATTACTTTAATTATCTTCAAGTTTAATTTTTCTTTCACAAATTAAATAATTTGACTCATAAACTGAAATATAATCTAAAAATATATAATATATACTGTAATTAAATAATATATTTTTATTTTTCTTAAACTCTACTTAAAAGAAAAAAGTCAATTAAATCATATTGTCAAAAGGAGGGAGTATATATTCCAAAAAGAGAGACGAAAGAACTAAAGAAACATGAGACTCCAATAGTCTTCTCAGTTCTCACTGTTTGTGTGTTTCACACAACTTTCAGAGAAAGAACAGAGAGTTGCAGAGAGCAAAAAGGTAAAGGTAGGATGTCACGTGAAGGTCACGAGGAAGAAGAGAACATGGCTGCTTGGCTGGTTGGTATAAATACCCTCAAGATTCAACCTTTCAAGCTCCCACCTCTGGGTATGTTCTTAATTTTCACTCTCACTAGTAGCTCTGAGCATTTCTGCTGAGAATGATATTCTTTTCTGTTAATTAGTAACCTTTAGTTACTTGTGAATTTCTACTCAATTTGATTTTCCTACTTACTCACAGTCTCACTGCATATTGAAAGGTCCCCATGATGCCAGAATTCGAATAAAAGCTGTTGGTATCTGTGGCAGTGATGTTCACTACTTCAAGGTAATTACCCATTTTAGCTTTGCATCTCAGGTATATTCAATATAACGACTTATGCTAGATTGGGCTAGCCAGTTGTTTTAAATTAAGAGGTTGTGAGTTTGACGCACATGAGTTTCTTTCATTAGACGAAAGTTGCAAAGGGGAAAAAATTATCAGCATCTATTTGTAGGGAAAATTATCTATAGGTCCCACATAAAAAATTAAATATGGATAGATCTTCAAACTTATCCTAGCTTGGGCTAGAAAATATTCCTTGCATTGTCAAACCTAGTTGTTCAGCTCAACTGACACCAAATATCTCTTTTTAACTAAGCAAGATGTTGAGAGTTTGATCCTCTATAAATATGATAGGTGCGTGAGTTCCTTTTGTTAGGCGAATGATGAAAAAGGATGAAAAGGAAATAAAAATCATCTGCATCTATTTATAGGGAAAGTTACCTATAGGCCCAACATAAAAAAATAAAATATTAGTTACATCCCCAAATTTCATTTAATACTAAGAGGACATAAGGGATATAGTAGTTATAAGTTTGACTTGTAAGTGACACAACTCGATTTGTGAATATGAAAGTTTTACTTGTAAACATTTAAATTGTTAAATTTGACTTGTAAATGTGAAATCTCTTGGGGCTTTTTAGTTTTAAATGCCATTTGGAGACCTATTTATATTTATTATTCTTATTTGAGACCTATGGATAATTTTCCCTTATTCATGTTCTCCCCGGTAATGAGTTCTTATATTCTTTGATTTTGCAGAAAATGAGAAATGCACATTATATAATGAAAGAACCCATGGTAATGGGCCATGAATGTGCAGGGATCATAGAAGAAGTTGGCAGTGAAGTAAAGAATGTGATACCTGGTGACCGTGTGGCCATTGAACCTGGCATTAGTTGCTCTCACTGTGACCTCTGCAAGCAAGGCCGTTACAACTTATGCCCTAATATGAAGTTCTTTGCTAGTCCTCCAGTTCATGGTTCTCTTGCTAATCAGGTTTGAATTAACCCATGATTTGATCTCATGTCTTTATTAGTAGCAGTTGTGTTTTACACTTTATTCTTGAACAGTTCTTTGTGAGCTAAAATAAGTGCAAGGAGGTTGGTCTTGAAATCAATTTTAGATCTTTGAAATGTTAACAACTTTTCCATTTTACTTTCTTGACATGGTAAGTTCCTCAGTTGGGGAATAAAAAGGACAGCTGTGTTAAGATGATCAGGCTGCTGAAACTTACACTAATTGCTACCTAAAGTTTTATAATAGCTAGGAAGCTTGCTATATTTCGGAGCCATAAGGCTAAAAATTATGTTTGTAAATAGTTGTCTCTTTATCTTGCTAGTTTCCATACTAAAAGGATCGATCTCTTTGATATGTAAAAGGAACCAATGATTTCGGTATAGAGTATTAAAGGAAAAGGAAGTTGTTGGTGGCCTTATAGCCTACTTGAAAGCTTACTTGTAAGTGGGAGATCACAAGTTCAATCCTACTTGTATATAACTTTTGGCGATTAATGCCTACCACTTTAATTCAGTAAAAAAAGGGGCGAAAGAAGCTTACTGATTGGTTTCTCATTGATAGTGACTTTGTACATATTCATATGGTGATGATATGAAAGGACATTGGGCTATTGCTTCAATCCAGAGCCAAAGAAGAGTTCATAGCAACTGACTATGATGCTTTGAAGCAAGCATTGTAGTTAATGAATCTTCAGGTTGATTGAAATAAGAACCAAGGGAAGCAACAAAGCTACTATGTGACCACAAGTCAGGAAATGAACATAGGGGGAAATCTAATATTTCATGGCAGAACAGATTGCATCAAAATTAAGTATCACTTCTGTTAAAAAAAAATACAGAAAAGGAAGATAGGTGAGGTTGAAAAGCTCAAACTCTTGGGAGAGTTCATCTAAATGCAAATATTAAGGAATAACTAGTGGTTAATAACTCAGTGCAGCTTTAATTGATGCTATTAGGAAGCAACTCAACTTAAATTACAAAACAATGATAATATTTGTTTTAAATATGTGGAAGAACTTTCATTGTTTGACTTTTGGCATATGTCAGAACACTACATAGGAAGGAAGAAGGGAAAATGTTTTGTATCTACATACAATTTTAGCATTTGAAATGGAATATACATGAGAAGAGCTTCATTCTTCTTCTCAATTTTGGCTGGTGTTCTTCATTTTTCTTTCTGCTAGGTTATCCTATGGTCCAAAAGTTCATATTATCTTTTGACTGGCGTTATAGGATTATAATCATAGTCTCAATTATGATTGAATCAAAAAGTGAAGATCATGTAACAAATCCTCCTCACCCTACTTGTTCATGTCTCTCTGCGTTCTATGAGGTAAAATACACTAACTCATACCCTTGTGTAGAGATATATATACAAGAGAGAAGTGCCTCAGTATTAATGACTCATAATGACAGCGTAATACCCTAACAGAATATACTGGCTACATTGATGAGAGAATGTTATAATGGTAATATCTTTAGAGCTTGCACCTTTTTCTTTTGACAGATTGTGCATCCTGCAAAACTATGCTTCAAATTGCCAGACAATGTGAGCTTGGAGGAGGGGGCAATGTGTGAACCATTGAGTGTCGGTGTTCATGCGTGTCGCCGGGCTAATATCGGAGCAGAAACAAATGTGTTGATCTTGGGAGCAGGACCAATTGGACTTGTCACAATGCTTTCAGCTCATGCTTTTGGGGCACCCAGGATCATCATTGTGGATGTGGATGAGCATCGTTTATCTGTTGCAAAATCTCTTGGTGCAGATGAGACTGTTCAAGTTTCAACAAAAATTGAGGTACAATTGCCATAACTGATGATCTGCATGTTGATTAATGGTTGGAAAATAAATTTTAAAACACAGAAGAAAGAATGCTGAATTTGTGGACTTGCTACTTCGTTATGATTTTAGTTTTGTTAGACGAAAATTTAGGTTGGATTGTGGGGTATATGAGTTTGCATCCTTCATGACTATGCCAACTTTTGTCAGTTTCAACATGATTAAAACAAATATTCCGCTGGTTCTATTTATAAAGGTAAAACAGAAGGCTTTTTGTCCTATTGATTAGTCATGCCACTAAATTTTTTATATGAATACACAATTTCACTCATCGTGTAGCATGTGTAAACCTTGTTTTAATTGGGGATAATATTTATTATATAGGACTAAAGCTGAAAAATTGTTAAATTTTAAGGTAAATTTAATAAAATTTAAGGTTTTTCTTAATTTATTTAAAATATGTTAAAAATAACTTACAAATAGAAACTAGAGGAATACTAATTTTGTACCAGACGTGCAACTAGCAATTTTACTAGTTTCTAATCATTTCGCCATTTGACATATATTTAACAAAATCTTGGTTGTTCACATTGTGTAAATGGCTCTTCTTTCTCAATATCTGAAGACAAAAGTCAAATTCACTCTACTTTTGCTTGTTCAGCAAACAATAAGACCTTAGTTTCAAATGCTTTTTTTTTCTTAACTGATATAAAACTCCTCTTATATATTAATTTCACAAATCGTAAAAACTATTCTTAAAAACTCCTCACACTAACTTTGCAGGATGTGGGTGAAGAAGTTGAACAGATACACAAGGCTATGGGAAGTAAGGTGGACGTTAGCTTTGATTGTGCAGGTTTCAGCAAAACTATGACCACTGCATTGAGTGCCACTTGTGCAGGTGGCAAAGTGTGCCTTGTGGGAATGTCACAGACTCAAATGACTATTCCCCTCACGCCATCTTCTGCAAGGTATGATTATTATCGTATGCCTGAATATATAGTGCCTTGCTAGTTCAAAATATAACTAACTTCCGAAAGCTTCGCTGAAATCAAGGAAAGTGATTAACTCATTAAATCTGTCTAAAATTTAAAGAATTTTCTAACCTTACTCCTATTTAAAAAATGGTAATTAATAACTTTCTATGTGATTTATATTATAGATCAAGAATCTCTTTTTGAAGCCACTCTACATTGCGTACATGAGTAGAACTAGAAGATCAACTTTTTTTGCTTGCATAAAATTCTTCCTCTCTTATCCTTAATATAATATATAATTGATTTTTATGAAGAAATTAAGGGAGTTAAATAAAGGGGGAATTCCAGAAAAATACCACCCCAAATTTGAAAATCCTAAAAGGGATGTTAATATTTCAAAAGGACACTAAGGTACCATAGACCAAATTGGAGTTTTGAAATTTTGTTGACATGAACAGTGACCAACATGAAGTAGCGAAAACCATTACTCTTCTGGTGAAAACTATTATTCAAATGGTGAAAATCCGACACTGTTCACGTCACGGGTACATTCCTCTCTCTCCTCTGTCAGATGAACAGTGTTAATGTCAATATTAGTGTCAAATGAACAGTACTGTCAGAGGATCATTGAGAAATAAATTATATAAGATTGAATGGTTAAATATTCGTCCAAATTAATTTTTCCAGATTCCTAGATAATTAGATTACTCATAAAATATATTTTGGAAATATTTTCGTCTTTATGAAAAATGTCAAGATTAATCTGTTCAATTAATTCAAATAATTTCCAAAAGGTTATACTTATAAAGATACATAAAAAAAATTTTAATTTTGAAAAACAATGAGGAAATCATTTGATTTTGGCCCAAAATTAATTTCTAGAATAAAAATTTAATTGGCCCAGTAGCCTTAATATCGTCATTGTTCAAAAAATGGTATGAAAAAGTCCAAAAAAATAAAACCATAACCCAAAAATAGGCCCAACACACATATGGCATAAAAGGTTTTTTTTTTTATTGTTTAGCCCAAAAAGCGCAACAAAAAGGTTTTTTTTATTAATTGTCGACCCAAACGACGCACCTGGCTTGTTAAGTGAATAGGTGAAACATGTGTTTCACTTTGACTAAGCGTGTGTTTGGCCTCACGATGGGGATTACGTTTCCAACGATAGCACATATATCTATGTACTTTTGCTGGAGATCAATTTTTTCAGTGTTTGGCCATACGTTTGCTTTCATCGAGTATAATATCCTTATCATCCAAGAAGTAGAAGCAGCAGTTCTAATGCTTTTCATCCGATGCGGCACTGTTCAACCATTTTTGTTTTTGTTTTATTGTTATAATTTGCTTCTTCTAGTCTTAATTATAAAACCTAGTTGATTTTTAAAAAAATCCTAAGAAAGCTAATTATCTTATTTTAATTTATTAAAATTTATCATTTTCTTCAAACTATTTTTTTGACTTATGAACTAATATATAATATGATAAAACATAATATATGATACAATTAAGTAACCTAATTTGCTTCTTTCACTTCTCTAAAAAAATTTAATCGGGTTTTATAATTAGGACAGAATGTACTATAAATATAATACTATATTCACATGTAATAAGACTCATTCCAATCCTAATTATAAGACCCATTTGATTTTTTTTGGAGAGATTAAGTAAGTCAAAAAAGTCAACTAGATCTTATAATTAGGA
>JBAGKO010000010.1:23259198-23275175 GCA_037177275.1 Acacia concinna
CAACTAATTAGTTTAGTTAGTAATTAGGAAATTACTTAGGAATGCCAAATAATAGCTCCTTGAGAGAAGAACGACTGATTGCGCACCATACTGCATATTAGGTACAATCATCTGACGGTCGAAACAGGCGACAATTTCGATCCAATCACATATTCTTAGGCTCCGTGTTAATTGGTTTGCACATATGGCTGCATGCAATGTTTAAAAAATATTTATTGCTTTTTTTTGTTGCATTCCTGATATGATACGATATTTATATAGTTTTTTTGGGCGTTTTATTACTAAATTGCACACGTTTATCCTCATTTTGCATTGTAATTATTCTTTAAGTTAATAGTTATTTTTAAAATTTTTTAAAAATAATAAACAAAAGGAAGGACTTCATAATTTCTATAGTTTTCCAAAATTGTATATTTATTATTTTCTTAAAAAAATTAAAATAAATATAGAGAATTGTGGTAAAGAGAAATAAACACGGCATTATTAGCAAAAAGCTTATCCATTGAACATGTAATTAGTAAATAGATATTGCGGGAAAAAATAGTAAATAGGTTTCATTAAATAGATAATAGAAATTATAAAAAATATTACATTTTACATTGTATTCCATAAAAAATAGTGTTGTTTAATTATGTGTTCTCTCATATTGATTTTGTAGTAACATTTTGTTATACTTGATTAAATAGTAAAATGGGAGAGATATAAAAACAAACTGTTTTTATATTTTTTATGGTTCAAATACTATTTTCGAGAAAAAAATTGATTGTATCTAAAGATAGAAGAGGAATTATAAAAATATTGTTAGAAAAATTATATGAAAAATGACACTCTTATGAAAGCACAAAGTCTTTATCTCTTATTTTAGAGAGAAGATTGAGAGATTATCCTAATTGTATTTTAATAGAACTTGATTTTTTTTAAAATAATAACATTTTTTAAACCATATGGTATACGTTGTTTTCTTAAAAAACCTATCCAAGAAGGGAAACTCAAATGGGACCCATAGTTTTGTTTTGCCAGCTTTAAGGACAAGGTGTTACTGGCAGATTCCACAAACAAGATCTTTCACATGACAAGATAAGATTTTTATACCCTGAAACACAAAGCCAACCTCATATTTCGATATGAAGTTCTGCTTTTGGTATTTCCACATGAACGTCCTCAACAGATCATATTTTTAAAACTCAGACACTTCAATTCCTTCTGCAAGAAATGATCACAGAATCCAGAGATGGGTTGTAAAATAAACCCCTCAACCCCACCAGTTCTGTGCAAATTTCACCCTACAAAACCAGAGCTTAGAACAAAAACTCTATTCTTCTCTTCTTCCTCCTTCAGAGACAAATCACAGAAGATTAGATATTCTAGTACAGACCTTGAAGTCCCAAGAGCAGAGGCTAAGAGTTACACTGTTAGTTTCAGAACAGAGGGGGATTGCAGACTTGGGATTTCAAGGTATCCTGATTTTGAATATAATGCAGAAGGAGGAAGAGGAACAGGATCTGGGGCTGAAGTAACAGACAAGCTAGCTGACAACGAACTGTTTGTTTCTTTTGATCTTGAGACTCTGTATATTCCACCGTTGACAAGTTCTACTACCAAGTTCTTGGGTTTGCCATTGCCACCATTTCTGAAAATTGATATAGTCCCTCTAGTCTTCCAAGGAAGCATCAACAAGGAATCTGGCAAGGTAATCAAGTAATGCACAAAGCTTTTTTGAAAAATACTCGCTGAGCTCCTTAACCTAAGAGGAAAACTAATTTGTATGCATGTAGAAAATTTGTTAATTTGATTATTTATAACAAATAAAGAAAAAAAATAAGAAAAAACCACTTGAACTTCAAAATCTTGAGTAATTCTTGTTACTTATAAGAAGAGTATAAGTATTAACTACACTTGAATAGCAATTAGTAACTCATTCTAAGAAATTATTGATTCAGGATTTTAAAATTTAAGAGGCATTTTCTTATCTTTTTACATAATATATACTATTCTAGCCCTTATTATAATTCCATACATGAAAGAAAAAAATGTTGGTCTTAAATATAAGTCAACTTAGAGGTTATTAATGACTCTCTTACATTTTTGCCCATATTTAATTCTTCCTGGAAATGGAGAAAGAGATAAGAAAACAAAATTTTTAATATGGGTAAATTTGAAAAATTGTATCAATTTAATGCATATTTAGTGACATAACTGTATGAGAATTAATTATATATACTTATAATAGGGACTAAAGTGGTTAGTGTTAATTTGCCTAGGATACCCTTTTTTTAATTATGTGCCTGGTAATTACCATGGATTGAAACTCCCTTCCCATATGAAAATTATAAATTTGGGGAGACTGTGAAATAAAGTATTATAATTCAAACCATAGTAAGCAGTTCATCCATCCCTATTCTGTTTAGGACCGGATGTAGTAATAAATTGCAATTTCAATATGATTAAGCTCCTGTGAATCATGCGTGCAGCGTGGTAAAACCAAGTGTGTCCTAAATTGTCCCCTTTTTTAATAACCATACATCTGGTAATATTTCTTCTGTTGTTGATTCAAAGGTGGACCTTGAGTTCAAGGCCAAGTTCTTCTTCTCTGCTGGGAGTTTCTACAAGGCTCCTCCTCTGCTAGTGAAGACAGTGCTGACATCTGAGGACTCCAAGGGGACTAGGAAAAGTGGAAGAGGCAAAAGGCTTAATGAAGAAGGGCAGTGCAAACTTGTTGGTGTGGCAACAGTTGATCCTATTGATGATTTCTTGATGAATTCCTTCCTTAGCCTTCCCACTGAGTGCCTAGCAGAGCTCAACTCTATGATCATTATTTCTGGGTCATCTTAAATTTCTCATCACCACAAATTTTGACCTATGTTATGACCCTTCTCCTGTCCCTTAAGTAGTTATTTTGAGGTTGGAATTGTATATGAAAGAAAACACAAAAAGGAAAAAGGAAGAAAAAAAAAACTCAAAAAATTGCTACAGATTGGCAAATGAACCACAATGTAAAGTACGGAGTAACAATATTTCTATACGTGATAGTTTGATGTATTATTGAGGCCTTGTATTACATTGAGCTGTAGCTACCAATCGTCCCAATAAGTAAACAAACTGAATATTAGTGCTATAATAATTCTCAACCAAACCAGCATGGATCTTTCTGCTGACACAAGATGTCATCAGCCAACATTTTCTTTGGCATAAAATAATTCTTTCTGAGCGTAAAGAGAGTTTCCTTCGTTCAAATCACCACTGTGCCAATGCAGTATCCAGCTCTTCATTGCCTTAACTGCTAGTTAATTATGATTAAGAAGGATTTCATTCAAATGCAAGCCTTTGAGTACCAACTAATGAAGCATATTGGCCCTTCTTGGCCAACAACTCAAGATGTGTTCCTAGCTCGGCAATCTTGCCATCAGAGCAGAGTGCAATTTGATGGGCATTTTGAACTGTGCTCAATCGGTGAGCTATCACCAATGTTGTCCTCCCCTTCATCAAGTGGTTGAGAGCATCCTGGACCAACCTCTCACTTACTGCATCTAAGGCACTAGTGGCCTGAAGCATAAAACATTAAATCAAAAGGGGCATATTTAGGACCAGATGGAGACTGATAAAGCAATAGCAGAATCATGGAAACTGCATAAAGAAGCAAAGAAATATGTAAAAGAAAGAAAAGGGGAAAAACCTCATCAAGTATAAGGATTGGGGCATTCTTTAAGAGCGCTCGAGCAATAGCAATTCTCTGAAGATAAAAACACTGCAAGTTAAGACTATATATAATGTGTGCATGTGAGAGTGAAAGCCTGACCCTGCATGAATGTTTATATGCATATTGATCTATACCTGTCTCTGTCCCCCGCTTAACAGGCCTCCACGCTCACCGACAAGTGTGTCATAGCCCTTTCAGAAAAATATCAAAGGAAAGGAAATGTGTCACAATATTACTTAGTCCTTACTATAGAAAGCATCTGCATGTCTAGAAAACAAAAATGCACCTGTGGAAGTGAAAGTATGAAGTTGTGAGCATTTGCAGCTTTTGCCGCCTTGATCACATCTTCCTTAGAAACATCTTCATCTGGAAGCCCATATGCAATATTTTCTCCAACAGACACAGAGAACAGAACGGGCTCCTATATCATGTTAGCATTAATGGTGGATTAGAAGCAATCCTATTCATATCAGGCATGATAACCCTTCTTCTTCTCAAGAAATCTTACTTGATTTACGATAGAGACAGCCTGAGCCCATTCACTCTTGTCAAATGTTCGAACATCCTCTCCAGCAACTGTTATATGACCTCTTGTTGGCTAGAGGAACAAAATATCAGTTGGTGAAAGTATTTCTTTTAGAATAATGAAGTAAATCAAACCTCAGTTGCTAAAGAAACAGGAAAAACCTCATAAAACCGAGCCAATAGCTGTACTATTGTACTTTTTCCTGCACCACTAGGACCCACCAATGCAGTTATAGTTCCACAATTTAGTGTTAAATTTAACCCACTTAAGATCTCCACATCTGGCCTTAAAGGATAAGAGAAATATACATCTGCGGACATAAAACAATCAGCATATTAAATCACATTATAGAACACATAAATAAACTCTAGCATATTGCTATGATAATTAACTTGCACATAGTTTGCATAACACTGATGAGTTACAGGCCAAAAGCCTGATGTAAAAAGATTATAGGTGCAAAACATGTGAACTGTGATGAGGGGCGTTTTTGGTAATTCTAAGAGGGTGGCGTTTTAGGTAATTCTGAGAGCGATAGGGAAATTGTGATGTGAGAATTGGGAGAGTTCCTGTGCCTCTCGAATGCATAGGGTTTTGTTTCTTTTGTTTCTGTGATTCTTCCTTGTTTGTAGATTGATCCATTAGACCTACACTCAGTGCATTAATATTTGCAGTTTTAACATCAATTGTACTGTTTTAACTTGTTGGTTTCTCATCAAAGGAATCAGAGCACTACGTTGCGGGGAATGGTTAGCAAGAAGATGGAGAATATACTTTATGCTTTTGAGGCTCGCTGCAAACAGAGCAGTCCATCGAACGCCTGACAGAAGACGTTGCTACTGTCAAGTGTGATGCTGCTACCATGAAATCCTTATTGACTGAATTGCTCACTGAATTTAGGGCTCAACAACGATTAAACGAGGAGAGGCAACCTGAAAATTCACCTATTCCCTTGGTTCTCAACGGCGGCCTGAAGGTTTTTGAAAGTGGATCTGGTAATGGAAGCAAAGACTCTGAAGTCCTTGGTTATCGGAAGCTTGATTTGCCCCTGTTTTCTAGCAATGAACTGCTTGGGTGGGTCTTCAAAGTCGAACACTACTTCAAGATTAACAAGGTGGTAGATGCTGAGAAACTCGATGCTGCTCTTCTTTGCTTTGAAGGACATGCACTCAACTGGTTCCAATGGTGGGAGGTGCAATCTCCAGTGGCTGACTAGAACGAGTTGAAACGTGATTTGATTTTCCATTTCCATCCCTTGTAGTTTGGGAATGCTTATGAGATGCTGATGGCTTTGTGTCAATACACAAGCGTAGCAAACTATATTGAGCAATTTGAACTACTCTCGGCTACTTTAGGTTCTTGCGATGAGGAAATATTGATCAGAGCTTTGTTTGCTTCATCTTCAAACGCTAACAGAACACTGGACATGGCACTAAGGATTGAGGAGTTAAATTGGGTGTTGAACCAAATTACAGATCCTCGACTTGTTGGGACAAATCAGGTCGGGCCCAACAGTAAAGAAACGGGTGGTCAAAATTACCCTACCCAACTCCACTCGTCTGATTCACCTAATCTGTTAGGCCCTGCTTACTCAGCAATGTCTACTTCCAACTCGGCTACTACGGACGCAACTAAAGTGAGAAGAGTCGAAATTCCTGTCACCTACACCAGGAAATCAGACCCCAAGAAGTACACTGACACTGATATAGATTGTCACCGTGCACTAGGACTCTGTTTTAAGTGCAATGAGAAGTTCAAACCTGTCCATCGCTGCCACAATAAACAGCTACAGGTCTTAATTCTTTCTGAGGACATGCCAGCAACAAACAAGATAAATATTGAACCAAACAAGCCACTACAATCACCTCCCGATCGTTCACTCGGCAAAGTTACAGCATGCACCTCCTGACCTCGAGTACAAGGTCAATCTTCATGGGTAGGGTAATGATGAGTTACTGGCCAAAAGCCCAATGTAAAAAGATTATAGGTGCACAACATGTGAACAGTGATGAGGGGCGTTTTTGGTAATTCTCAGGGTGGCAGTTATTATATATTGACTGTGAGCTGGCTGGAGGGGATAGGGAAATTGTGAGGAGAGAATTGGGAGAGTTCTTGTACCTCTCGAATACATAGGGTTGTGTTTCTTTTGTTTCTGTGGTTCTTCCTTGTTTGTAGATTAATCCATTAGACCTACACTATGTGGATTAATATTTGCAGTTTTAATATCAATTCTACTGTTTTAGCTTGTTGGTTTTTCATCACACTCATTCGAAGCTTAAGTACAAGTTGTGAGAATTAAAAAGAGATAGAGAGGGGAATAAAAGGAGAAACTCAAGCAGCTCAAATCAGAGTACAGAAAACAAATTAAAATTGAATATGAATTTTAAAATCCTTCCTTGAGTTCTAGTCCCTAAAATCATGTTTTTGCCAAATTTTATAATCGTGATTAGCATGAAAATACCATAACACAAAATCCCTCAAACAGATAATTCATATACATAATCACAAAGATTTGGAAGTTCATCTGATAACAAGGAGGAAACAAAGAAAGGTAAGAAAAGGACAAAGGATGGAAAGAGCTCCCATCACATGAACATTGGTAAACAGGGTCATATAATGAATAATATGGCCATGTTTACGAATATTTAAATCCATATGTTCAAAGCAAAGCAAAAACTAAAGGTTACTCAAATTATTGCAAGGTACCTTCAAGACAAACATCTCCAGACCAAGCTAAGCTGTACAAATTGCTGGATGATTTCAATGCTGACATGTAATGTAAGTACTTTTGTTGGCTTTTCTCCGTATAGTTGTCAGAGAAGAACAGTTTATAGTTATCATCATTTAGTTCTCTCTGTTTCAGTTCTCTTTCTAAGCCATAAGCAAGGGCCTCATCAATTTGAACCTCAGAGAAAACATTGTTGATCCTCTCAACAGCAGCAATAGCTCCACGAAGATCTCCAAAAGTATTAACCATTCCTTGAACCTGAGTGACATAATATCAGCCAGCAAAGAGAGGATTGAAAGATAAAGAAATGCACCAAGTCAACAGCTCAATCTTCTTACAGCAAAAGTTAATGTGAAAGTGTAACCAATGAAAGACGCCACAATTCCAACAGAGAGTTCACCCTGTAAGCAATAAAGAAAAATTAATTAATCAATCAATTTACCCCATAAAATCATAATTTAAATGTGACTATTAAGAGAAAAATTAGGAAAATAAACAATAAAGGCGAAAAACTAGCATCACATTGTCAAAAGGTTAGTGTATCAATAACAATTTTCTTTTGTACAGTAAAAGTGATTATTATCAGCAGATTTTCTTTTGCACAGCAAAAGTGAGTATTATCAGCAGATTAATTACATTTGAAAAAGGTTACTTAAAATCATCATATACAGCTAAGAGAAAGCCAGAATTACTCACTGCTTTAACTTTGTTTCCTCCAAGGATATATAATGACAACAAAGAAATATAAACAGCAACTCTAGTCATGGACTCATTCAGAGCTTTAAATATGGCAAGCTTGATCCCGCTGGACTGGTAAGAAAGAACCTGAAGCCATCATAGTTAGTTTATATGAATCATTTTCAAAAGTAATTCTAAAGATATCTTCTTGACAATAGTGATTAGTCAATGCAATGAATAATCTTACCTGGTTAGCAAATGTAAACATTTGGCGTTTCTCTCCACCAAAAGATCTTACCTGTAATTATATATGACATTGTTTCAGCCCCCAATTACAAATCATAGCCTTCAATAAAGCAACACTCCACAAGACAAAGTTTTATTACACGAGTCTGAACTATTGGAAACTCACTGTACGGATAGCAGAAAATGTTTCTGCTACACAGTCAGATATGGATGCTTGCACCAACCCATATGCTTTAAAAACCGGCAGAGTTGATCTCTTGTAAATAGCTTGAAAACACTAAAAGAAGTCAGCAAGCAGAGAAGAAAGCAAGAAAAATAACCGTTGGCATGAACCATAAGTATTCCACATTATGAAACACTCTTAATTTGAGCTACATCAGATTTGTCAGGGCTGCATAATTAAACTACTTGGAATGCTCTCTTAAGATTTAAGATAGATGGAAAAGATGAGTTATTACTCTCAATCCATTACTTTCGCACTTAAAGATAAAACCACTACAACAAAAAATTTCAGCTTGGAATAGCCTGACCTTAGCCCTTAAGTTGATATCATTTAAAAAAAGGTGGGCACGGGAGGATTACCAACTGAAACAGAAACTGTGAGCATTAGGATCCCCAAAATTGGAGCAAGTTGGGGTGATAAAGCAAAAAGTATGCATATTGTCCCAATGACCTGTAACAACAAAGAAAAGAGAAAAGGCAATGGCAACAGAAGAAAGTGAGAAGCAACATGAAAAAAATAAATGCACATAAGATTCTTCGCCAACACACACACAAGGGTAAAGTAGTAGTTATGGTCAAATAAAAAATTTGCATGCTTTTTGAAATGAAGGAAAGTCAATCGCAGCCAAGTCAAAATAAATCATGCACATGCTTAAATATAGGAAAAATAAAGCTCACTTCTGATTGGTGTAGAAATGCTTGCCTCAGATAATGCCCTGAATCCACGATCCCTTGCAACATTTTCACTCACAATATCTTTAAGAGAACCCAAATCAGATGTTAGCAACCCGGTGAGTTCACCAACCTATATGGAGCAAACCCAAGAAAAAGAAGTTTGTTCAACTGCTGAGTTTATTACACCCAACACATGAAGAAAAATAAGTTGCAAATGTTTATGTCTGAAGATATGTAATCATATTAATAGATATGGAATAGAAAATTGATAAACTTGCTGAAAGAGATCAGAAAGAGAACAGAACGACAGAAAGAAAGGAGAGAAGAAAGACAATCACAATAAAGTACTTTACACGAAAGTCACATAAGTGTATAAATATAATCATATGTCGGAAGATACATGATCATATTTATAGCTATGGAATAGACAATTGATGATATTACCGAAAGAGATCAGAAAGAGGACAGGACAACAGAGAGAAAGGAGAGAAGAAAGACAAAATCACAATAAAGTACTTTACACGAAAATCACAAAAAAGCACAAGAAAAATGTAACCCAAACATATTTCCATTTCTCAAATGTCTCGTAGGCTCATAATCAAAAAAAGTAAAACAAGATTAAGTAATTTAACATGCATACCTTGTATCTGTCGAAAAATTCCACCTGCATGAATTAAGGAACAAATATGTTATTAAAAGTCCGTACGCTTATTTTTTACATCAGAATTCACCATTAAAGCTAACAACAGAATAACTTTGAAGCAAAACTTATAATCAGCCTATGTAAATTCATACACATTGACTTTCAATATTAATGCCAATACATTAGGCAAGGCATCTATGGGTTTTTATGATATCTCCAATACCAATATGCGAGAATGTTTTACAGCATATTACACTAATTAGCTTGAACTCTAATAATATAGAAGTTCCTACAAAAAAATCATGGTAATTTATTGTATAACCGTGGGCAAAAAATTAATCTAAGGTATCTATTTTAATCAGCAACGATTGCAAATTTCTAAGATTAAGATTGCATACTTCTCTTTCAATTAAATGGAAAATATCAATCACATAAGGGAAAGTTTCCCTCGAAAGATCTATTGAATAATGAATGATTTGTACAGAACTTTAAAAAATGAAATTTCACAACAACCACACATGGTATAAGTATACCAGTGAACAGAGATGAATTCAAAAGTATTTATAAAGATAACACCAATAAAAGTGGGGTGGAAAACTGTAAAAGTAAGCTTACCTTTTGCATCAATATCCTTCCAAAGATCTGAGCTCTTAGTGTTGACATGATCTTCTCCCACATTATGTTCATGTTTGTAACAAAAGTAATAGTTAAAAGGGGCTCAAGGGCATACAGCATTCCAACCTTACTAAGCAGCCTCCATAATGGTTCAGGTCTTGCCCCAATTAGAACCTCAAAGAATTGACCTAGAAATCAAAGCACATAAGAATGGTGCATGCGTTCATGACATCAAGAAGAAATTTTGGACATACATGGTACATTTAAAATGGGGCAAAATGAAACTAATTGATAAAATTCAGCACCATCAATGCTTCAATGCCAATAACTTGAGATAACAGTATTTCTAGGTTGTCAGATTAGCACTGTATCTGACAAATTACCAATTAGTGAAAGTTGTCTCGCATCCCAGATATATACAGGTTAGTGGTTAACTGGTTATATCATGTAACCGAACGAACTTCACGTCTTCACCATAGCAACTTTTTTCCGCTTAGAATTTATTGAATTGCTAAAAGGCATGCTATAGCCTATAGTTAATATTCATAACTGATGAGTGATGACCCTGAAACATTTCAACATTCTTCAAGTTTATTATCCACAATGTTTCAAGGAACAACTCATCTTCTGTCTCAAATAGTTGTGCATAATCCCAAATTAAAGAGTTTTCGGCCTTAAATTGTTTGATTTTAATAGCTTTTGAAAGGAGGGAAAGGGAATCCATTCTACTCAATAAAACACAATTCAGCTGCAGCACCTCAATCAAGTAACGAGGGAAATCAAACGAAAATATAGCACTAGTGAATTTATTAACAAGTGGAAGAAAATAATACATGAAGTGAAGCTCACGTTCCTCACCAGAAAACAGGGGCATAGAAAGAGTACAAGTGGTGCAACAAATTAGAGTCACAACTGAAACCACAAGCCGCAGTTTGTGTTTCATCAAAAGCATCCATAGAAGCCCCCAGCTAACGACAGCGGGCGGCCGCACTTTCTCCGGCCTAGGATCCGACCCATCTATCTTAGGGTCGCACTCACTGAAAATGGGGTCGGATGCGGGTCCGGTCACATAGGCAAATGGGGTTGTAATTGTCTTCGACAGAGTTCTGCTTCGCAGGGAGAGAGAAGAAGAGGGAAGATGGGGTAGTTGAAGAAGAACGGGAGAAAGAGAAGAGAGAGAAAGTGTTGGTGTAAAAGAGTAGAAGCAAGTGGGAGAAGGAGAGTAGAGAACAGAAGAGCCCATAACGCTAAACTGCTCCAATGGAGATGCTTGAGCGCAGAGCTAAGCAATGGAACAAAGCACTCCTCCTCAGTTAGACGACCACATGTCGTTTCTGAAAATATCTGGTTCATTCCATTATTGTTTGGGGAAATGAGAAATTCAATAACCCTTTAAATGACCATAAAAAAACTTTACAATTAAGAAATTTAAAAAGATTATGTCATCAATATATTAATTTCGGCAAAAAGTTTTTTTTTTTCCATGGGCAAAAAGTTATCAATATGTTAATTATGGGGGTGTTTATTATTATTATTATTATTATTATTTTGCCAACTATGGGGATGTTTATTTACACTTTTAACATTTCATATCGTAATCACAATTCATGAGTAGTCGTTGGAAAACTAAAGGACTAATTAATACAAATTCGTGATGCCAATGAATAGTAGTAGCAGGTGAGATTGTCAAACTTAAAGTTTAAATAAATTTATCATGACAATGTAAACTCGATTTAAATAAGAGTTTATTTTTAATAATAAATAGGTGTTAAAAGTATAAAATAATAATAATAATAATTTAGTTTAAATATATTTTATGTATGTGTAATTGAAATTGAAACCATCAATATTTATAATTTATCATATAATAAAATATAAAAAAGTTCATAAAGTTTATATATAAAGTTATTGATATGACCAAAATGAAAAAAAAAAAGAGTTTTAAAATGTATTGAAACAATTTTATAAGATAAAAATATAAAAACAATAAAATTAATGTAAACTTATAAATTTAATCAAGTTAGCTAGTATGAGTTTTAATAAAAACTAATTTGATTTTATAAGTTAGAAACGTAAAATTTATAAATTTGGAGAGTCAACTCGCGAGTTTGACAATAATAATAATATGCATTCATCTATATTAATTGTACTATTCATTGTCCATGATTATTGGCGGTGATTCTATAAATATAGGCAATGCAGAAAGCATTAGAATGAATAAAGTGCTTATCAAAGTGATTAGCAACTGATTTTCCACCACTGTGATGAAATCTCAACCGTTCAGATTTTAACGTCTAGATTTAAAAATTTTATTTTTTAAATGATAAATTTATTTTTATGAGAAGTGTAAGTTATAAGATTATTTTTATTTTTAATTCAGCGTATAATAAAATAAAAACTTATTTTAAATAAAATAAAAAATAAGTTAAATATAGATTGTCCAAATTCAATCAAACAATATATATGATGATAAGCACACTCTTTCTCATCACTTTGGAAAGTAAAAAATGTGATCCTTGAACAGGGAACCCCTTTTCAGTTAGACTTAGACCAGTGGCTTAATGGTTTCTGAAAATATGTTGCTCATTAAATTATTATTTGGGTAAACGAGAAATTCCAGAACCCTTTAACAATATTAATAAAAATAATTTTTTCCATGCAATTAAAAACTTTTAAATTAAGAAATGTTAATAAAGTGAATATCATTAAGATTTAGGTGATTCAATTTTTTTTTTCAACAGTCATCTTATGGATTTCATAGTATTTTCAATACTTATTTTCTAGTCTTTTACAGTTAAATTATTTTGGTTTTTTTAGTGATCTTAAATATTCTTTATACTTATCTTCCGTACTTTTAACCATTCTTTAATTTTATATATTAAAAATATAGAATATTTGTATTAAAAACATTTAAAATGACTACCAAAAAATTAAAAATAATATTAAAATTATGCAACATGAGAACCAAAGATTAAAAAGATGAATGTTAAGTCTGATAAAAAAAAAAAAGATGAATGTTAAGAATATTTTATTGGGAAAATTTTATTTAAACACCGCATGAAATTTGAAAAGCCAAAAAGGCATGTTAAAACTTCAAAATGATAAAAAGGTCATAAGAGAGAAATATGTTTTTTATAATTTTCGCTAAAAAGATTAAAATGCCTCTTTGATATTGTAACCAAATAAGTAGAGGGAATTACTAAAATAGTAATAGGATTTACAAACCTGGTATTTCTCTTAACAATATTATAGGTGTCTTAAGAACATAAATATGTTGTGGTTGAATGAATAAAGAGAATGACTAAAATAATAACGGTATTTACAAACTCAATGTCAAAAAACACATTTTAGTCTTTTCAATGAAAATTATAAAATCCAGAATCCCCCTTGTGACTTTTCTATTCTTTTGAAGCTTTAATAAGCATTTTTTTTTTTAGTTTTTAAATTTTACGTGGTATTTAAGTGGAATTCTCTCTATTTTATTCAATAAATTTTTAATTCTAGCCCTTTTTCAAAATTTCAAACATAAAAATTCTTAATTGTTATCAATTTTCTTGTAGGGCTCTTAATTGTCATTTTCTCTTACTTTTTATTAAGCTAAAATATATTTTTTGTCCTTTAAATTTTATATGATATATACTTTTGGTTCTTTAACATTACAAAGTATACTTTTAACCTATAATTATGCTATTGTTAATATTACTAATAGAAAATGCTGACATGACAAACTTAAGTGATGATTAATAACATTTAATTACATAAATTTTATATATATTTCAATTTACCCATATTTTAATTTTAAGATTAATAATGTTTGATTAAATAGTCATCACTTAAGTTTATGTTTTACGTTAACAACATTAACAATATTAAGATTATAAAACTAAAAGTATACTTTATAAAATTAAGGAACTAAAAGTATATCTCATATAAACTTAAAGAACTAAAAATTTATTTTAGTTGTTTTTATTATTATTGCATGAAGTATTTTCTTTCTAGTTCATCTTTTATATACACATAGATCTATATATAAAGTTGGAGGGCCGGTAATCCACGTATTCATATCATTAAATTTGATATTAAAAATCCACTTTTCCAACCCAATTTCTTCGTTTGTTTTTAACTCCTCGTTCTTCTCCCCAACCAAATGGGCAACTAAAGCAAATATCCCTCCTTCCGAACAACTGAGGGTGAAATTCACATAAAAAATTTTAATAGATACTCATTTTTATCTTTAATATAAGATATATTTAAGAGGAATTTCAATAAGGGACAACAGTTATAAATTAATATCAGCGTAGTCTATAAACAAATAAATGAGCTGTATGAACAAAAAAAATTCATATTCATATAACCTATTCACTTATTTATGGGTTGCGCTGATATTAATTCTCAATTATAGTCCTTTATTGAAATTCTCCCATATATTTATTTCATTTAATTAAATTACAAAAATTAGTTAAGTTAGTTACTATAACATTTATCTTCTAAACTCTTCCCCTTTTTTCCTTGATTATTATTGATAAAGTATAAATAAAGGTAAATTAGAAAAAAGATTGAAAAATATAAAAATTATATGTTATATTTAAGCTTAAGATTAACTTCTAAATATTTTTTATATTAAATATCAGAAGAATATTGCTCAATGGTACCCCCAAAGATCCAACACATCACAGTTGGTCATGAGAAGGCCAAGTCTGCCATGCCAAATATTGTTAGCTATGAATTGAAATATTTCTGTTTTAGTGATCCCTTTTTTTTTTTTTTGCTTGGTCGATTCACTACCAACTGAGCTTCTTTTAACTATCTTTTAATGTAGGAAAAATCCCAAAAAAACACTATAGATATCATAAAAAGATATTAGTGTGGTGAAATCAATAAATCATATATCAAACTTATAGTAGGAATATGAGATTTTGGAATGTTTCAAAAGACCAAACTATCTTCAATTAATGATGATAAGAAGAGAAGCCAACCCTCACTTGTGGCTAGGAAAAAATTGATAGTGAGAAGAAAAAATAGAGACATCAAACAAAGGTGATGATTTAGGTACATGAGTATTGTTTTTGGTATCCTTCTTGACTCAAATCTTATTTTTCTCTAATCCTTCCACCTTGATGGATCAATTTGTCATCCTTTTGTTGGTGGGGTTTAAATTTTCTGGGTTGTGGTGGAATGGGTAAGGGGGTTTTGAAGTGAAGATGGAGATAAGAGTGTAGGAATAAAACAATGACATAATCTTCATGCTTATGTTGTTTCTTTCATTTTGTTTGGTTTAATGATTACGAAAGCTTGTTCCTTTTTGAATTGTTGGTGTCCAATAAAGGGTATAATGTGATGGAGGAATATTGTGGTTAGGGAATATTATTGGTAACACTTAAGATGAATTTTTAAAAACATGTTTGGTTGTTAACAGCACATGCGTAGGGTAGGGTATTGTTAATTGTAAAAATAGAGGTGTAAAAACAGGTGTGTTGTTGTGAATATCGTATGCAAAGTGATGATATAGGAAGCAACTTTAGCTAATGAATATTATCTCACAAACTTAGTGAATTGATCTTGTGATGAGTGGACTTTTTTTTTACAGGTGAACATGTAACATGGCATGTAATAAAGGGTAGGAGTGTTCAAAAAATCCTGGTCTCGGTACTCCTGGCCCAGTCCCAAGATTTTAATCTCGGGAATTTCTCGGTCCTGGTCCGGGACTGGGACCACTTTTGTTGATCTTAGCCGAGACCGAGACCGGGATCCCCGGATGATCCCGGTCCCAGGTTGTATTATTTTTTAATTGTTTTTATCTTATAAATTAAAATGATCATTTTATTTGTGTATTATTACTAATATTAATTAAGTTATCTTTTCAAAATATATGTATAACATCTTTAGTTGGAATTAAACCTCATATATTGCGATACTAAGCTTAACTATATACTGTATAAAGATAATA
>JBAGKO010000010.1:23284653-23303056 GCA_037177275.1 Acacia concinna
TATACATTAATTACTCTTGCATGTTGTATCATACATGCACTCATCCATAGTACTCAAATAGTTTAGGGATATTGGTCATTTCTTCATAATACATTTTTACAATCATGGCAAATATGAATAATTAAAAATTTATTACTTATGCTGAGTTAGCTACGGCAGTCCCATTAGCCGGTTAGCAGGCAGTGTTAAGGGGTAGTGTCCCTTGCGGGGGTTGTAGGGGGCAGCGCCCCTGGAGCTTTTGAAAAAGGGAGAGATATTTAAAAAAAAAAATGCTTTGTTCCCGTAAATTCTCGCTCAGTTTCATAAATAAATGAAAAGTATTCTTTTGTTTTTATAAAAACCAGGCCAGCCGATTTTCCCGGTTTGACCGGTTCGACCGGCCATTGACCAGGTCAAATTGATCAATGGTTAGTTCAACAACCGGACCGGACCATAGGCCAGTTCCAGGTCGGACCGGTTGGTCCGGTTCGGTCCGATTTTTTGAACCATGCATAATACTCCTCATCTGAACAAAACTTATCTGTACCTCGGCATGGGATGTTACTGGTTAATTTATTATAAGTGTAATTTAATGGAATATCTCTTTCTTTAAGACAATTTAAAATGGGAAAAAAATTGGCCGAAATCTCAAGTAGCATTAAGTTTGAGCTATAGATAACTAAATTCATATTTTTATTAAAAAAATTAAAGAAGTAAAATTACACATATTATTAATGAATCATTGAAGTGACAGCATTAGCATCTGCGCGTGCATCCTCGGAGATCAAAGCTCCTCGCGAGATTCTGGTCCAAGCTTGGCCCCCTTCTTCATCCGCACTCAACGGCCAACACTGCCCTCAAATTCCATATTCAACTCGCTCTCTCCCTCACTCGCTTCCTCCTCTTCTGAGTTAATCCCTCTGTCCCACTCGTTCCGAGGTCAAATTTTTCACTCGCAATTTCCTCTTGTCTCTCTCTCTCTTGTCCTTTTTCTTCGTCGTGAGTCAAGGTAATCCCGTTTATTTCCTCCGTCCATGCAAAACCCTCCTGGTTTCCGTCGATTGTGTGGGAATTTTGAAGGGTATTTGCCCTTTTGACTTCTCATTTCTATGAGTTGGATGGCTCCGTTTTATTGGGCCGTCTTCCTTGCCACTCTCTGCTGCTTCCTTCGTGGTCTGAACGCCAGCGATGGTGATGCTGATCTGCTATACCAGTGAGCTTAGCTTTTCTTGTTTGTTGGCTTAGTTTTGTTAGAACTCGAATCTTAATTTTAAATTTTGTTCGTGTGTATTTGATATGTACTGTTATGTTACCGGTTGGATTTATTGAAGAGAATTGGATTCCGTATTTTCAAAGCATGCTAATGCTTCAGATAACCCTATCTTCAAAATCTGTACTATGCGGTTAGTTTTAGCTATTTCTCTAATTTCCATATTATTATATAATTGCATATGATATTTCTGGAAGTTATACTGCCTGCATGGATGCAGGTGCTGTACTATTTGTTATATGTCAAGAATGGAGTGTTGGCGTAGTGATGCTCTGAAAGTTTTGAAGATGGTTGTATTGATTGAGAAACGGAAGACTAATAATGATTTGAGATTTGAGAATTGCTTCCTCAAGGAGATATCTTTCTTTTGTTAGAATAGTATACAGTTATAACTTAAAACGATATCTTGCTGTCAGACTCTTTGCCTAGTATCAATTTACGCTCCTATCTTATGTTTTTGGATTGATCTCAGCAGTTGCGAATTTAAGTAAAATACTGGCATGTCAATGTAGGTTTTTGGTTTTATGGGTTGATAGCAACTGGCCTTTATTTATCACCTATGTCAAGATATATTGACTATTTAAGCTGCTCCAACATCCACTCCCAATAAGCACACCTGTTCCTTTATTTTCTTGACATATTGGGTTTAAAAATCATGAGTGCATACATTCAGTGAATAGCTTCTTTCCACTGAGCCATCTATACAGAACCTACTTGTTACAATTGTGAGTACAAGAGTAGGGCGCACTATTCTTTCCTTATACTTGGTATATCCATAACCTTAAAGCTGCTCCACTAATTAACCAGCATATTCATCTTGGCTCCATCATTTTTCCTTCATTACAGAAAAGCTCTAGGCATATGTTTTTATGTGTTAATAGTATTCTTTGGTAAAGTGAATGAAAGCCTTCAAGGGTACCTGTGAATATTGACAAATGGTGAGATATTATGCATAAATTAAGACACACTAGTTCATTTGACTGTAGCTTTGTGTATTCTACCAGCTTGCAAACTTTTTCTGTTCTTTAGGGCCTAAATACAAAGATTAGATTAAATTGAATATCATGGCTTTATGAAATTGACTTTAAAGGTATCTTGGGTAAATTATTGGCTCTCTAATTGTTGGGGTGAATATGCCATAAATGTTATTGTCTGACTGATGCTAAAATGGTCAGTATGCTGCTGAAATATATATCTTAAAATCTATGGGTGTCAGCACAAATAACATTATTGTGTCACCTTATTTTGTATTATCATTTTTAATTATTATTATTATTATTTCTGTCAATCATTAGGAGTTGTGTGGAACGGTGCGAGAAAACTGGATGTGTAGGGAGTAGATGCTTTCAACACTGTAAATTTTCATCAGATGGAAAGCCGATAGATGGTCCATGGTATATGCATGAACCCCTTTACCTGAGGTGGAAACAGTGGGATTGCCGCACTGACTGTCGCTACTACTGCATGCTATCTAGAGAGGAAGAAAGAATGAAGCTTGGTGACAAGCCTGTCAAGTATCATGGAAAATGGCCATTTCAGCGTGTTTATGGGATTCAGGTACTAAAATAAATCTGAATAAGAAATGATCTAGTTCTTCCTTTGGGGTTAAATAATTTAGTTTGATATGAGATCTCTCATTCTTACATTTGGTTATTCTATCAATGGTTTTAGGAACCTGTTGCTGTTGCACTCTCTGCCCTTAATCTTGCCGTGCAATTCCATGGTTGGGTATCCTTTTTCATTCTTGTGTACTATAAGTTGCCTTTGAGACCAAATAAGAAGACTTACTATGAGTACACCGGCTTGTGGCACATCTATGGGATATTATCAATGAATTCATGGTTTTGGAGTGCTGTATTTCATAGTAGGTAAGCTGATATCTCCTTGTTTAGCTTAGAAATCTGTGCTGCACTCTCTCATGATTTATTGTTGAAGAATGACCCCTTGAAGTACAGTTGTTATTTTCTTCCTGTTTAGTTAACATTGAAATTTTACTCAGATGAGGTCCATCTGGAGGGGGGTTCTGTATTGTAGCGTCATTTTTTCCTTGCTTATGGATCAATTAATCTACAGCTTGTGCTCACTAGGTGGCAGCATTTGTTCCCTCAATAATGATGATGATGATAGATGAAATCAATTTCTGTACAGTGTAGATGATACATATCATAATTGAAGTTTAGCTGTACTGTGGTGGTTATTCACTTAATATTTATTTATTTATTTACGTAGAACTGAAGTTTATTTGGAAAACAGACATAAATGGCACTCTAGCCTTTCAAGTAGTGTTGAACTTCACCCCAAATTAAGAAAAAATGTTCAACGGAAAAAGCGGGGGTAAGGCTGCCTAGTATACTCCCTTCCCCAGTACCCTCACCAAGTGGGGACTCGAACTGGGTTGGCCCTTTTGTTCAACGGAAAAATCTAAAACTAATGGTACTCTAGCCTCTAGAGGAATTTAGAATTTTGGTCTCTTCCAGCCTTCACCTAAAATGAAGTTACTTATGACATGTCAACATGATTATTTTATCAATCTACTTTTCAAATAAAAATAAAAATTAGAATAGAAAGTGGACGACGTGTGGATACGTCTATGTTATTGTCAAGACACTTGCTAATTTTTAATAGAGAGGTTTTAGGTTATAATATTTGTACATTTTGTTGTTTAAATGTGTTATTTAATTGGGAATTTTAATCTACTATTTGTAGAGATGTGGAATTAACAGAGAAGCTGGATTGTTCTTCTGCTGTGGCCTTGCTGGGATTTACGCTCCTTCTGGCAATACTCCGAGCTTTTAATTTGAGGGATGAGGCTTCAAGAGTCATGGTTGCTGCTCCCCTGATTGCTTTTCTGACAACTCATATCCTGTTTCTAAATTTCTACCAACTTAATTATGGTAATAACCTATTCAGATGAGATACCTGTTCAATGATGCATCTGATAATTATTCTTTGGACGATGCTAAAAATGACTGAAGATATACCTTACTATGACATAAGTATGTTTGTTTTTGCCGTCAATTACAGGCATTTATTTTATCCTTGGCATTGCGATCAATTTGCCAATAACTCCTCTTTATTTAGCACTGATTTTGTCCTTAAGCTCTAGTAGTCCTAGTTTGGTTTGTATTTTTCCAACTTCTGCTGTCGTTTATGAACATATTTGTGAGCTTCTTACAACTTTTTTCCTTAAGATTAACTTCAGCTTTTGGTCAATATAAATTATTTGAATCTGACCTGTTCCTACACAATTATCACTCCTTTGGTCTTGGGATGCTCTTGGGGTTGTGCTGAGAATTTATTGATTTGCAGGTTGGAATATGAAAGTGTGCCTAGTGCTGGCTGTTTCCCAGCTTTTAATTTGGGCAATTTGGACTGGTATTTGCCGCCATCCGGCATGGTTAAAGTTATGGGCGGTGGTGGTGGGAGGAGGATTGGCTATGCTCTTGGAGATATATGACTTTCCACCTTACATGGGATATGTGGATGCTCATGCCCTTTGGCATGCAACCACAATTCCTCTTTCATACCTATGGTGGAGTTTTATCAGAGATGATGCCGTGTTTACCACCACATCTCTTCTCAAGAAGGTGAAATAGTATTTGACTCAGTGATAATAGCACTTCAGGGAGTGGATCAGACCTGACATGCTTACTCTTGTTTGTGAATTAGAACTCTTCCTCGTGTATGCATTTGATTCCAATGCTTTCCACGATGTTTCCCTTCTTGGGTTTGTTTGGTAAATTCCATATTATTTCACCTCCCTCAGGTGAGGGATCCTTTTCTTTTCTTTTCTCTTTTTTAATTTTACTGGAATCTGCATTTGCTTTGCCTTGTCCTCTGTTTTAAAAAGTCCCTTCCTTCTTGACAACCACTATCAGCCCCATGTATTCTCAAGGAAATGATGGAATAACTGGAATGGGATTGAAACAATGGCTGGATGAAATGAAGGAATGGTGTGACTTTCCTTGAAAATGAAAATTAGATGCCTTTTCATATGCATTCAAGAGTTTGAGATAGGTTGTAATGTTTAAGGCTTATGAATAGTGTGGCTTGTTATAAATTTTCCATTTGATATTTGAGGATTTGTTGTCACATTTTATGTGAGCAAGCTGGTTCAAATGTTTACTTAACATGATTGGAATGTTAAAGAATCAAATACAAGTGCAATACTAACAAGCGCTTGGATCAATTGGCTGAGTCATTCCATCTTAATTAATGGTTTTATGTTTGAGCTCCGGATATATAGAAGTTTTCCCAATTGTATTTTTTCAACTATGAATCGGACTAATTGGGTTTTAGTAGCACCAAACTAGTGAATTAAAAAAAACATTTACTTAATTAGAATTTATTTGCATTTGTTACCCTTGATGATAAAATATTTTTAAATGAAAATACTCTATTTTTTTTTAAAAGTAATTATTGGGTTAATACAATATTGGTTTGTCATAATACCCTTTGTTTTGATTTTAGATCCGACAGTTTTAAACCATGTGTTTTGTTTCTTAAGGGTAAAATGGTCCATATTCTTATTAAATTATAGGGAATAATGCTTTAAATGAAATAAATTTGAGGGGCCAAAAGCTATAGTTTGAAATTATAGGACCAAAACTGTAAGGGCTAATTTTTGTCTTTAAGGCTTAACCCTAAATTATTTTAACAAGTATTTTTGCCAGAAATCTAATTTTAAATTAAACACTGCCAGGGCCACATAATAAACTGATTTTGACAGGCCCAATCCATACCCATTAGACCGAACCAGTAATATGTTAGTTAAGGTTGACTTAGCATTAAGTTCAAGCTTCCAGTATCCCATATCTTAGATGGCCTGACGTTGTAAGAATGAGTTATAGTATCAATGTAAAGACTTTATTAATGAGTACTTAATAAAATACCTTTATAATTATTGTTTGCATCATAAAATCTCTGAACTGACCAAATTTTTTTCCAAAGATTACAAATTAATGATTTCATAACATGCAACTATTGACCTGAGGGATCATTAAGCATACCGTCCATTTGGCCGGAAAGTGGCCTCTCCAAATATGAGATGATCAGCAAAGGTACTGCTCATATTCTTAATATAGAGTTAGATAATCAATTTATAAATATTAAAGAAATCAATTTAGTTAGTTATTTATAACAAATATGTATTGGTTTATTTGGAATATCCTTTCTAATCATATGCATTGTAACTATCCTTATAAAAGCTTTCTTCCTATATGCAATCAATAAAAATACTATTGGGAGAAAATTATAAATTTGGGGAACAAAATGATAAGAGGTCTTTATGTTTTATTACTTTTATGTTTGGGACTGAAGTTTACTAAGTTCCTTTTTAGAACTGGTAATTTGGGTCAGTTTTGCGAGTTGGACTTGTCAGCCCGTTCATGCAGGCAGGTTTGGGTGCGGAAAGTGGTAGCCTGTTTAAAAATGGGCTAAACGGGGTTAAACCCGTTTAACTCGTATGCTAATCGGTTCAACCCGCAGGTTAAACGGGTTGAATCGATTAACATTTTTTTTAATAAAAAACTCCCCAGTGACCCATCTCACTTGTGGCCTGTTTGACACTCTCACTCAGTGTCTCCCACTCTTTCTCTCATCATCTCATTCTCATTGAGTCAAACCTCGCCTCTCATCACTCTCGAGTCTTGCCTCTCATTACTCGAATTGGAACCTTAATGTCATGGACCTACGGCCACACCACACCGGCACACCCACTGTCTCTGGACTCTCCACTGACGCCGTCCACCATTGACCCTCACCCTTAGTCCCTACTCTAGTACTCCCTCATCGTCATGGCCTCACACTCTCACACTCTCAAAGACACAATCACTGAGTCACAAGCTTACTGTCACCGCGAGCGCACGACGGCGCGAGGCCGCCATCGTCCATCGGCCATCAGCCCATCACTCTTCACTCATTCCTCTTTCTTCCTTCTACATTCAAGATTCGAGCCCCTAAGTGTGAGGGCGAGCTTTGGCCTTTGATCTCGCCAGTCGCTAGTTGCCACTAGCCTCCACCGAGCATCCAAGCATCATGGATTTCTAATTTGAAGTCATCAGCCAGACAGCCACCACAAATGGGCAAATGGGCGTGGATGATGGTGATGCCGTGATTGCATATATGAAGCCATGAGCGTCATGAGTGGTTGCGTGAAGGTATGAAATGACTACTATACATGTAGTCATTTTTGAATTCTGATAAATATATGTTCATCAATCTCACCTTAATCAGTCATCACTCATCAAATAGACAGATGCTCAGGTTTTGCCCCCTCAAACTCAACTCATTGTTAGATTTAGTGATTTCTGATTAGTGATAACTGCATTGTGATTACTGAATGATTGATAATTGATAAATAATACTTGTTTACTGAAATCTGAATAGTTTGAATTGTGGTTATTGATACTAAACTGTGATTACTGAAAGCTGAATAGTTTGAATTAATTTGTGATTACTAAATTCTGAATTGTTGGAAATTTGAATAGTTTGAAGTGATAACTGATTAGTGATTATTGAAAGAGTGAAAGTGATTATTGTGTGTGTGATTATTGTGAAAGAGTGAGAGTGACTATTGTGATTTCTGAATTATTGTGAAAGAGTGAGAGTGACTATTGTGATTTCTAAATTATTGTGATTATTAAAACAGTGAAAGAGTGAGAGTGAAACTGTGAAAGTGATTATTGTGATTTTTGAATTATAGTGATAAGGTGATTAGTGATTACTAAAATTGAAAATGAAAGAGTGAAACAGTGAGAGTGAGAGTGAATTTGATTATTGTGATTTTTGAATTATGTCATTTATGTGAAACTATGATTGATTAGTGATTTGTTCTAAACCAATGAGTAATTTCTTTCTTATGGCTGTCTTGATTATGTCATTTATTTGATTGATTTGTCGGTATAAAAAGATGGCTACAATTACAAATGTCAATCATGAAGATAAAGATAATAAACGAAAGAATGTTGACAGTACCTCTGGAAAAAAATGCAATGGATGTTGACAATGCAACAACACAATCTGTACAACCTACTTAAATTGACTCTTCTTGTGTACAAAATAAAGAAGCTTCAACAAAAAAGGCTAGATGCACCACTTCTGATGTATGGAGATATTTCACCAAAATTGGTGTGGTTGATGGAAAAGAAAAGGCCAAGTGTAATGGTGTTCGAAAACATATGTTATAAGTAGCAAGGATTGTAGGATTTCAACCCTCTGGCGTCATATTGAAGTTTGTAAATCACTCCCCAAGTACAAGGATATTTGTACAATGATGATAGACCAAGCAGGGATTGTTAGAGCTAGAAAGCTTGACCACAGCAAAGTACGGGATATTATTGCATATTCTGCCATTAAACATAATTTACCGTATTCTTTTGTTGAGTATGTCGGAATACACATTTTTAAATTCTGAGTACAAGTGCATTACAAGAAAAAACTGTTGTAGTTGACGTGTGGAATTTCTATCTTTAGCAAAAGGATAACCTAAAGAAAAAGCTATCCATGAGTTCGAGTAAAATATATTTGACTTCTGATTGGTGGATAGCAATTACATCCGAGCGATATCTCTTTTTGACTGCACACTTTGTTGATGAGAAATGGAATCTCAATAGCAAAATTATTTCATTCTTTAAGTTAGAGCCACCTCACATTGGATCTGAATTGGCAAAAAGGGCGCTTGAGATATTGGAGGACTAGGGTATTGAAAAGAGGATATTCTCAATCACTTTGGATAATACCTCAAATGTCATTATTGATGAATGATGATGATTGATGAATGACATAATGAGGAAGATCAAAATTTTGTTGTTGTGTTGAAGCCTTGATACTTGAATACTTGATCTATCCCTCTTCCTTTTATGTGTTTGGCATTGTTAACTTGTGGCCTTGTAGTTGGCTAGTTCTAGACTTGTCATTTGTGAACTGTGGTTGTTTGGGCTTGATCTATCCCTCTTCCCTTTTCATTACACTTTTTGTAAAGTTTGCATGAAGCCAAATAGCCAATCAAGCCATGGATTAAAATCTTAAAACTACTACCAAACTTTGTATTTTTATCATGCCATCTTTAGAAATTTGGTTTTATGTTATGGCAAAAGGGTTAGCAATGGCATATATGCATTTCATGTGTGTTTGGATATGTAAATACTGTAAAAGAGTTTTTTTTTTTAAAATGTTATTGTTACTCGGGCCGGCAAGTTAATCAGGGCAGCCCGTTAAGGGTTGCAGCCTGATCCATTTAACCCAAAACTCGTCAGGCCAGCTCAAATTCTCAATACTAGTCCTTTCTAATATAGGACCGGAGGTGGTCTCTAGCTCCCTCTCGTTGCTTAACACAAATCAAACTGGATAGCTAATCCATGCACATAAGAAAAGGGCATGAAGAAATAAGATCTCTTATTTATTAGATACATGTAATTCCTTGGCCAATGATCATATTATCATTATTTTTCTTATTCTGAATAAAATTAATCTAGTTGGGAATGGGGGCACTATCTTAACTAATTAGAAATCATCACTTGGATCAAGCATTTGTGGAAGACATTATAGATTAATCAGGAAACAAAATTGATATATTAGATCAAGCTTCTCTATTTGGAATTAAAGAAGAGATCAAACTTCAAAGTATTGCTTTTCTTTTTTTAAAACTTTATCTCATCAGGCTTTTTGTATGAACTTACGCCCTGATTGGTCCCACCAAGATCCATCCCCATACTTTTCTAAAGCCTTGAGAACTTATCATGAACATTTCAAATATCACTTTTGAAACAAAGCATCATTAATTGATTTTTGGAAATACACCATACTAGCATGTTGTAGCGTATCATTGTAATCTTTCTTGACTTTAATATAAGAGTATATAACTAATTTATAGATATTAAAAAAGTTAGTTAAATTATTTATTTATAGCAAATGTGTGTGGGTTTTCTTAAAATACTCTTTTAAATATGTGCATTGTAACTACTTTTGAAAAAAAGTGTTATATATTTTGAGGGAAATATTATAAATTTAAGAAATGGAGAGAGTAGATTGAGACAATATATTTAGGACTAAAATAAAGAGAAAATCTCAATTAAATCCAGTTGAAATACCAAAATTCAGATTTAGGCCTACACTTTCAATAAATCTTAAATTAATCCAACAAGAGTAATTAGAGTTGTAAATTTACATCAATACCCTTAACTCACTCATTGAACACCTCCTGCCACCCCAAAGAGTACAACTCCGAATCCGAGACCTTTAGACATGTCTCAAGAAGCTAACGTCATCCTTTTGTTAGGCAGGTCTGATTTGAATTTGAAAATATGTGTCGAGCATATCTAATCCTCTTAAGAACTTGCAGAGTGACAAGCATTTTCAGTGAACTATATCTATGCATTTCTCTTCTGCGATGGTTTATAGGGAATTCATATGTCACACTTTTGCACTAGTTTTTCTTACAAAATGATAATTTAATCCAAATTAAAAACGTTACACCCACCAAGGTCTCTAAAATTACAGAACTGAATAAAACAAAGGATATAAATCTGATAAGACGTTAAAAAAAACTACCAGATAGGGAATGATATGAGACATACAAAGTGAAGAGAAAGAAACAAATTTTAACAAAAGATATCCTGATGAATGATAATATCAATTTTCTCTTCCTCCTCATTGTTCATATGCAAGAAAGTTTTATTCACATAGACTATTTGCGCTAGATGGATATATCAAAAAGATACTTTTGACCTCTAGAAGCAGCACGTATGCCTGTGCCTATCATTGCCCTTGATGTCAAGTGCACCCAATAGTCAAGTATATGGGTTTCATTATAATAAGAGTGCAACTTTTATAGGATTAGGCCGTATTGTGGAAGTATTACAAGAGAAATAAGAGAATTCATTGGGATGGCTGAGGTGTTTGATGATTAGGCCGTATTTTGCAACTTTGTCTAGCATCTAAAGGTATATTAGATTGTTATTCTTTGGGATGGTTGAGGTGTTTGATGATTAGAGAGAGGATGGAACAGAAAGAGGGACTCCTGATTGAGGAGAGAGAAGAGATAGGAAATAAGATTAAATCATTAATTACTTCTCTTAGCTTCATTAGATATTTGTTAAAAGTGTAGCCCTAAATATGAATTTTAATATATTAACTGGATTTAATTGGGATTTTCCCTTAAAATAAATCCCTTGCCTACTCCAATATTTAGGATCATAGATGGTATTGTTTGGGCAAAATTAGAACCATTAAATTGCAAGCTATCAATTTCCTCATGTGTTTATTTAGGCACTCTAAAGCTAAGATACTTTTCCAAATACTATGACAGGAGATCAATCCCCCTCCCTTTCAATGAGAAAGTGCAATCTTTAATTACTACTAGACTCACGGGCGATGGGTTAAAATGATAAATTGTATACTTAAGAGGGAAAATTAAGAGCCCAAAAGCCATAAGTATCAAATCCCATGTGGAAAACACATTCACCCAATAAAACACTCTTAACAAAATTCAAGTGCCTCAAACAACCAGGAAAACACATTCACCTAAGGGGATTAATTGTCTAATAAAAAATTGACTATATAAGTTACGAGCACCCATAAGACTTACCTATTTTTTAGTGCAAAACTAGATATAAACAATTTATTTTTAGAAAAGACATAACATTTTCCTTAATAAGACTTATCTTCCATTATTTTTTGCTCTGTGGATCCCATTAGTCTTTTTTCTTTATTTATGTAATTTTCTTAATGGCAAAAAAATTACTTAGTCCCATGGAAACAAATTAATTTCAGTTAATCCCCAAAAGATTATGAAATTTCACTGCACCCCTTAGGTCAAAATAAAATTAAGTTTTTTTTAGTAAAAAGACAATAATGCCCTTAATTTATTTTTTTTCATAAGAGCATTTAAATGTTAAATATGAACATTTTTAAAACAAATAAACACATTTATAAAAAATAAAGGGACTCAGAAAACCAAAGAGGAATTAACAAGAAAATTTTGGCCATTAAATAAGAGAATTCAAAAGAAAAATAAAGGTATTCACAAGATAAATAAAAGACTTTAAAAGAATCCAGGACACTAAAAAATTTTTACAAGTTAAATATAAGCATTTACAAGACAAACATGTGTATGACTAGGGTTCATTCACATATTTATTATGTAAATGTCTTTATTTATCATGAAAATGCTCATATTTGTTTTATAAATAATTTTATGAAAAGATAAAGAAAAGGTGCTATTGACTTTTCACTGAAAAAAATTAATTTCATTTTGACCTAAGGAATGTAGTGAAATTTTATAATTTTTTATGGTTAACTGAGATGAAATTGTTTCCATAGAGTTTAGATGATATTTTTTCATTAAAAAAATATTAAAATAATAGAGAATTTTGATGGGCCTACAATACAAAAAAGTATCAGAAATTAAATTTCGTAACGATATTATTATATCTACTCTTAAATAAATTATTATTTACACCAAAAAATATCAAAGTCTTGTGGATATTTATAGTGAAATTATTTATCACTAAATTTAAACCCAAATCACATTCCGTTATCAGCACGTGAGGGAACTAGTACTATTGGAATTTACAAAAGTTAGTCAAGTTTCAAAAGTTCCGCAATCAACGCCGGATTCACAGTCCTCCAGCGCTCGCGATAAATGCGTACCTAAGAAACAAACAAAAAGTTTTTTTTTTTTTCTATACCACTTCGCATAAAAATATAAAAGTCTCCTTTGAATATTATTATATTCTTTTTTTCATACATCAATTTTTAGATGGGGTCAGACTCACCACAATCTAATTTAAAGGCAGGGCGAAATCTTAAATATTATTATATTCTTTAATCTATTGGCTTGAAGTTACCTATTCTCTCAATTTTTGACATTAGCTGGCCGTACAAAAAGAAATTTAGAAAACGTGAACCTTCCTTAGAGAGAGGTCAAACTATGCGCACGCAGAAAGTAATGAGATATCGGTGTTTGCAAATTTGCTCTAAAAAACTTGTTTGGCTTAATTGCCTGCTTCTAAACAAATGTGATAAAGAAGCGCCATAATTAGGCAATGAAATTTACCTTCCTTACCTTTCTATTGAAAAGAAATATTCCGAAATAATAATGAGAATATAGTATAGTTTTTTTACATGACAATATGATTGGTTAATATTTGAACATTGTTCTTTTTCAAATATTATCATCCATTAGTAGTTGGGGTTTGTGACTTCCCCGGTAAGTATCTCCTTCAAGACTTGAACTTGAGATTTAGAGAGATTTAACAAGGCCTTATACCATTAGATTTAAGCATTGTTAAACCAACTGGGATAGCTCTCTCAAAATATTTTTTGCATTTAGATGAGTTCAAATTTGAAATCTTGTATTCAACTTAACTGGCTAAAACTCATTCCATTTAGATAACCGGCAAGTATATGGTATAGCCTTGTCTATGTGTATATCTTGGTATTAACTTACACCCCAATGGTCCTAAATGTTTAACAATATCTATAAATTCACCTTGGTCCAAAATATAAATTAAAGCAATACATAGTGTTTACATAATCCTATCATTCCTTATTTACCGCTAGCAAATTTGAATTTATAATTTAAATTAATTTCATTGCGTTACTGGTTTATTTTTTAGTATTATAAGACAACACTTAATTCTGGTCATTTTCGGGCAAAAAAAAATAATTCTGATTATTTATTGCATTGAAGTGCAGATGTAAAAATATTGAATTTTTATAAGATTAAAATATAATCTACCATTATTTTAAGAAACATAAATTAATGATCTTTATCTTGTATTGAATATGAGGACGTCCATGTTTTTGTAAATGGCACCATGGCAGAATTCAGAAAGCCACGAATGAACTTACTACTCCGCTTTTTATGTATGTAAAACAATTTTAACATTTTCACACGTAAGAAAAACTTTAAACTTTATTAACTCTTTCGTAACAATATTTAATAGTTTTCTAACTTTATCCTTATTTAATATACATTATACTTTTTTTTTGCCAACTAATATACATTATACATACCATATAAAAACAAAGTCAATGAAACAATAAATGAAATATAAATTTAAACATTTATATAAAAATTTTCTTTCTTTGCCATATAAATAAGACCAAACTTTTTTCTTCTCTCTGCCTTATATATATATTAGAGGAGTATTTGACAATATGGGTGGTAAGTTAGTTAAAACACATTGTACTCAGCGTTCCATTCCAAATGGTCATATATTGGTATAATTGGTTATCAACACTACTACAGAAAATGATTCTTGAGACACTTATTTTTATGGATATGTGGCACTTAAAAAGTGCTACATATTTAGGCACCACAGGAGGGCATTACTCTTGTGGCGCTTTGCAGATTGAGCGCCACAGGAGGGAATGTCCTTTTGTGGCGCCCCACTAAAGGAGCACTACAAAAAGACCTGATTTTTTTATAAAAAAAATTTATATAATTTTTAGTTACTTTCTGTATAGAAAAAATGAAAATAAACCATAATGACATACGTGTAATTCCAATATCAAATTAACAAAGTAGTAGCTAATCAACAAAGTTATGTAACTCAAACATCAAATTGTGTTATTTGTCTTATCAAATGTTCATATCGTTCTTCAAATATTTCTTGGACTTGATTTTTAGTCAAGTTCTTATCCTGTTTACCTTCATAATACTACATACGCAAAGTGAGTCACATAACAAATTAAAATAATTGAAAATTAAACCACTGCTACTCAATTTTATTTAAAACAAAATATGAATTGTAACTTGAAAGACTTACTTTTGAAGGAACAAAATTTTTATTTTGGGTAATTACATCCTTTATGAATTTCATAACGGAATGCCCACAATCATCATTGTTTGGTTGAAATGGGCAATGTAACAATATAATATAAAGTTTTTTCAGTTTGTAAATAAAAATTGTATAATAATAAAATTTGAGTAAATTATGATAATTACTGTTATTTTCTTCCAAGTATATCTATTTACAGGGTCCTGGAGATCTAGAATAGGATAAAGAGGCTGAGGCTCGATAGGCAGTCAAAGCGCTAATAAGACAAATATAAGTTGATTATTTTTGGTTATTTAATCACGAACACAAATATGTACACCTACATGCTTACCCTTACCTATTAAACAACAGTTTCATAGATGGGCAATCATCTAGATGACCATTTCTTAAAGGATCTAAATAATAAATGCGAGGGCCTGCTAGTTTTGCTGGCTTAATGAAGATCAATACCTAATGTTGCCTAAATTATTTTAAAAATATTTGGTGAGCAATCATGTTATAATTTTAGGTGAAAGAATAACAACCATCCATTAAAATATTACGAGTATAACTTGCCTTGGATTATATAGCACTAAAAATTGTATATTCTTGTTTGCTCTCTGAGTAAAGTATTGCCCGATCTCATTAAATTGTTGGTCTAGATCTATTCTTTCCCTATGTTGACCAACAAGAAATGGGTTGACAAATGAGAACCGTGACTTCTCATTGTCCCCGATGGCGTCATGGCATGTGCCTTTATAAAAAAAACATATAATTTGATTAAAACCAATAAATCAATTGCTAAATAAGAATTAATAGTGATAAAAGGTGATGATAAAGTACCAAATCCAAATGTTTATAACTGAACTAGAAAGCCATACACGACCAAGTATATTACTCAGTACCTCTTCTGTGACATATTTTTCAATACTTGGTTGATTGTATATGCCCCTATCAAAACTTATTTTGAATGACGATCATCCTTTGAGCAAGTAGGTGCAATATGCAGGAGTTGCTTGTGATAAGGGATTGTTTCATTCAGGCTTTTATGGTCGCTAGTAGAGGCATGGCCTCTTTGGCTGTTTAGTGCAGTAGATGAGCCTTTTGAAATTTTTCCTTACTCCTGAACTTGTTTTCATTTGGAATGAGAAGCCTACAAAAAATCAAAAAAGTGAATCATATAGTTTTATTTAGATGGAAGTGCATAGAAAATGTATAAGTAATTGTAATATAATTACCACTTGCATTGGTTGTATCAGATGTGTTGACTATGCAAATGTTGTCATTACATATTTTCTGTCTTATATATCAATTTTAATAAATAAATAATAATTGGAATTAATTTTTGCTGTCTATAATTGGTATTATTGTTCTTATTATTTTTCCAGTTTTCTTAGCTACATAACATGTACTCTCACGTTGTAATTAATGTATGTGGTGTTACTATATATATAAAATTCCTTTTCTGTTCAAATAAATAAATAACACTTGAGCAACATTATGTGTTGAATATCATTATTAAAAGGTTTCTAGAAGGCATGTACAATATAACAACTCATACAATATAAAAACAATAAGTGATAAGAACAAGAAAAACATAACAATCGTACAAGAGACTGGATCTAGGGGTGTTCAACATTTTCCCGTCCCAATGTTCTCGTCCTGAAATTTTTGGGACGGGAAAAGTTTAGGATCGGGATCGGGAATGGGACTTCCCGATCCCGAATATATATATATATATTTATATATTTTTAAATTTTCCCAAAATTATCCAAGTACCACAAAGTTAAAAGCCATTTATTTTTTTTGTTTTACAACATTAATTAAATAAGTGTGCCTATTAATTTTTCTTAATTGTTATTTTCAAGATAACACTTAATATAGAAGAGTAATGCATACATTATTCTTTATTTTTGGTAGACTCATGTCATAAAAATAAAAAATTTGAAAATTTTTTAAGTATGTTTTTTGAGGAAACTAATATTTCTTTTATTTTGTATTAGAGAATAAGTTATTATTCCTTTATTTTTATTTTTTGGTAATGTTTATTATTATTTTACCTTTTACATAGTGCTATCTTTTTTTCGGGCATTTCCCGATCCCGTCCCATCCCGAGAACACCCCTACATCTAACTATGTAGCATGTGGCAGGTTGATCAAGTAAAAGTATAAAACAATTTATTGGTCATCTTGTAGTGCTCATTGTTTAAATCTCTTGTTGAAAGATATTGCAAACATGCCTCATGTGTTAGACCTTGCAACAAAGGCATCTAAGATAACTATATGAGCTTATAATCATATGATTTTCTTGTCTTAGCTAAGAAAAAGAGAGGGTTGGAAAGAAATTTTACGTCTAGAAGCAATAAGATTTGCTACCACTTTCATTACTTTGCATAGCATTTGTATGGATAAGCATCATTTGCAAATTTTAGTTGTGGACAAACATTTTTTGGAGCACAAATTAGCAAGAAGTGAAGCTGGAAAGTTTTTTAGTTCTATCATATTGGATAGTAAATTTTGGGGCAATTGCTTCCAAATTGTGAATGTCGCGTCTCCTATTATGAAAGTATTGAGAATTGTTGATTAAGATGAGAAGCCCTCATTGCCTTATGTGTATGAAGGAATGCAAAAGGCAAAAAATGCAATCAATGAGATGTTTCAGAATATAGAGGATCAATATAAGCCGTACACAGATCTTATTCAATCTCAATGGAATAAGCATTTGAAGGGTAACCTTCATGCATCAGCATATTTGCTGAACCCGACCTTCTTTTATAGTCCTAGGTTTGTTCACAAGCTAAGCATGCTACACGCTTTGATTGATGTATTCGAGGCATACTCTAGTCCAGCTCATGATTACGTAACAATGATGCAACAAGTTGGTGTATATCGTGATCGTAAACAATCTTTTAATAAAGATTCATATAAAGTAGTAGCCCAGAGACTAGATCCTTGAAAGCAAGTACACATACATATTTAATAGCATTTCTAATTATTATAATTCATAACAAGTACTTAATGTTTACAACTAAATGTTGCAGGTGAGTGGTAGATGTTTTATAGGGGATCAGTTCCGGAATTGCAAAAGAGTGTTATGCCCATTGTTAGCCAAACTTCTTCATCTTCAGGATGTGAGAGGAATTAGAATTTATTTGAGCATATCCACACTAAAAGGAGAAATTGATTGGAACATGAAAGGCTAAATGATTTGGTTTATGAAACTATAATCTACGATTAAAGAATAGGTAAGTTAAGAGTTATTAATCTTGTAATAGAATTTAAATTTGATTACTTTGATGGCATTTGTCATTGAATGAGTTTGATGAAGAAGAAATCAGATTATGATCCAATTGACTATGAGGCAATTGACAAAGTAGACTTTTGGGTAGTT
>JBAGKO010000010.1:23303156-23327180 GCA_037177275.1 Acacia concinna
AGAGAGTCTTATTACATGTAAATATATTATGATAAATTTTAATGTTTTAAAATAATATAATTATATTTCTTAAGATTATCTAAAAATGTTAATTAGGTCTTATAATTAGGACTGAAAAAAATAAGTTGTAACATAAAAATTAAAATTAAAAAAATGAAAAAGTCCAAATAAGCAAGAAAGTTTTGCTTATGGAATAAGATCTTAATCTTTAAATAAGTCTAATAACTATTACCCCTCTCCCAAACACTCCATAAAAATAAGTCAAATATGAAATGATCGATTGTACCCAAAATGATCAATTACCCTCTTAAATTGGATTTCCAAACACACACTTAGTGTGTGGAAACTGACACCAAGTCATTGAAATCACGTATTTGTAGTAAAGTCTAGTAGAATTATTAATGACGCTCATGAGGTTGTTAATTACGCGATTTCATGGCCCTTGCTCAGGATCTCAACACAATTTTTCCTAAATTAAATGGGAAAATTGCAACTAGGTCTCACAAAATCACCAAATTACAGTGAACTCCTAAGGGGCCTGTGTGTAATTAATTATAAAGGTGAAAAGATAAATATGCTCTTTTCAATTAAAATTGAATACACCGATTTTAAAAATTTTGTAGCTTACATTTTTAATAAAAAAATATATCTCTTTCTGAAGAATGTGAGAATTGTTTGACGATTGATGAAATTTTTTCAATTTTTAGATTTAGAAAGATAAGGTTTTGTTTTACATTATAGAGAGCAAATCTGTCTTTTCGCCTTTATAATTAATTGCACCTATGTCCCTTGAGAGCTCACTACAATTTGGTGATTTCGTAAGACCTGATTGCAATTAAATTTATTAATTGGGACCTACTTACAATTTTCCCAAATTAAATTACTAGGCTATATGTATATAGATATTCTTTTGTAAGTATGATGAGTTTTATTTTGTAATAGAATTAATTTAAGGCCTATATATATATAAAAAAGAATTAATTTAAGGCAAAAGTAAACATTTAGTCATTTAACCTCATGTAAGGTTTGATTTTGGTATACATTAACTTTATGAAGTGTCTTCTGATTCCATTAACTCCCAACGTCGCTAATTATAAAAATTGATGATATCAGTGATGGAGATTGAAAAGGAATAGGAAAATAATAATGGAAGAATTTACAAGATTAGAAGACAATTAAATTTTTTTATAATTAATAAAACGATTAGGAAATATTGTTTTAATGTTAATTGATTTTTATCTTTTTGTCATTAATGTTATTTGCATTTAATTATAGGATTATAGAATGTTGTCTTTTTAATTCTTAGGGTTAGAGTTGGGGAGCTATGTATAGCCCCCAATAATATCATTTTGTGGACCTCTTATGATTGAATAATATGAATCATTGAGTTTCATCCATCTATTCGCCTAATTTATCTTTCTCCTTGATGTCCTCCCTTCTCTCTTCTCTCTTCTCTATTCTCTCTTCTATTCTCTCTCATCTCCTTCCGCCTCTTTTCTCTCTCCTCTCCCTTTATCATTCCCTTCCTGAGTCAATTAGTTTTAGATGTTGTAAAAAAAATTTCAAAGTTCTGACATGTTAATTTCAATTTTTTTAAAAACAACAAGAGTTAAGGTACAAAAATAGTTATTAATTTATACTAAAAGTGAAAAAGTAATTATAACTTTTTTTCTTGTTACAAAAGTAACTTTAAACATGATAAAAATAGCAAAAATGATATTAGCATTAAGTTTGTAAAAGGCCCGTTACATAATTCAACTCGTACAATTTTGACAGTATTATCATTTTTACCCTCTTTTATAATATTTATAATTACTTTTACACTTAAAAAAATTTATGATTATTTTACACTTTTGGTACTACTACAAATTAATGGCTATACTTACACCTTAACCCAAATAACAATTTTTTTCCAAAAAAATATATCATTTGCGCTAAACATGTTAGGTTTAAAGGACCAAATACATTATTTTTAAACATTAAAAGACCAAATTGGAACCTTACATAAAGTTAAAGGAGTAAATGTATATTTTTAACTTAATTTAATTTATATTTATGTTATAGGATTATACAAAGAACATTGACAGCTCCACCTTATTGACTGTGTGAATACAATAGTCCATCCAGTAAATAATTAGTATTCAATAAATGAACAAAATATATTTGCTGCTATATTCAAAACAAACATTTAATATATGGATCTTCTTTGGAAACTTCTGGTCCATTTTGATTGATCATCATGCTGCTGCCGCAGCACCAGAGCTCTTCACATCAGCCATTGCTCGTTTCTCATTCGCACCTAGTGCTTCACATAACTTGGGAAGAAACACACCTGCAAAATGGATTAAGTAATATGAGTTCTGTTATAATTTTTTGAGATATATATAGGTATATATTGTGGCTGTCTTCCCATCAAAATAGCTCAAGCCAATTTGATGAGACTTCCTTTAACATTAGGACTATCTTTCAATCATTTCTCTAATTAGTCGATGTGGGACTCAGTCAAGCTAATCTAAACATTTCAAGAAACAAAAGTCAGGAAACTAAAAGATAAAATTGTGTTTGGAATAATGATTGGATTCTTAAAAACCAATTTTTTAAATGTGATTTATAGTTATAATTATTTAAAGGGTTAAGATACAATTTTACCCCTAGAAGTAACTACTTGAGGACATTGGGTATTTGGAAGATTTTCAAGGAATAATGAGTAAATTCACCTTACCATTAAAAAACTAATGTTGGCCATTGACATTTTTAATGGTAAGGGGTAAAAGTGCTACAGTTTGGTTACTTGTGGGGTAAAATTGCTTTTTAAAAAGCTTTAGAGTACCAGTGTTTGTGAGTGGTTACTTTGAGTGTAAAATTACATCTTAACCCTTGTTTACATGGCAAATATTGTGAGTATGTCAATACATACCTTCAACATCAGCGAGCTTGAAGTACAAATCAAGAACGTTAGGGCAATTGTGGTAGCACTGAGTGGAGCAGAGTTTCTTGGTGAAGTGAGAGTCAATGAGAGAGTCTGAAGAGATTCCAAGGGACATTCTGTCCAATCCACAAGCCTCAACACACTGATCAGTCTCAATGTGATTCATCAGTTTGTCTGCTTGAATCTCTGAGGATTTGCAGATATATACTTCCATGCCACTTCTCTTCACTGTCTTCTCAAGAACACATCGCTTTCCAGCTGATGATACCGCGAACGAGCATTGGTCTTTGCCTAGACTCTCACATATTATCCCTCCTGCAATATATATATATATATATATATATATGTATGAGCTTTCTGGTTAACTACAAATTACAGCAAACTAATAATTAATAATGTCTAAATTTTGAATTCTGTGTATGTACATATTTGAATAACTAGCTTTACTTAATGAGTTCCGAGGCTAATTGACATAATTTATACTCCCTTAGGTTCTATGCAATACTCCCTCTAGTCCATATAAGAAGTTTTCTCGAGGGAAATTTTGGTCTAAAACATAAGAGGTTGACAAAGTAACTAATAATTATATTCCACTTTTACCTCTGGTAGGAGAAAGAGAAAGATATAGATATTAAATGGATATTTAAAAATCACATTCTTAAAAAAAATGTAAAATCAGTAAAGTTTATTAATTTAAGACACATTAAACGACTTAACCAATATTCATTGATACATGTTAATTAGTTAAGAATGTTTTATATTATGGACTAGAGAGTGTATAAGATACACATATTTGAATTAAGTGAATCAAAAAGGTGGTTAACATTGGGTAAAGGTGATAAATGTGTAAAAAATGTTTTTTTTTTTTTAAAACGATACTTATTTATGGAGAGAGAAAATAAACATGAAGAAGGGGCAAGTGAAAGATAATTAATGCAGTGAAATAACATATAATCAATAGGGGCAGCTATGAAAAATTGTTTATTAAAATTTCACATACTATTTAAGTGTATTTTATAACTAGAACTATGTCTACCTGAAAAACTACATATTACATATAATAGGAGCAGAAGTAGTATATTACTGAATTTAAGATATTGACGGATTTAAGACTTACCAAGAGTGCCTTCCACAGCAAGAGATAATAATAATAATGGAAGAACAACTGTCACAAAACCCTTCAAGCTAATCTTCATCAAGGCCATGGTAGGAGGATATCAAAAAGATGGTAGTGGGATGGACAAAATTAGTTAGCTTAAGAAGGGTTTCGGAAAGTTGAAGACAACTCTTTTGTTGGAAGAGGATATGGAAGAGTGGTTTAGACATCAATGTATTTATAGAGGCTCCTAGAAAGGCATTTAAGGGTTTTAAGGTACTTTGTAAGAGAAATTATTTGAGGGAAGGTAGACTTTTCAACCATGTCAATTAGTATGCTGTAATAGGAGACATATTTCTTAACCAAATTTAGTTCGACTTTGAATTGAATTAAATTCAAGCCGATGGCTTTGAGCGTCAATCGAGGGACATCTGTTGACTGCAACTTAAAAGTAGAATTTACAAACTCCTATATAGTTTGGAACTCATCCCTTTGGGAAGAGTTAAAATGAATTTGATTTCAGAAATTAAACTCATTTCTTAAGAAGTATTCATATACTTCCCCTTTTTCTCAATTACTCCTAAGATCTTAATTAGAAGACCTAGTTAAAAATTTAATTTAGTCCTAAATATAAAACACTTATCTACTTTATATCCCATATTTAACCACTCTTTTCCAAACTACCCTTGTCAATACTCTCTTAACTATAATTAGAAATCACAATTATTTAAATACTTGCACAATGAGAAATTCTACTTAACTTCCTCCCCCACTTCCCATAAATACATACACATGAAGAAATGGTGAATCTGAAATCGCAAATTAAGAGTATTTTTAGAATATCATGCGATATTATAACAATTAACTAATTTAACCAATATTCTTAATCTTTTTTAAAAAATCAACTAGGTCTTATGTTTAGGATTGGAGGGAGTATTATAGACACCATTTAACAAGTATTCATTTGATAATTTTCAAGTAGCATTAAATATTTTTCCAAGTTTGCCCATATATAATAATGGCAGTGAGAGAGAGTATACTCCTCTACTTTCATTTATAATGCACTTCTAGTATGTTTCACATAGATTAAAAAAAAACTTTAATCTTTATTAACTCTATCATAAAAATCAACAACTTTGAAAATGACAAATAGGACTAGAACGAAAAGTAATACTCCCTTAAGTTCAAAATATATGATGCAAATAACTAAATTATTCAATTTGAAAAGTTGGTTAGTATTAGTTAAAGGAAATAAATATGTACAAAAATATAACTTGCTTTCCTAAAACACTCTTATTTATAGAGAGGGTGGGTGGGAGAGAGAATGAGTGAAAAAAGAGATGAGTGGCATATAATTAATTAGGGGTAAAATTGACAAAAAAAATGTATTCATGATCAGTGATAAGACAAAGCTAAATTGTATCTTATATATACCTCCTCTCACATTTGATTCTTAACTTTTGAACTCGAGGATCATATTTATATTAAGTTCTTTACATCCATTTTATTAGGTTCTCCAATCACACATGATCATGTGTCCTATTTATTGAATTTGAGCTTATAATTAAATAATAATAATTTTAAAATAGGACACATGGTCATGTGTGATTGGAGAACCTAACGAAATGGATATAAGGAACTTGACCTAAGTATTTTCCTTAATTAATATGATATTGGATTTAGTGCAGGTAATATTGAAAATAACTTTAATTTTATGATAAATTCAATACATTTAATTATTTTTGTTGATATTTGTGAATTAGTTAAAAGTGATCTATAAAAAGGACTTGGGGATCATACACACATATATAAAGGTTTTTATTTCCTCTTCTAGACAATATAAGTGGCTTCGATTAACTAATTCACTAAAACTAAGAAATGACAGTTAACTTATTGAATTTAGGGAAAATTCCATTTAAATACCATTTGAATTTTCAAATCTCAAAAGGTCTGTTAGAATATCAAAAGCCCAAGGGAGGAATCTAGATTTTCAAATTTCAGATGTGCACAGTAACATAATTTTCGCTATAAGAGTAATGATATTACCCATAAGAGTAATAGAATTCACTACAATTTTCTGATATATGTTTTTCTCTCTCATTCTGTCACTATTCACTATCACTATTCATCTTACACTGACAGTGACACATAGTGATAGGGAGAGAGAAATATGCCTATGACAGAGGAGAGATGAGATTTTCACTATTAGAGTAATGAGATTACCCATAAGAGTAATGTAATTCGTCAGTTTCGAAGCACTTTTCACTTTAGTAAATTTAGAAAACAAAGGAGAGAGGGGATTTTTCGCCATAAGAGTAATGTAATTCGTTAGTGTCCGTACCACTTTTCCCCTTGGAAACATAAAAAAAAAACTCAATTTGGTCTATGGTACTTTAATGTCTTTTATAAATGTTAATAGACCTTTTTGAGTTTTGAAAATTCAAGTGGTATTTAAGTGTAATTTTCCCTTGAATTTATCTTGAATTGATTTTTTTTTCTAAATTACCCATATTAAATGATGTTTTAAATGAGAGGAAAATATAAAGAATTAATTAAAGAGATAAAATTGACAAATAAATATTAATTATGCTTAGTGTAACTCATACAGTGGGTTAAATAATTCTCCTAAAAAAGACTTATACTGTGGAAATGCCTCTTTTAGAAAACTATACTGAATTAATGAATAGTATGCATGATTATAAATTGTTTGTGTAATTTAAATAAATAAAATTTTCAAATTTATGCACACGCCTTATAAACATTGCAGTACGTTATTGTGGAAAATCCCATGGCAGAATTAGAAGAGCGGAGAGCCCATAATCAACAAACTATTGTAAGAGTTAGTTATTGTTGGACTTAACCAATTAATACTAGTATTAAACATTTAATAAATATATATAATTACCTTCCGCACTTTGCGGGCCTTAAATGCAGAATTTGTGATTCCGTACACATTTGGCGGCTGAGTTAGTTATCAGTGGACCATAGTAAAATCATCTTTGTCTACGAACTTGATTGACAAAGTTACATTAATTATTTGTCTTTTTATAGACGTTACATTAATAATTTCTAATTGACATAATATTAAAAACATGGAATGCAAATGTTAATAATTTTTTTACTAAACAATTTTAGATAAGTTAGATCTTGTAGACTCACTAGTCATTACAGTTAGAGCGTACTTTAAAACTCCACTACTATATATTTGTCTATAAATAATAGTTGTTTTTTCCCATATGTTTTAACCCCATATATATATATATGTATGACTGTGAAAAAACCGTCATATATTTATCCAAATATATATATAACGGTTTTTTATATTTACCTGTCATATATTTTATCTTATATATGATGGTTGTTAATGATATCATCGTTATAAATTAGTGCCATAATTTCATCATATATGATATTTTTTAAACGATTGCCATGTATTGTTGGCAAAATTTTATACAACTCAGGGGTAGTTTCAATCAAGCTCCTACGTTCATATGGAAACTAAAACAGTAGAAATGATATCAAGTAGCTATATATAACATATAGTTAAAGGATTCAATTTTACCTGAAATAAACGCATACATCAATTATATATTGATGATGATCATCATCATAAACATATATATCTATATACACACACATACATGTACATATATATGACCACAAGCTAATTATATATATGATCATTAATATATATATCATTGCATTGATTTCGTGAATATATGTATATCTAGTAATACATCATCAGGAGTGAATATAAAAGAAATATGAATGATGTAATACATATTATATACATTGCATGTACATATATAGATCAAGTATCCCGCTTTCTTTTTCTTGACTTATTGATAATGCGCTTTTTAGTTACAATTACTTTTTTAACAAATTTGCGGACCAAATTCCCCATCTTTAATATCCAAATTCCTTCATTGTGATTATGCCTAATATACAAAGCAACATCTTCATTGATATGTGTTTCAAGAGATGGCAACCCTTAGAAAGGATCATCCTCACTGAATTCATCACCTCCTACATCTTCATTTATTTTGTTGGACATCATAAGAATTTACCAGCCTTTATTTGCAGGGTCTGGAGCATAGAACACTTGTTTAGCTTGAGCTGCCAAAATGAAATACTATTATATATACTTGATATTGTTCAAGTTCAATTGTATCAACCCTATCTCATCCACTTTTAAAGCAATTTTATTGTCAACTCACATGCACTCAAAGAATGGAAGATGAAGTCCTATATAGTACAACTCTCAATTGTGTTCAACCACGCCAAAGTATGACATATTAGTATATATAGGATTCTTGTCTTTTGCACTTGATAAATGCATCATGCCAACAAGAACAATTACCCCACTATTTTGCATTTTACTTATAGTATCTTGGTCTCTAGTGTAGAAGGTGTAACAATTTATGGCCTAGTTAAAGAAAGTATGTACATGCCTTATTGAGCCATGTGATAAGAACTTTACTTTCTTCAGCACTAAATTAGGATCATCATTATACAAGTCATCCACGTGCTTCCTCAACTATGATGTAATGTATTTATTGTGTTCTTTGACATACCAACTAGGTGTTTTGTTAGGGTTTTCCCTCATAAGCTCATCTTTATGTATACGTACATACTCCTTAATCTCTTTCGAGTTGTGAAGCATGTAAATGTGTGCTTGCTCCCATTGTTTGTTTGAGATAGGGATGACTTTCTTTCCTATTAACTCTTCTCCAGAAATCGTTCCATCATGTCGAGCCACTTGAATGCCAATGTCACATGCATGTTTCAAGTAATCGGTACAAAACTCAGCCGCCTCTTCACAAATGTACCATTCAACAATACAACCCTTTGGCCGACTCCACTTTTTAACATACCATTTTAGGTCCTTCATCTTGCGTTCAACTAGGTACATCTATCTCATGTATACTAGATAACACAGTTGCACCTCCCTAACCAAATGAATAGTTAGGTGAACCATTATGTCAAAGAAAGTTGTAAGGAAAAACATCTTTAGCTCACATAATGGTGTCACGATCTTGGTTTGTAGCCTTGGCAGCTTCTTGGGTTTAACCACTCTACTACACAGAGATTTAAAGAAGAAACATAGCTTTGTGATTGATGCTCGCACCTTTGTAAGTAAAATACTACATATTGCTAATAGAATAAAGTTCTCCATCAATACATGACAATCGTGTGATTTCAGACTCTTAAGCCCAAAGTCCTTCATTAACACAATTTTGCTAATGTTTAATGAGTATCCTTTTGAGACTTTCACTAAAGCAAGAAACTCAAAAAAGCTCATTTTCTCTTACTTGGATAGTATGAAAGCCACTAGACATAGCAATGTACGAGATCTCCTCTCCTCTTATGCCAATTCCTTCCTCATTCCCATCTCAATTATGTCTAGTCTTGCATTTATACCATTTCTTGTCTTATTGAAAATATGGAGTAACGTTCTAAAGAGACTCTCACAAACATTTTTCTCAATGTGTATGACATCAATAAAATGTCTAACATTTATGGAACTCCAATATGACATTTCAAAGAAAATAGACCTCTTCTTTCACCTATATGTTCCAACATGTCTCCTCAAATGACTTGCCAAATTTACATTGTACATGTATTGTCTTTGTAAGAACACCGTAATTAGTAAAAGGTATAGGTGTTATCATGTCTTCTCCTTGCCCATTTAAGTATTTTCTCATATGTCAATATGAATAACCCTTTTACAAGCACGTGCGATGTCTCATTTATGAATTATTTATACCACGATTTATCCTAGTCAACTGTGTACCCTCTTCACAACTTGAGCATCTAAGTTGGCCTTTAATGCTGTACCCTGACAAATTCCCATATATGCCGGAAAATCATTGATTGTTCTAAACAACATAGCCTTCAAATTGAACGATTCTTTCTCATTAGCATCATATACAACCTTTCCTTTGTCTTACAACTCCTTCAAGTCTTCAATTAATAGCACTAGGTATACATCTATGTCATTGCCCGGTTGCTTTAACCCTGATATTAGAATAGATAATATCATGTACTTCCATTTCATCACGAGCCATAGAGGTAAGTTATAGATAAACAACATTGATAACTCTTGTCACTAGGGTTCAAATTAGTTACAAGGAATATGCAATATAAATGGCACAATCGAGGATCAAATCACAAAGAGCAATTATACGTCAAACTAGACTTAACAACTTGGTTTCTTAGTTAAGGTAACTTACTGTCAATTATGATCAGAAGCAAGAATAGAAGAAGCTGAATTCATATTAAAATTTTCACAAACAGAATTAAGATTTAATAACAGAGGGAATAGAACACAAACCTTCAATTGAGAGGGAATTGAGATTACGAATGAGCTTCCTATAGTTAACTAGCTTCAATCATTATAGCACCTTAGGATTAGAGTAGGATTTACACGTTTAGCTTGGAGATTCATGAGTCTAACATGCACACTAAATCTGGCCAGACAAGAACAATTCCGATAATCACCAAGAATATTGAATAATTTAAAATAGCCTTCAAATGGACATCAACCAAGCCATATCAAGTCTACGACTACTCTAAATTCATGACACTACCATCCAAATCTAATATCATAGACTAAACAGATGAGTCATCACAGATCCAAGCTACAATGAACAAAATAGAGAAGATACGAAGGTCCCTCAGATTCACAAGCAAAAAAAAAAAGAATCTTACTCCATCTTACATTTCTATGCTTAGATATAAGCTAGCTACCATAGAAAGATGAAATCAGCCGCTCATCGCAACTGAAACACTGCAAAAATCAAATTTGAAGCTTCCACCAGAGAAGAAGCTCCGATGAGCTTGGACTTCAGTGCCCAGCCACCACAATGGATGAAACCTCCAATGCTTGCTTTCTCCCTCCCTCTCTCTCTTCTTTTCTTTAAGACGAAGCCAACACAACTAGAATCACTCAAAACGGAGCTGTATCAAGTGAGTTACAGCTCTCTGAAGTCCCCCACGCATTTCACGCATGCAATCTCTGTTTTCTCTTTCTCTTCTTAAAGTCAGAAACCAATTTGGGGAATATTACAGTTTAGTACCCCATCTCTCACCGTCTTTAGAATTTTGGCTTTCACATTTCTTGTTCTTTCATCTAGGCCCCTCTGATTCTTTAAGGCAAAAGTATTTGCATTTGCATTTAAGCCCTTTTCTACTTTTCCTTCGAAGTCCCTAAATACAAATTAATTCCAATAAAGCCCATTTTCATTTAATATTTAAATATGCCAAATTATTTATTTTTGACTATTTTCTACATAAAATGACCAAAATGCTCCTAATGCATATATTATCACAATTAGTGTTGTAAATGTACATTATCCATGAGAAATGCCATATTTTTTATATATATAAGGCCACAATTAATTATGTAAATATGTGACTTATCAAATATCACAGGCCATGTACTATGGGTACTGCTCTAATCTCAAATGGGTTCATCCCATCAGTGGCCATTGCTCGGCAGAGGTTTCTTACTTCTTCAACAAATTCGGGATGCTGAAGGTTAAATCTCTTTGACTTACAAAGTCAATAAGATGCCGAAGCATGTCATCTTAAATCCTTTCGTATGTATACCAAGATTGGTTTTCTGCATCAATTGCATTGTTGCACAAGTGTCTAAATCTAGGTATAATAGGAAAATACCATAACGCCTTCGTTGAACTCTTTCCATTTGCTTGGTAGCATGACACTATGCACAAGGAACACACAGTTAATGATTCCTATTCTTTCTGGAATAAAATACAATCATTAGAGTAAGCATGTATCTTCTCGTAACTCAAGCAAACGGTGCTCATCACTTGTTTTGCATCATGAGTCTTTGTTGGCATGTTATTTCCTAGCAACAACATTCTTCTCAAAAGAGAAAGCAGCTCTGTGAAACCCTTATCACTCAACACATATCTTGCTTTCTAAGTGTACAAGTTCAACACTTCAAATAACAATGTAAACACAATGCAATTCTTATACAAAGGCTTCTCTGCATCACTTTTTATCCTCTCAAAATTTTTTGGGTTCTTGTTGACCTCCTATTCAATTGCATCCGCCAAATCTTGAAGACGATTGATGTCATATAAGGGGTTAGTTGAATCACACCTTTTCAAGATTGGTGTGCCACACTTACCTTCTAAGTTTTATCACTGCATACCACTTCTACCTCACCATGTTTTGTTCAACATATGTAACTTTGATCAAATCTATTAACCACTAAGTGTTCCCCACAAGTGTATGGATGAACATGCCTCACAATGTCACACTTAATTCAAGGACAAACAATAAAGTCACGATCGTCAACATGATTACAGGGAGCTAACCGTATGAATTCCCCAATCCCATCCCAGCACTCCTATGATATTCTCCATTTTCTAGAGCATATATAAAACAAGCAAGAAACACACTTAAAATCATTTAATTCAAAAGTATCGTTGGCCTACTTTAATCTGGTTATCAAGTAAGAAATACTTAAAATTTACTAAGACAACAATATAGTGTTTACCCAATTCATCAATACTAGAGCACACAACTAACAACTTTAATAATACAACAAACTCTTAAAATCATTTACACAACAACATAATCTCAACATTCTCTTTATATCCCTACTTCACCATCAATACAACTAAAAACAGATTTTAATATAATTATACAACAAATTAATTAAACATTTGAAATATATCCACAAAACAACACTGTACCCATCACATATATACACTCTTATTAACAGGACAGAAGCTCATCTTAACATAGCAAGCAAAACGAAGAGCAGCAAAAGAGGAAGTTTCATCATCTAATTAATTATAAAGAGATCACAATATATAGTAGATTGAAAAAATAAAAAATGTCTGTATATATATAATAGCCATCAAAGTAAAACAGAATATGAATGCAAAATATAGTTGCAATTTAATCTTTTTCCAGGAGCAATAAAAAAAAAGATCAAAATTTGCCAAAAGAGAGGAGATCAGAACAATGCTAGTAAGACAACCCATGACACCTATGCAAGACAATGGCAATGCATTGTGCACACACTACACCACAAGACCCAACCAGCATGACCTACTCAAGCAATAGAGGAAGACGGTCTCACAGGGAGGAAAGGAGAAATCTACAAATAGGAGTGTAAAAGGAAGGCGGAGGACTTCGAACACCTTCGTTACAGATGAAAAACTTAGCTTTCTTTAAATTTACAAATTTTCAAATGACGATGAAAGAAATGGGTAGTTTCGATATATTAACACAATATACATGGCGGTTTTTGTGATAAAACCGTCATATATATATATATATATATATTCAATGACGGTTGGTAAAATAACAACCGTCGTATATATGCCACATATATATGACGGTTTTATAACAAAACTGTCATATATTATATGACTTTTTTTTTTTACCAAAGACTGTGCTATTATATGATAGTTTTATAAAAAAAAACCGTCATATATATTTTGGCCATATACGATGGTTTATATTTAAAACTGTCATATAAGTTTCTGAAAAATTTCCATCTCTCAATATGTGGTGGAGTTTCGGTAACCGCGATATATAGAACACCATATATACACGATTTTGTGGTAGTGAAAGGTTTAGATTTTCACCTTGGATTATATACTCTAACCTTGCATTTTAATCCTTTTATTGTTAATATAATTTTGTTTGTTTTATATATATATATACATATAAAATTATGCTAGGCACATGAATCCTCTTATCGAAGGAAATTCTACTTGAGACTTGGTCATTAAATTTATATATTTGTGTATGCGTGTGAATCAGCAAAATTACAAAATGTGCAGTTTTTATGGGCCAACAAGTGATGCAGTTCAAAAAAATCAGCCCAAGATAAGTCTTACTAAGATATGAGACAAAACTATAAAAAAACAAGATACGAGACTAATCTAAATGGCCCATTAACGAAATGCAAATCTCTCGGCCCAATTCAAAATTTTCAGAATTTAAGTTCTTCGAAATGTTATTATATGTCAATTGGAATATTATTAATTAAATTTTGTATGAAGTTCACAAGAATATTTCTTAATAAAATTTTAAAATAATCCAAACCCTTAGACATTATACCATATAGATTTCAAATTTTAACCATACATTTTTGATATTATAATTATACATATAATCATATATACACTATCAACCAGAGACTAAAAAAATAAAAATTTACATAAAGCCAACTAATAAAGATGTTGAAAACTACAAAACGTGATGCGATGTTCAAACTTCAAAGCAAGAAATCTAAGGTGTTCGCACTTACTTTCTCACAAGTAAAGTAAATTATTATTTTTTAATAAAAAAGAAAACTGTTATTTAAATAAATGGATTCACACTTAATCCATTTTTCATGCGCTATGTTTAGTCAATCCAGTTTTCATTGAACAACAAAGAAAATCAGATAATTAGTGGCCCACTTTGAAGCGTGTCACTGCCACTTTTATCTATATTTTATGGTTTAATTAAGATTTAAGACGGTTCTTATGGATATGATAATAATGAGGATACATAATCATGAAAACTGATTGGAACAATGAAGAATGCAACTAATTAAATTGGGTCATAACCTTAAAAAAGAATTTGTCGGTTGAAGAATAAATCCCAACTTAAGAAAGTACGTTCACATTCCTTTTGGATGCTTTTGACGATGACTTAGTAATGAAACTTATCTGATTAAGAAGTAAAGTAGCATTTGATATCAATTATGGTGACACGTTAAACCAGCCAAAAAATTGTGATCTTTGATGGTTAGTCTTTTATTTGTGTAGATCATTCGAAAGCATGATTATCACATTTGAATTTTTTTTATAATAAACCAAATTATGTTAATATATATAAGATTCAAGTAAATTACTTTAGCTAATTTTATACATGTCATATCAATCTATTTCTTTCTTCTTCTTCTTCTTGTTTTTTTTTTTACATCATTCACCGAATGAAAGAAATTTACCCACCTATCATATCCGTATAGAGTTGAATTTAACTTACAACCTCACATTTTAAAAATTAAGACTTAAGAGATATGTTTATTGGTGTTATGAGGTCAAAAGCCCTGATAATCTATTTATTTTATTGAGACCTTAGTTGAGTAATTTTTAGAATATGAAATTATTTTTTATTTGTCTAAAAATTTTGAAAAATTTTATGAAGAAATTAAAAAAATTATATCAATTTTAAAATTTTTTAAATTTAAATGAAAACTCTAATACTTGTATGTTGTAGATTTTTTTCCCTAAAATTGAAAGAAGTGTTAATAAAAGAAATTAATATCCCTATAAAATTAATTAATTATATCAAAATATTATATACACTTTTTTATAAACACGCGTGCATGTGCTGATGATATGTAGTTGCTGCGAACAAAAGTTTTCGAAACTAAAATTAATGCTTATTAAATCTTATTTAAGATCATCTAACTAGCTAGTATTTGAAATATAGCTTGAATGAATTAAACATATATTTTTTTTATTGAGACTTGAAAGAAAAACTTTGATGAATAATTCCACATCTTAGAAAACTATAGAAAAAAAGATACGAGGAAAGAGGGAGAGGAGGATGGGGGGTTCATAGAATAATTTTGCTTAAGGTATATCTTTCTAAGTACAATCTATTGCAACAACAATATACTCTTTCTCCAATTTTTTTTATAAGTAAATTTCTTTCTTATTGTTGAAAACTGGTTAAGATTAATTAAAAATAATAATTGTGCTGAAAATATCATATCATTCCCAAATATACCCCTATGTATGAAAGAAAGTAGGAGAGAGAGAGAGAATAAATAGAAAATATGGGAAACAATGTATAACAAATGATTATATGAGAAAGAATTAGTGGTGAGTGCGGTATAATTATTATAAAAGTATCTATTTAATAGAAGTAGGAAAGGAAAATGTAGTTTAAATTTTGAGATAAGAAAATAAAACTATTTATATTAAAGACAAAATATAAGAGAGAGAAAATTGCTTATAAAAAATTACACTGAAGGGAGTATATAAGAATGAGACACTAGATATGGCTAGCATCTGGTGAAGATTTGGTTCCTATTTCAAAAGGATGGTACGTTACATTCCGATTTGATTTATTTATAATAGAAGAATATTGTGGTTAATAACAAAACAAACATAAACAACAAAAATCAAAGCAAAGAGCTACACTTTCTATAGGACAAGATAAATTGTGATGGAGTAATTATTCTTGATGCTTATTAAAGTCATAGAAGATGAGGTCTTCTGAAAATAACTTGTTATACTTTTATAGTCTCTTCATACCATGGCGTTGAGTAATTAAGTTTTTGTGTCAATACATAGTATTGATCTTTATTGTTGAAATGTGATACTACCCGCTTCAAACTAAGAGCCAGCTTATGGTGTTTATTTTATTAGTACAAAATATAAGATTCCAATAAGCAAGTTTGTCTACCTAAATTTCTAATTTTTCTCTAAATTATTTATTACACTTGATAAGAGGGTTTGTATCAATGGAGTAGTTTAAAATGTAAACGATTAAGAAGAGTATATTAGAAAAATCAACACATACACATCTCTTCTAAACAATTAACGCTGCTACATTTAGGAGCCGAGTGTATATAGAAGATGGGTTTAATGTCCAAGCTAATTATATATATATATATATATGCTTCAAGCTCATTCCTTAAACAACTTAAGTAATTAAGACACATTTGGAATGGAATTGAAGAAGTATTTTCCAAGCTCCTCCTTCCTTAAAAGAAGAAGAATCAACCTCAGTATTCTCGCTACCAAATATGTAGTAGGAAATTATGTAAATTCACTGATAAAGGTTGATATAGTTAGTAAGGAGTTGGCTTTTAATCACAAGATTGTAAGTTCAAATCCACTGTAGTTATCAGAGACTTGTAAGTGGGAGGCATCCCTAATCCTGTGAGCCTGAGAACCCAACTCATTTAAAATTTTAAATATATATATATATATATATGTATATAAAAAATTATGTGAATTGCTTATTTTCTTTTAGGTATCCTTATTCAATTCATAGCCCCCTTCGTCTGATTGATAATGTAGTTTTTTTTTCCCTATTTTGTTATAAATAGTACTTTATAATGTTCCTATTTTATTTATTAATATCAGTTTGTCTTATTAATTATTAGGAAAAAATTCAGAAAAATATCATTTGAATTTCAAAAACTCAAAAAAATCTGTTAAATTTAAGAAATGACATATTCCTACCTGGTACCAATATGAGTTTTTTGTAATTCAGAAATGACAAAATTCATAACATAAATAACAAAACTCATAACGAAAATGAAAACATTTGATTTTGACATAATTCATAAGGAAAATAACTAAAATTGTAATGAAAATAACAAAACTCGTTTTGACATAATTCGTAAAGAAAATAACTAGAATCGTAACAGAAATAATAAAATTCGATGCTGATGTATATTGACATAATTCATAAGGGAAATAACTAGAATAGTAATGGAAATAACAACACTCATGATCTTTTATTTGAATTATTAAAAACTCATATTGGTACTAGGTAGGAATTTTTCATTTCCTAAATTCAACAAACTTTTTGAGGTTTTTGAAATTCAAATGGCAGTTTTCTGAAATTTTCCCTAATTATTAAAAAGAAGAAGTGTTTTCCAAGAATGTGACAAACAAAGGAGTGAAATACGAGACAAGTATATAACTGTACTGCCTAAGGAAGGTGATGAAGTGACATGCTAGGTTGTGTGCGCGCGCGCAAGCCAAATTACTCAGAGACAAGAGAAAAAGGTTAAAGGATCTTCATACGAACGAATAATTGACAGATTGCGTTAAAAACATGTTCATGGTGCACGTAACAAATCTTGATGGTTAAGATATAAAACAAAGAAGGATCTTGAAGAAAGATTTAGGAGATATCCTAACCAGATCTTGACTTTATATTATTGCTGCACTTTTCTCCCATGCGTGTGTATTTCTTGACTCAAAGAAAGTTCAAATTTTTACAAAAAAAAAAAAAAATTGAAGAAAACAAAAAGAATTAAAGGATAGCCGCTAGTTATTTTAGGGAGTGAAACTCCAATTAATTGAAACACACAATAACATAATTTGGGGTGGCTTCCTTCTTTTTCTATTCCCTCCTGTTATACCTACTCCAATGGGGAAGTGGTTCCCATCCTTGCCCGTTCCCATCGTTCACCTCAAATTACACTAGTTTTGGGTAATGTTTAAGTAGTTTTGGGTATAAAATGTGAGGGTGGTTTAATTTTTTCAAAGAAATAACATTCAATATCTTCAAGTATTTTTTTAATAGCACCCAATATCATAAAATAATTTTTTTGTGCAATCTGTGACAAAATATTTTTTTAGTAGCGCCTAGTATCTAGCAAGCTACACCATGAAGTATTATTTCACTAACACGCAATATGTATAAATGAAAAGTTAATTTAAGAAAGCTAGTTTTACTAAAAAAATACTTCAGGTGTAGCTTCCTAGGTAATAAGAACTACTAAAAAATATTTTATGTCATAGACTACACAAAAAATTATTTTATGATATTGAGTGCTATTAAAACAATATTTAAGGAAGCTAAATGTTATTTTTCAAAAAAAAAAAAATCACCCCATATTTTACACCCAAAACTATCCAAATAGTGTAAATTTAGGTAATTGAGAGGCCAAGGATGGGAAGGGCTATGTAAGGAGAGGATTCAATCCCTGCCTTTAGTCCTATATATATGGCAAATAGAGAAGAAAAAATTTGGTCCTATTTATAAATAGAGAGAGAAAATTTTTTGTATGAATGTACAAGTTTAGACTTCATTTATTATTAAGTTGATTTTATTCTTATGTGATATAATGTATATTAAATGATAGTGAAGTTGAAAATTGTTAAAATTTATGAAAGAGTTAATGAAGTTTAAGGTTTTTCTTAATCTGTATAAAAAATGTTGGAAGTGTCTTATATATATAGGATCAAAGGAATATATTTTATAAAGTTACTAGCTATTTATAAAACGTGTGTTTGTTTTGCCAAAATATATGTACCTTATTTAATCATTACGTTGAGAGTTGAAACTAAGGGTTACTAGGTCAGACTGAAGTCCAACTTGAGCTCAACTGAGGCCAAACAGGTGAGCATATGAAAATTTTAGGCTTATTTATAAGAAATTATAAAAAAAATAAAAAAATTGATTTTTTTTAAAAGGACTTGATCAAACTAATGGACCGGCTATTCCAGTCTGAGTTTAAAAACCCTGGTTGAAATTACCATTTGATGGGAGCTCCCTGAATATTCAAAACAAAAAAAATTGCGAAAAACGAATTGGTGATTAATATTAGTTTAAAATAATAAATGTGTAAAAAAAAAGTCATGTCTTGTCCAAATATGCCCCTTTTATGTAAAAAAAGTAGGAGAGACAATGAATAGAAAATATACAAGAGATAATGTGTAGAAAATATGAGAGAATAAATAATAAATGATTAAATGAACGAGAATTAGTGGTGATGGATAATTAATATAAAAATATATATATATTTAACAGGGACATGAAAGGAAAAGGTAATTTAAACTTTGAGATAAGAAAAAAAGTTACTTATATTAAGAGCTAAGCTTAATAAAGAAAAAGTTGCTTATAAAAAAGAGGAAAGGGATTATATTGTTAGACAACAAAGTAGATTGAAGTATTACATTTTGAATTAAAGTCAATTTCTTAACTTTGAGAAAAGGTTGTCCCCTAAGTCTTAATTATACCCCTCAGGTCTTATATTAGGATAGAGAGATAAAGTTTTTCTTTATCTTATTTATAAGATATCTCATTAAAGTTTTAATGTAAAAATATAATTTTACCATTCACTTATTATTATATTAACATTGTTTTCATTTGGAATTATATGGAGTATATTAAATAAGTGTATGTTTTGAAAATTGTTGAATTTTATGGTAGAGTTAATGAGATTTAAGATTTTTATTAGTCTGTGTGAAAAATATTGGAAGTGTCCTATATATAAGAGCAGAGGAGTATATAATAACCGAACAAAAGTTGTCTCAACATTTAATGAGTTTTTGTCCATTTGTGCCTCTTATTAATTACATATATCGCATTGATTAAAAGGGTTGGTGATGCTTATATTTACTTTATTTCTCTCTTTTACTTACCCTCTTATGAATAAGGGCATATTTGAAAAACAAGTTTATTCCAAGACATTCTTATCATTTTTAACTAATTTTAATTATTTACTTGAACCGCATAATCTCTTATACATAGGATAGGAGGGAGTAATTCATAAAGCTTTTAATATTTTTTTATCTTTCTATATAATTTAATTAAATATTCAAATAATTAATCTATTATAATTAATGTATAGTCTGACCTCTGATATATATATATAATTACTCTATTATAATCTCTGATATATATATATATATATATAAGCACATATTAAATTTAATAGGCACTATTGTGAGAAGCACAAATAAGTGCCTGTTTGGATGACACAAAATAAGTGACTTTTGTGGCTTAGCTTTAATAAGCTAAGTAGGTTATTACAATTTTGGTGTTTAGATGACATAAGTTAGTTGAAGCTAAAAGTTTAAAAAGTAGCTTTAAAAGTTGAAGCTAAAAATAGGAGTTTTTGGGGCTTTTCCAACTTTAGGGAGGAGAGAGAGAAGGGGAAAAATATTATTTAGTTGAATTTTCTATAGAGTCGGTATATCGACTGTCTTAGAAAATTTCAAACTAACTGTCATTAGTCTTCAAATAATTTATGGGTACTCCTCAATTTTTCTTATACATTATTTCCATCTTTATCCTTGGTTAGGCCACAAATTACAACCATATCATTATATTTCTGAAATTTGGATTTTTTGACAGAATGTTCCCCCAATTTTGAAAATTCATATCTAATTGTACAAATATTCAATTGAGGTGATTCCAAAGTTCAAATATCCCTTATTAAGTCTAATTTTAGGAAAAAAAAATACTTTCTTGGTTCAACTAGGATCAGAAAATTCCCAGTAATTTCATCTTTGAACACTGCTCCAGAAACTGATAAATTTCACTGGGTAAACTTTAAAAATTCATATCTCTTAATATATACATCCAAATCATAAAAATGATATATTAAATTAAAGCTTGAAATGTCTAGTTTTAGACTGGAAAGTTTCATGATTTTTGAACATCATTTATCTAAGATAAACTGACATACAATAAGACTGCCTCCAGTCTCATTCTAAAAATTAGTCAAAACTTACTTTGTCTATGATTGTTACACCAATATTAACCATTTTATTTCCCTTAGTTACACATCTCTTACTTATTTTTAAGTAAAAAAATTCTTTTAAAAATTTCATCATATGTCACTTTTCTACTTATCATCCAAACATGTTTTATAAAAAAAAAAAGTCACTTCTGTAAAGTCACATCCAAACACAACAACTTCTGATAAGTCACTTATTTTTTTAAAGCTACTTATCATAAACCCATAAAAAAAATAAGCCACTTATCATAAGTCGCATTCAAATTTTTTACATCTTACTCCTCCAAATTTAAAATTTAAATGTAGTACATAGTTATGTAGTGAATTTTGATTTTAAATGTAAGATCTTATTTCATTTTATCTTTGATATTTATCATGTTTTTCAATCAAATTTTCTTAACTTATAAAATGATATATAATTCAATATCATAAATATTTTAAGGAGATGATGTCACATATGTTATAATTAATTAAGTAATAATTTATTTAGTCTTTTAGTCATTTTTGCCTACTGTAGCCTTTTCAGTTTACCTAATAGATAAATCTTACAATATGGTCAAAGGAAAAGCTTCCATTTTTGTTTGTATGCAATTGTATATTTTAGCTTGGAGGAGTATCTCTTAGAATCTGTAGGACAAAAAGGTATTCAAACTCAGTAGTTGAAAGATTGGATAAACTCACCAAAGAGAGTGAGTTCAATCCTTAACTAGAATTGCTGCGACTTTATGGGAAACATCTCATATCAGGGTTAAGCATGAAATTTAAAGTTAATTCCTATACGATTAATGCTTTGTCCCAATCAATGGTACTCAAAGGGGTAATATATGATCAACAAGTGACTAATAAGTTGTGCGTATCCTTAGTTTTAGTTTATAAGTGAACTCAACCCTCTCTTCAATATTTTTGTATTTAAAATATTGCCACCAAACATTTTCCCAACTTTTCATTTGGCAATAATGGTAATTTTAGCAACATGTAATTTTGGCAAGACACATGAAGCAGCTAAAGGAGAGAGGCTGGAACCATGAGGCGTAATTGGGAGGATGAACATGAGTGGATGAGAGTAGCAAAAGCATATTCAAATAAATTAGTACAAAACTCATATTACATACTTATCTCATCCACTATAAATTACATTTGAAAAGAATCTTTGCCCTTTAATCCAAACGACAAGCACATAGCCAAATTTATGAAGACTGACTTTAGAGTTATAGTGAGTGGAAGCGGCAATGATATCAGTATCAAAACAATAAGGTGAGTGGGGCCATAATCTAATACCACCAAACTTCAGTTGACACGTGCCATCATACTGTCGCTCCATCCCTTGTCTCCTAACCACCATTGCACTCCACATGTACTAGTACCTCCCCCACCTCTAACCCCCTTCCCTGCTCTTTCTTCCATTTTATTCACATGGAGGATTGATCCAATAGAAACACTTGTGAAATTGAATTCTTCTTATTGTTTAAATTAAAAGGGTTTTGACTCTTGATTTTTGTTTTTTACTCATAAATAAATAAATTTTATTGGATATGTGAACTTAAATTCTTCTTATTTTTGTTATAGAGAATGGATCATATTTCTTATTCACGAATCCATTCATAGGGTAGATTGCAATCTCATTACCAAAATATTTTAGTATAGAAAAGAAATATGTTCATATTAATAGATTTAGTTAATTTTAAAATGTCTAATAAATTTGTATAGTCTGAATATTTTCAATTTTTAGATATTTGAACTTATTTTATTTCTTATTTTTATCCTTTTATTTCTAAATTAAAATATTGGCACATTGTAATTAATAATTCAATGTTAAATTCTTAAAATTATATGGAAAAAAATAATAAACGAATGCTGTTACAGGGACCAAACCAATGGTACTGCTATTTCATAGCTCGAAATATTAATAGCATTTTTATCCCTTTTCAATTAAGAATAAATTATAAATTATTTTGAGCAGTCATAGTATAAATAGAGAGAAATATTTAAATAATTATGAAGAATGATATGGTTTCGATAAATTAATAATTAATAAAATATTAATAAATATTCATTAAATGGTGTAAAAGGTTAAGGTGTATATCTACATATATGAACTATTTTTAGAGGCACCAGCAGGGTAGAAACAAGTGAGACCAAGCCAAGCCTGTCTTGTAACAAGTTAAGCTAAAGCTTGGCCAGGGCCTATGGCATGTCGTAGGCGGTTTTTCAGCCTATTGTATAAAAATCTAATATGGCTTGAACCTATTAGAAAAATCTGCATTTTTAAAAAATAGGCCATAATTATATAACTCAATCCAAAATTTTCAAAGTAGATAGTAAATATAATTTATAATCTAATCAATCAACAAAGAACACCAAATACAATAATAAAATAATTTTGATTACAATTACAATAATTTAGACCAAATCAAAGTATAGCCACCATCTGTAAAGCATCAAAGTAATTTTTTTTCCCTTTTGTTCGAACACGTTAAAAAGAAGAAATCAAATGTATACTATTAAATCATTACACAATTCAATAAGCAATAGCTAGAAAATCGATACAACAACAACAACAAAGCCTTAATCCCATTAGGTAGGGTCAGCTATATGAATCGCACGACGCCATTGTGCTATGTCAAAAACCATATTTCTAGGTAGATTGTTGACCAAAATGTCCCTCTCAATAACCTTGTTGAGTGTTTGCTTCGGCCTCCCCCGACCTCTCTTTATTGGGCTCCATATTACTTGATCAAC
>JBAGKO010000010.1:23335342-23357096 GCA_037177275.1 Acacia concinna
CGATCTAAGTAAATGTTTATTAATCAAACTTAACAGTTAACTAACAATTATTAGATAGACAGAAATAAAATCTCAAATATGTAAAGAATGTTTCTATAACATGTATTTTAATTTTAATAGAGGTCTATATATATTTTTAAAATAAAGAGGAGATTTGTATAATTTAGATAAATAAGAGAGACATTTAATATATTTTACACTAAAATATATAAAGCAAGATATATTTTTTGTCCTATAGAATTCTTTAAAAAATAACATTTTTATACACCATCACATTGCATGCTCATTGAAACTTTACAATTTACATGCTATATATATATATATATATATATATATTCTAGAAACAACGAATTGATCTTAATTTGTTTTTCCCAAATCAGCTTCATATAGAATGCATTCCATTCTCCAAATTAAACAAGAACCATATCTCATTCACCCTGTTATCATAGTCAAGAGGGTCATTGTACTGAGCAACAGTATAGACTGAAGCATGTCCAGCTCTGTGATTCTTTTCAATAGCTGAAGCCCACTTAGTGCCTGCAATACTGGCGTTCAATGCAGCAGCTCGATCCCCAACATTTGAATCCTGCACAAACCCTCCGAACTGCCGAACTGCTGCGTGCACAGGCTTCCATCTTTGGACATGGAGACCCTTCGCTTGGGGAGGGTTTGCTTGGTTCTTCTTTGGCACAAAGACGCTTACCACAAATGAGGACTTACGGAAAAGGTCGTCTCAATCTTTTGCTTGTAGTTGTTCTTGCCCAGAATTTAATCAAGGGTGAAGGTCAGATTTGGTAAAGAACTATTTTATTAAAGGCATCAAACATAATTAATTATTTTGAGGTGTAAAAATAACAAACAACAATTTTTTTTAGGTAAAAATGGCAAGACCATTAAGTATAGTTAACTGCCATTAAGTGTGGGTCTCTATACCTATTATTTTAATATATTTTTAAAAGGTTAAGGTATAAATTTAGTAATGAATTATTTTTTTTGAGCATCAAAGACAATTATTTTTTATAAGATCATTTAGGCTGGATATTTTATATATGAACATTTATATTAACACATTATTTTATTCTTTTTATAAGATCATTTATAAGATAAATATGAGCGTTTACATTATAACTAAAAGAATTTAAAAGAAATTAGGTAGTTAAAAACTTTTAGATATTCGCATATTTGTCTTTCCATTGACAAAATTTGATTTTATTTTGATCAAAAGGGTGCAATAAATTTTTTTACAAGAAAATTATGTTAACGAAAAAAGTTATTTAAATCCCTTTAAAATAAATATAGATATTCAGGGATTTAAAAGACTTATAGATATTTACAAAATAAATATAGATATCCAAGGATGTAAAAGAAAAATATATATATTCACAAAACAAATATAGATATTCAGAGATTTAGAAGACAAATATATATAGATATTTATAAAACAAATAAAAGGATTTAAAAGAATTCAAGAATTTAAAAAATTTTGGTCTTTAATATATTTTTCTTATAACAAAATTTTTTATGTTACCCTTTTGCTCAAAATAAAATAAAGTTTTGTAATTAAGAGATAAATATGGTCATTTAAAAGATAAATATGTGAATGTCTAAAAAATTTTAACTTCTTTCATTCTTTTAAATCCATTTAGTTATAATGTAAGCATTCATATTTATCTTCTAAATGATTTTATAAAAAGAATAAATTAATGTGTTAATATAAATGCTCTTATATAAATGCCTATATTTTTCTAAATGCTCTTATGAAAAATAATTGTCTTTGGTGCCTAAAAAAATAGTTCGTTATTAAATTTGCACCTTAACTTTTTAAAAATATATTAAAATAATAGGTAGTGGGACCCACACTTAACGACCGTTAAGTATATTTAACGGTTTTACTATTTGTGCCTAAAAAAAATTGTTCATTGCTATTTTTGCATTCCAAAATAGTTAATTGTATTGGGCGCCCCTAATGAAATAGTTCTTTATCAAATATGCCCCTTAACCCTTAATTTTATTACCATGTTTTGCTTTAAAACATGGCCAAGAGTATTTATAATTTTATACTTAAGATATCTATGAGAGATGAATTTTCTATGAAAGAGAAAGATTCTAGAGTGTCTCACAAATGTCTGGTTTAAAAATATGTAGATTAATAAATAATTGTATAGTGGAGAAAGTTTCAAATGATTTTTGCGAACTAGATGTAGGCTCAAACGAGTATAGATTAAATGAGATAAATAATTGTTTGCAATCTCTATATTCAACTCTTTTCATTTCCAGCCTATTGATTTTATTACCATGTTTTGCTTTAAAACTTGGTCAAGAGTATTTATAATTTTGTACTTAAAAGATACCATTAAAAATCATTGTTAAGCTTCTATAATCTATATACACAATGTTCATGAGAAAATTGGTTGAACATCCTTGCAAACAAGTTTCTAATATTGGTTTTTCTCTAACACTTTTATACTCTGTTTTGCTATAATATTTAGAAAATCCCAAAATTTGTAAAACCCAGTTCACCCTTTGGGTTTTACACTTTAGAACATTATTTAATCAATATTTACATTATAGACAATTATATCCATTGCCAAATCACCCACTTAATTTTTTTAAAAAAAAATTGGGTGTAGTAACTTCTAAATGAAAAATATAAATCCCCTCTCTAGATATGGGGGTGAAATACAAACATTGACTGTACATTGGGACACAAACAAAGCCTCATATGCCTTTTTGTTATCTCATGGAGACAAGATAAAGGAGAGCGTGAGGGCAACACAAGAAAAACACAACGCACAACACACAAAGAGCATATCTTGAAGACACACAAAGTGATGCTTACAGTTTAATAAACAAATACATGATCAAGTGAAAATTTTCATCCAAAGCAGTCCCCAGCTAATGAAGTAAAGAAGAGGACAATCCTTTCGGTTGTCTTTAACAATATACTAAGAAAAATCTCCATTACTGATGTCCTCTGTTTCCTTATATACCAAGGATATGAACATTGATGGCTTCTAATGGGCTCTTTTGGCTTTTGGTTTGATTACAAATTTGGGTCCTTCAATGGAATCACTGTCCAATGGCAACTCATTTTGTCTTCCTCTGTTTCTTGGCCCTTCCCACTGCACAATTAAGAACCTCCTTCAAAAATTGGGGTATGTTAATACACGAGTCTCATTTTCCTCTGTTTAACTTTCAAGACCTTCTCTTGATCATAGTCAACAAAATACAGCGCGGGGGGGAGGGAGAGATCATGCTTTAAATTTGCAGAATCTAATTAATGTATCTTTAACCGTAAGGTTACATAGTGAAAATTATGTTGCCTTTTCTAACTCCAAGTAAAATTACTTACGAATGATTCATTTTACTGCTTCACTCTTCACAATATTGCCCCACAAAATCACCAATCAAATCAAAATCTCCAACTTTGTCTCTTATCTCTTCCATAGAACTACTATTCCTCTCTTTCTATGTGTCTTCTAGTCCTTCCTTAAGTTCCACAGTGGATATCACACACACACACACTATATGCGCAGCCCTCATTGCCTAATGTTCTTTATAATATTTGGCCGGCGGTCACATAAGTGAGTCTGGATTCCTTAGAAAGTGATTCTTAGTCAGCAGGATCAAATGAAATTTTTGCTTTCTTTGCAAAATAAATAATCTACATATTTGTGTTTACATATCTCTATATAAATATGAGGCTTTTAATTTCAGAAAATTTGTAAAGATTATTCTTTTTTTTTTTTCAAAATATTGATTTGATTTAAAATTATAAGTAAGATCAAACTCATAACTCCTTACTGGATGTGTCGCTAGAGTATAAGGCTATTATCTATTAAGATAATTAGGTTGAGATGTTGGATCAATTCAGACCGGGCCAAATTCAAACCTTTTTTTTTTTAAATTATTTTTTCCATCTAATTCTATCTATATAAGTCCCTCATGCTACCCCTGCATACAACTCCCCACACCTTACTCAATTCTCTCTTCAAACTCTCTCTGCCCCTCAAAACGTAACATAGAGACAACAACATAGAAAAATCATCATGTGTCATCTACGATCTCCTCATCTTCCCAGCAAATGCAATCACAATTCCGATTACCTTAAAAGCCCAGAAACAGAGATGTCAGAACCATTGATCCTCAAACCTGCAAACAAAATTCATCTCTCTGATGCCTTCAAAGAGGTTGTCTCAGTTGGCAAGATAGCTCTTCCCATGATTCTCACTGGTCTTCTTCTCTATTGTCGCTCAATGATCTCCATGCTCTTCCTCGGCCGCCTCGGCGAGCTGGCCTTGGCCGGTGGCTCCCTAGCTGTTGGGTTTGCCAACATTACCGGCTATTCCATTCTCTCCGGTCTCGCGGCTGGAATGGAACCAATTTGTGGACAAGCTTTTGGGGCTAAGAGATTTACCCTGCTTGGTCTCTGTTTACAGAGAACGATCCTCCTTCTACTTTTCACCTGTATCCCAATATCTCTGCTTTGGATATATATGAAGACAATTCTTCTTTTGTGTGGTCAGGATGAAGCCATAGCGACACAAGCCCATTCCTATCTTGTTTATTCTATCCCTGACCTGTTGGCTCAATCGATTTTACACCCATTACGGATTTACCTTCGGAGTCAATCCATTACTCTACCTCTAACACTCTGTGCCATTTTCTCTGTTTTGCTTCACCTACCCATAAATTACTTCCTCGTTTCTCACCTTAATCTGGGAATCAAAGGCGTTGCTCTTGGTGGGGTTTTGACTAACCTCAACCTCATAGCTTCTCTAATCCTGTACATAGTTTTCTCAGGTACACACAAGAAAACCTGGGGAGGGTTTTCCTTCGAGTGTTTCACCCAATGGAGGTCTCTTCTCAATCTGGCGATTCCAAGCTGCATTTCGGTCTGTCTCGAATGGTGGTGGTACGAGATCATGATTTTGCTCTGTGGCTTGCTTCTAAATCCTAAAGCCACCGTAGCTTCCATGGGCATTCTGATCCAAACCACCTCTTTGCTCTACATTTTCCCATCTTCCTTGAGCTTCAGCGTTTCAACCAGAGTTGGAAACAAGCTTGGCGCTCAAGAGTCTTCAAAAGCAAAGCTTTCTGCTATTGTGGGTCTTTCTTGTAGCTTCGTGTTGGGCCTCTCTGCTCTGGCTTTTTCTGTAATGGTGAGGAACGTGTGGGCCAGTATGTTCACTAGGGACAAAGAGATTATAACCCTAACCTCCATGGTTTTGCCTATAATAGGACTGTGTGAACTGGGAAATTGCCCACAAACAACAGGGTGTGGAGTTCTGAGAGGCACAGCTCGGCCAAAGGTTGGCGCTAACATAAACTTGGGATGTTTCTACCTTGTGGGAATGCCTGTGGCCATAGCTCTAGCTTTCTTTTCTGGGTTTGATTTTGAAGGTCTCTGGTTAGGGCTTTTGGCTGCACAGGGTTCATGTGCAGTCACGATGCTTGTGGTTCTGAGTCAAACAGATTGGGAATTAGAGGCACGGAGAGCGAAGAATCTTACAGAAACAGGGGAAGCTGTTGTCGTGGTGGAAACAGAGGAGATGCTCAAAGATGAAGAAAGCCAGCAAGATTCTTCGGGTCGATGATTTAGATGCAGAAGCTAAGCAACCAATCGTGGGATTAACTAATTTTCTTTACTGAATCCAGAAAAACAAAAAAATATATATATCTTTAAAAAATTTGTCTTTAGCCGTATAGGGTTAGCAAGCAGATAGAGAGCAGACAGAGACGTAGACTTTTTTTTTTTTTTTTTAAATTATGGTAGGGGGTTAATTGGGGAATTTCCTGAGCGGCGCGCCACTTCCAAGAACAAATGCTATTTCCTGTGGGAATTCAAATGCTAACATTTTACAAAACGTTGAATCTCATGGGAAGTGGCAACATGTATTAATTTCCAAGGAGTAACCATTATTTCTGTAACTTCAAGTTAATCCTATGTTTTTCTGTTTCTTATTTTCCCTCCTTCTCAGTTTTTTGCTAAACAACAACGGAAACTACCCAAATCATAAATAATTAGTTTAAAGTAATAAATATGTAATTTTATTTTAAATATATTTTTATTTATAAACATCACGAGTGCAAGAGAGAATGCATAGGAGAAGAGATAAGTGAGACATATAATGAATTGGAAATAAAACTGAAAAAAAAATTATTAATTTTTTGGTCAGAAAATGCGTTAAATTTTTGGAAAAATCCCAAAAACAGACAAGAGAAATAGGAAAATTTCAATTCAGAACAACGAAATTGAAAAATATCAAATAAGTCTTTTTGTATTTTTTTTATTGTGTAATTACGAATGCCAATAGACTTTTAACAACACGAATATATTAATTTACAACAAAAGTATCTTACGAATATATTAATTCACAACAAAAATATCTTAGTTAACAATAATAGAAACATTTAGGTACTAGGTATTTTTACTATGAATTATTTGTGTTGTTGTTGTTATTGAGATGTTTTTGTTGTGAATTATGAAACATGTGTTTTAAAAATTTGGGATTTTTCTACTTCGCTGCTCTAAAATAAAATTTCCCTATTTTTATTGCTTTTATTTTGGGATTTTCCCTAAACATATGATATATATATATATATATATATCATAATGTTGTTTAGTAATATGAATGGAGGGAGTACCTCCTAATTCGAACCATCGCTTCACGGAGTAACACCCCCCCCCCCCCTCCCCCGGGGTCTGTTATTTAAAAAGAAGTAATCACCAAGCTTCTTTTAGATTTAGATCATGAGAAAGCTTTACTCTATTTGCATACTCTGTTTCAAGTATCATATTAGAAAGGGTCAAGCCTTAAGACTAAACTATGATCACCTAAAAAATTTCTCGTACACACACAATCTCTGTCTCTCAAACCACCTAATTGAAAGCCATATGAAACTAAAATTCAGTCATTCCAATCAAGTTAATAAAATCAAAGTAGTAGTAACTTTAGCAACAAATTTACTGGTATGTTTTTATTTATACCCATCCCATTAAAGCAAAGTCAATAAAAGATAAAATTGTATATTGATATGAAAAATTTAATGACATAACTTATAATTATGATAGAAAATACTCTTTTCGATCCTAATTATAAGAGTCTATTGACTTTTTAAAAAAATGTTAGGAAAATCTTAAGTTAATTACATTACTTAATCATATCATATATTGCGTTTTATTACATTATATATTTGTTCTTAAGTCAAACAATATAATTTAAAAAAAATAAATAAATTTTAATGTCTTAAAATAATATAATTAATTTTTTTAAAATTTTCTTAAGATTCTCCAAAAAAGTCAATAGATCCTTATAATTAATACCGGAGGGAGTGGATCTTTTTTTCTACCTTATTACTAAGACCAGGAGCGTACGTATTTAAAACTTTAACTCGAGACTATTAATTAAGGTAGCATAACTCCCATCCATCTAGGTACTAATTGCCTCTGTTATATTTTGTTCTTTTTTAGTGCATATTTAGAAACAGTTCTTGCCTTTGTATTTCCGCATAAAAAAAATATGTATGTGGTTTTTTTAAAAGTGTGCCAACATTAGGTACTTGTTTTAATGCAACAGTAGCTATAGGGTTACAAAATTAAGGTAAAAATATATATTGACAATTAAGTTTGATGTTTTTTTTTAAATTTTTAAAGTTTACGTAGATAATGATTTATTTAAAGTTTTAGTCTATATTAAAGAGGATACAAATTTTTTAAAAAATCCAGTCTACTATTTTCAGTGGATAGAAGTGGATTTTTTTAGTTTTTCTTTTTATCCACTACCACATATGTTAAAATTTTAGTTGAGTCAAACTTAATAGGCCATGTATATCTTTGCCTTATTTTTATAACCACACAGTACTATTGTATATAAAAAAAAACACTTAGTTTAAACGCTAAGTGCCTTTTTTGCACCCTTACCCAAAATTTTTATACATGGGAAATTAGGAAAACATGTTCTCCGTCACAAAAACCACATTTTAGCACAGGGTCAAGCTTCCATTTTGCTCTGAAACTTTTCGTGTAGAAGTTTTGAGTATCAACAAGTTTTTTTTATTAATATTGTCTCAAAAATATTAAAAAAAATGAGCAAAGTCACCCTAACTGTTTAAAAACTAAAATTCATTAAAAAAAAAGGTTGACTGTTAACATTTTTTATGGTTACGGGTGACCATTTTGTTTTCTTTTTATACTTTCAGGCCAACATTGATCTAAAAAAATTTATGGATACTCACAACTTTTAGGGAATAAAAACTTTCAAGGAAAAATTAAACAATAATTTTTAAGTAAAAGTAACCATATTTTCACAAGTTTAAATGTGTTTTAAAACCTGCTTGATCACGCGTAGAAGAAGTCACTTGTTGAGGAAACATATTCTTCTAGTCACAATCTCATTTTAGCAAAAAGCAAGCATGTGTTTTCAATCACTCTCTTGTTCATGTACAGAAGAAGCCGCTTTTTGATTTATGAATTGAATCACACATTGTTGTAACAATACATGTCATTTGAATTACATAAGCGGGTGTCATAGAAATGGTATTATATTATTGATGACATATATACATTCAGATGTTTAGTCCATTCTTAAGCGTTGGAGGCACATTAATAAAAATGGTTTGCTTCTTCCTGTATTTAATTTGGCACTAATTGACAGAAATGGCTTTAAGCATATTTATAAGTGGCTATCAATTTTTCATTCCCAGTATTTCGAAGTGGATAATGTAAAGGCACCAACAATGGACAAAGGGTGTGACTCTTAGTTACACTTTAATTTTATTAACATTATCGTTACTATCATGGCCTTTTTTCCCCCACATAATTCATGGCCTTAAAATATCGTCCCAATAATTCATATATGATACGTCACAATTTTGGTTGTTTTGAGGAACTTCATTATATATGTGTGTGTGTATGTGTGTGTGGGTATTTATATATAGTTCTTCTTAAAATAGTAAAATACCCATATATATATATATGAGTCAAACATTTTAAAAATAATAAGAAAGTGGGATGACACTGTGGGTTTTAACTTTTGACTGAACGTGAAGAGACTTGAGATGATTGACGCTATGTGCAAACTCTTTGGGGGGAGCAAAACTTGGGTACTTTTGACTTGGGTCCTTTCATTATTAAAACAATATTAATGCCACAGAGAACCGTTAATGTAGCACGAGAAAAGATAATTTTTTTATGCATAACAAATAAATTAGATAATATTTACTGTATAATAAATAATAGTTTATTGAAAAATTAAGTGGTGACTTGGGTTTGATACTCATTTTTACATTAAATAGGCTACTTGACTTAAAATTTTTGTTGTTAAAATATTTACAGATTATCTGTTAATAAAATCATCATATTACTCTAGTTCGGTTCAAACCTCCACTCATGAAAGATATGGGCTTAATGATTACAAATTGAATCAATTTTTATTGACATTACAATACTATTAGTTTTAAAAATATGACTATTATTTTTAGTTAAAAATATAAAAGACATTTTTTGCTTAGAAAAATATTTTTTGAATCAATTCATTTTTAAAGTTTTGAGAAGAGATAGATGGGAACATTAGTGGAGATAACAAAGAAAGGATTTATGCAGATTCATATTTCACCATGTAAAGTGAGCAACTAGCACTTCAAGTTGCGAAATGCAAATTGACAGATTGTGGTAATGGTTAGGTCTGAGACTTAGGGGACCCCTCATATTTTCTTAGCTTTAATTTGCTTGTTGCTTTCACTTGACTTTTCTTTTCATAGACAGTTATGTTAGCAATTATCTTTCATGATTAACACACACACACATATACATACATACATACATATATATATGTTGCTTCACCAAGAAACTTACATCACATGTTTCGTCTTCACCAGTTTTTATATCAATCGGGACTGTTTAAATTAAATTTGGACTAGTACAAATTTAATTTAATTTTATATTTTAAATAATGTTTAATTTTAATAGATGTGGAATCTAAAGTAATGATTTTTTTTAAAAAAAAATATATAAAAATTACTTTAACATCAATGAGAATGTATTTTTCATTATTTTGATTCAGCTCATTGTGATGACTGACGAGCACTAAATGAAAACCCAATGACACTTCACCAAAAAAAAACTTCCATTGATAGCCCCAAACAAGACTGCATATTATTTTCATTGTAAAAAGAAATAAATTTGCGACACATATGAGTTATATATTATTAATTCGGTTAAAGGACAAAGCTACATATAAACTTTTTTTTTTAAGTGTATCCAACTTCATAAACTTATTTAAAGGTAAAAGAGACCATAAATTTTTTAAAAAAGAACAACAGTGACATTTCTGTTAAATTCAAAAAACTACTGTTAATGTATTTTTTAGACCCCATGTCATTAAAAATAAAAATACCTATTTTTTTTATTTCCAACACTACCCTCTTCCCTTTTCCCTTCTCTCCATCCTCTACCTCCCAAACCCTCCCTTTTTTCCCATATCCAATATACTTTCAAAGTATCCCAGTTTTAATCATCTGGCCCAATTTTAGACATTTTGATCTGGAGAACTTCATCACCCTTAAGATCTCAGTCCCTTTTTTTATTCTTAATTTTTTTTTAATTTTTTTAATTTTTACCTCATAAATTAAATTATCATTTTATTTTTATATTATTACCCTTATAAATTTAGTTATCTTTTTATAAAATGTGTATCACATCTTTAGTTGGAGTCAAACTACATATATGATGATACTGATTCTAACTATATACTGTATAAAGATAATAATGATTATGATGATGATAAATAAATGTTATTCTTCAACTCTAGATCAATTATATAATTATTATGGTCTTATTAGTTGTTAAAAAATCACTTTTAATAAAAAAATATGAGGAATTTAAATAATAAAGATATTTTTAAGTTTATTTTTTAAAAAGCTGAGATCAGGATGTAAATTTGCATGTCAACCAAAATCGGGATTGGGAACTGAGATTGGGTGATCTTGGTCCTAGCCTCAGTTTTGAACACCTTTACTAGTGACCTTATTCTTTCTCCCCAAATCCTAATGACATTGGAAGCAACCTCATGGGCCCAGTAACATCGAAGGCAACCTCCTAGCCTAATGACCTTGTTTCTTCCTAGATCCTGGTTGTAACATCCCACTTTTTGACCATTTTTCCATCTCTTAAAGTGGCCTTTGGAACCATTTGATATGTCCGTATAGCAGAAAACAGAAAGGGGAACATTTTTGAAAAATGATAAACAACTTGTCATTAATACACAGAGGCATACAGACCAGAATCTAAAATATATGTATCAATTGTACTATACATATACATGCCAGAAATCAGGAAGTATAACTATCTAAACTCTTTCCCTTCCTTTGCCTCTTGCAAAGCTTTCATCTGCATAGCGGAGAGGGTAAGGTTTCTTGAGAAACTTTAGTAGAAGAATAATAACCAATAACAGTATAATGCGATGCATGTCATGCTATATACAATATTCGTATTACTCCTCTAGTGCCTTCTTTCTCAGCACTTATAATATATAGGGAGCATACACGTGATTATACCTCTATCACATAGCCAATGCATATAAACATAAAGTCATACATCTCATACATATTATGCTCACTCAACCATAACATGGAATGCAATCAATCAACACACAGCAAACAAGCAAAGCAATATAAGTTAAGGTTAGATATTCTAACTACCGAGTATCCTCGTATAGTGCAGGTGCGCTATTCTTCTGTTTCTAGCACATTTGGTCACTAGGTTGCCTCTCTATAACATCTATACAAACCACAATAAATGGCATTACTGTATGCCCCTATTAGCATACCACTGCCCTTCCTTTCCTGTACCCTCAGGGTCTAGGTTCCCTACTACCTCGACCGTATTCATCCCCCACTTGTACCATATATATCCCCTACCTGCATCCCTCTATTGTCCACCCTGCGCAGCCCTAAGTCCCTGCTACTAGCTCATCCTCACTGCCCTGTTTGGAATAGTTGGGCATAATCTCCCCTTAGACATGCCCACTAGGCCTCCCGAAATTAGGCAGCACCTCCCCTTAAGAAATCCTATATCTGTCTGGAACTGTTGGATAGCACCTCCTCCTAGGAAATGCTATCTTAGTCCAGGACCATTGGACAGCACCTCCCCTAGAAAATGCTATTTTAGTCTGAGACAGTCAGACAACACCTCCCCCTAAGAAAGACTATCCTAGTTCGGAATAATTTGGCAGCACTTCCTTTTAGGAAGGCTTGTTTTAGCCTAGATAGTTGGACAGAACCTCCCCTTAGGTTCACTATCTAGGCCTACCCAATTGGACATAACCTCCCCTAAACTACTCTAATGACTACGGGAAAATAAAGGAATTCACAAAAGAGAGGGAATCGAGACTTACTTGTATAAAAAATTGGGCCGAGATCGCTAGAAACTGCTCCGGAAGAGGCTTACTTTGAGAGGAGTGGAATTCCTTCAAGAGGGAGAGGGAAACACTTTTTTTTCTTTGGTGTAGAGACGGGGGAGGGAGAGCTCTTATTTAAAGTTGAAGGGGACGGGTCAAAATGTAAATATTTATTAGGTTTTTAGATGTAATTATCCCAAAAACTTTTTACCTTTTTTGACAAGTGTCACCTTCTACGTAATTCTTTAAATTCACATGCAAAAAGTTTACCTTCCCCCTTAAGCAAAGCTGGCCACGTCCATGTGAGTCCAATGTGGCCACCTGGCCCAATTTCATCACATAATTTGCACTAGACTGGCCTAAAAACTGGAAAATGTAGTCATCCAAAAATTCCTAAAAATATTAGGAGGCTGCCATTAAAGTTTTGTAATTTTTGGATGTCTAGAACTCCCAGAATAATTTTTCCCGTAAAACCCCTTTTACCGGTATCTTACTGATTTTCAAAGGCTTTTGCTCACATAACCAGGTTTCTTTTTTGCTTTTTACTAAATTTTCTAAAATAATGTACTAATTCTCCCATATCCCAGTTTACAACATTGAGGTTCAATATATATGATAATATCATTTTTTGGCCAAAAACCCGATCCGGCCAATATTTTTTAAAATATTCAAATATTCACAATAAATTCCTCGAACCTTGAAATGACATTCTGACTATGGCATATTGTTCTATATGCCCTCTACTATTTTTTGAAACTTTATGAGAATTTTTGGGGCTCTTCAACCTGTCCACATTTTGTCCGAAAACTTTACAGAATTTTTCCTTTTTGCACATAGGTCTTTCCTTGGGTCTTGCTTCACTTATTGTGAGATATTTCAGTCCTATACAAACTAAAGCCCTTGGTTCATCCGAAATACCTCAACTAATCCTAAAAAAATATCAGGGTACGACTCTTGATGTTTTTGGCCAAATACCCTTTTTTCGGGCTCTAAAATTCCGGATGTTACACTGGCAACCTTCTTTCTTCCTAGATTTTGGTGACAATGGAAGTGACCTCGTATGTTAGATCGGTAGGCAGCGAGAAACTGGCATGCGGTGAGAGAAAGAACACATGGCCGTCAAAAAATATCACAGATCTTGCTCGCCCAAATGTGCCCCTATGCTTTTGCTTCACAACCTTCTTCTTCTTAGTCGACCTCACCCTCCTCACCCTCCAATTTGTCTACCACCCCCACAAGCCCATATTTACCATTGCCCTCTTTTGCAAGCATTATAATAACTTTTGCCCCAAAATAAAGTTTATGGTAGGGGGTGAACTATTAAAAAAAAGTTGGTGGGTAGTTTTGCACTATCATACATTGTGAAAAATTTAATAAATTTATTGTACTTTTCACATAATGTGTAAATAGTGTAATTTGTTATAAATTTTATATTTTATATTAATTGAAGAGTATTGGAATTGAACTCTTCATTTCTATATAAACCTAAATCAGCATCCTAATATTTAAAATAACCTCATACGGTTGTTTGATTTTTTTTTATTGATGGGGACATTTGTAGTAATTATCACATTTTTATTACTTAATTTTATTTAAATGGTACCCGATACAGTTTTACTTTCGTATATTTTATTGCGTTTTGGAGTTATTATTTTATTTTATTTTCATTTTTCAATACCAGCAGATTTGTGTTTATTTTCATTGGAGCTAATCAAGATGTTTTAATTTTTGGATTATTTTTACCGAATCATAAGTCAACTATGTTGATCCATAGAGAATTTTAGGAAATGCTATGAAGCTATATTTGTTTCTAATAAATTAATTTAATCATACAAAGAATATATAAACTTATTTTGTCACATTTTTCATATATACAAGACATTGTTAACATATAAACATGATGAACACTATGATACATTTTGATTATTGTATGGTAGTTACGAAAATATTATTCTAAGGAATATGTGATAAGACGATAAGTTTTGTTTCTGGACCAAGAATATATCAGATAAGTACTATTACTATAAATTAATTTGTTTTGATAAAATCAGGTAATATTTTACATAATCCTAGTCAGCCACCAAACAAAAGAGTTTCAGATAATCACTACCCCTTGTGGTCATTCCAAAGAACTATAATAATTTATGGTTAATAAATATTTTGAAAGTGACAATTTTGTTATAAAGCACTACTACAGAATTATATATATATGGCATTTTTTTTAATTATATATTATGGTTTTCAACCGTCATATATTTTAACACCATATATGTATACATAATAGTTGAACAACGGTCATATATATCAATAGCAGAAGAAGAAAACGATTTGAAGAGAAAAAATCTTATCAAACTCAATGAGCTCATACACATATATAGAGCTTTAGCTCTCTGTTTTGACTAACATGTGTGCATGACAGCTGGAGCTATAAGCTAATCTTGATTAACATAATTAGTTAGAGTCTAACTAATATACAACTGATGTCCAGCTGGCACGCAACTAGTATACACATGTACATTAATATTCCCTCCACTGAAAATTAAAAAAAACATTCAACCTCTCAGATAATATCAGTACCACGTACTTCTTCTGCAACTACAACATTTAGCTTAGACCTGCAATACGCAAACATTGCATGAGCTTGTGGCTTTGTGAAAACATAAGCCACTTGATAAGCAACAAGCACATGTGATACATGTACTACACTAGTAACAACTTTTTCTTGGATGAAGTGTACATCTAATTCGACATATTTAGTCTTAGAGTGGAGGACTGGGTTTGCAGCCAAAGCTATTGTTCATGTATTATCACACCAGATTGTTAGAGTGTTAACCACAGTGATTTGCATCTCTTTAAGTAGCGATAGAACCCATAAGATTTTAGTTATAGAGTTAGCAACACTACGATATTTTGCTTCAATTGAAGATCTTGACACAACTTGTTGTTTTCTGGATGTCCAAGTAATAGGTGTATTCCCCAGAATTATGCAATAACTGCCTGCAGACCTTTTATTCTCAGGCAGAATATACACTTTTCCTTTTCATCTTCTGTTGCATTTTTCCTTTCTGAAGTAGCTCCCCAATCAGAATCAAAGTAAGCTTGAAGCAAAAATTGAGAAGCTGGTTTAATGAACAAACCATAAGTGCTTGTACCACTTAGATATTTCAGTAAGCGTTGAACACACTCCCATTGTTTTTTAGTAAGTGTATGCATAAATTGACTCAACTTGTTTACTGTAAAGGTAATATCAAGTCTAGTGTAACAAATATATTGAAGAGAGCCTAATATACTTCTGTATAATTTAGGATTAGAAAATACTGCACTGTCAGTAGTGAATAGCTTTTTGTTGGTGGCCATAGCTGTTCTAATAGCATGAGCATCTAGCTTATGTGCCTTAGCTAGAAGAGAATGAATATATTTTCTCTGAGTCAAATGTAAACCATTTTGATTCTGGTGAAATTCAATTCCCAAGAAAAGGGAGAGTTCGCTAAGATCTTTTAGAGCAAAAGTATCACTCATATTAGAAATGAGCTGAGTAATATCATTGTCATTTGAGCTTGTGATAACCAAATCATCAACATATGTGACAAGGTATATGATAGCACCACCACTAGTCTTTTTAATGAACAAACATGAATAAGCCTTTGAAGCCACAAAGCCAAGTGATGTGAGATAAGCGCTCAATTTGGAGAACCAAGCCCTGGGTGCTTGTTTTAAGCCATAAATGGCCTTCTTGAGCTTACAAACAAAAGGATGTCCATGAGAATCAAGTTGAACAAAACCAGGTGGCTGTTCCATATACACTTCCTCAATGAGATCCCCATTTAGGAATGCATTGTTGAAGTCAATTTGATGCAACCTCCAGCCATTTGTAACTACCAAGGTAAGAAGTATTCTAACAGTGAGAACTTTTACTATTGGACTAAAGGTATCTTGATAATTTGATCCAGCTTCCTGAGTGTAACCTTTTGGCATTAATTTGCCCTTGTACTTAGCAATAAACCCATCAACATGTGTTTTAAGCTTACACAGCCAACAACAATCGATAATTTTCTTATTCATAGGTTGAGGTACTAAGTCTCAAGTCTGGAATCTTTTAAGGGCATCATATACTCTTCTTGAATAGCTTGCTTCCAATTTGAATCAGCTAAAGCTTCTTCAATAGTAGGAGGAGTTTGAACATCAGTAGCAACAGTGAACACTCTAGGCTTAAAGACTCTTACTTTACTACGTATGACCATAAGATGATAGTTTATTACTAGAGTAGGCACTATAGGTACAGATGTAGAAGATGCTGGTAAAGAATCTGGTGAGCTAAAAACATCATAGATATCATGAGGCCTATGAGAAGAAGATACAAGCTGTAGAGATGACATTGCAGGTGGTTTAAAGCTGACAGATGATGCAGCACTTGAAGCTTCAGAGACATACCTCACATTATCCTGACCAAAACCAAGAAAAACTAGCTCATTGAATTCTACATGACGTGTGATATACATGCGACCAGTGTGCTTGTCAAGGCATTTGTAACCTTTGTGACTAGTGCTATATCCCAAAAAAACATAGGAAGTGGACCTAAAAGCAAGTTTATGTTTGTTGTATGGACGAAGCAGCAGGAAACACTCACATCCAAACACACGAAGGGTGGTATACTTTGGTTTTGCAGCAAATAATTTTTCATAAGGGGATACACCTTGAAGTACATTAGTCGGCAATCTATTTAACAAGAAGACAACTGCAGAAAAAGCAACCCCCCAATAAAACAAAGGAAGTCTTACTGCATCTAGTAAAGTAAGCCCTATATCTACAATTGATCTATGCCTCCTTTCTACTAGCCCATTTTGTTCAAATGTGTAAGGACATGTAAACCAGTGCACAATGCCACAACTTGCTAGAAATAGTTTAAAACCAATGAATTCACCTCCATTATCACTTTGGACATGCTGGATTTTAGTACCAAGTTTATTTTTAATCATCAACTTAAATTCTTTAAAAACACTAAAAGCATCTAATTTCTTTTGAAGTAGATATATCCAAGTGAACCTACTATAAGCATCAACAAAGGAGATATAGTAACCATGACCATTTGAAGAAATAGGAGTTGGGCCCCACAAATCCATTGATATTAGTTGTAATGGTTTATGGTATACAGTACTTGAACCAGAAAAAGGGAGTTTATGAATTTTCCCAATTTTACAAGCAGTACATGAAGAACTAATTCCTAACTTTAGATATGAGATATTAAGAAACTTCAACACTTGATTAACAACTTGCACATGAGGATGTCCTAACCGTTGATGCCACAAGGTAAATGGATTAGCCGTAGCTTTATTATGTGAGAAATAATAGGAGATAGAAGATGACTTATCCACAGCTTTATGCCAAGAGTTTGGTGTATAAGATTGCTTCTAAGTAGGAGCAGCGTCCAGTCTATACATGCCAGCAACTTCAGGTCCACCCATGAGGACTCTCTTAGTCTGTAAATCCTTAACCACACATGCATGAGGAAAAAACTCTACAGACACCTTGTTATCTTTTGTGGCCTGAGAAATGGATGCTAGATTTTTTTGCATGGTAGGCACACATAAAACTTTATTCATATAAAAATGTAAAGTAGGTGTAGATAATCTAGTCTATCATATGTACAAAATAGGAAGAAAACCACCACCTCCTACAATTTTATTGCTATTACTTGTAGAAGGCATGACATTAGTAAGATGATTGGAGGACTTAGCAATGTGTTGTGTAGCCCCAGAGTCTAAGTACCAAGCATCATCGACAATAGATTCAGGAGAGGCTACAAAAGCTTGTGCCATAGACGCAATGGTACTTGGTAGTGACAACATTTGAGTCAACTGCAGACTAATGATTAGTAGAACTTGAGGCAGGTACTGACTTATCACCATGTGTACCACTAGAGGTGGTTGTTACAGGATTAGAGACAATAGTAAGAAAACCAGCACTTGGTAGAATAGAATTAGCAGCTGCATTTATATGAGTTGGCACATAACAAGGAGATGGATTCACATTATAATGTGTAGGCTAGCTTCAAGAGTCATATGGAATAGTATAATAAGCTGATTCAGCATCTATATAATAAGCTTTCTAATTGAGCACTTTTAATTCTCACTTAAGAACTTCCAAAATAAATTATATAACAAACCTTTCTTCCACACCCTCTAATGGATTCAAAGGATCCGGATGTTTATTAAGAGTTTTGCAACCTTTTAGCCCCCTCACTGTTGCACCGCTCACAGAAGCCTATGTAATCCCAACAAGTTCAAATAATTTATAAAATAAAAATGTATGCTAATAAATTGAATAGCTAATTAAGGTTCCTAAATGTGTTACTATTATAACATATCTACTGTTTAGAATTAAGGATCAGTATCACTTAGATGGAAATAAGTGTGTAAGAAATTAGTAAAAGAGAATGGCTTATTGTCAGTATTCTTAACTTTCAACTCAATGGAGAGATTTTAGTGTTGAGGGTAACTCACCAAAAAGAAGTAGGGGATTGTATCATAATGTGAGTAGCATGTGACAATAATTAGTAACACTACAAAGGTGAATTTATGTTCAAAGACACTAAGCCACTTATCTTGAATAAAGCATGTAAGCTGAAATCCCACATTGCATGGATATAAGATTCATCTTTGAGTTCCAACGAATTACCCATGCAATATTAAGTGTTCTTGCGTAATTCCATAATTGCCCTTCAAACACTCATACACAGCCTCTATATCGTGATATGTGTTGAACTCCATTGGCTACATATTCACAACATCTTTGTGCAAATAATCATTTGTTAAATCACACTGAGATATACATCTATAAGCTGTGAACACTATAATAGACTTGGAAATATATATAGACTGCTACCTTGCCTATAGATGCTCCATATCCTAAATAATCATACATGCAATTTAATATACAAAATTACATGAAGTTAATAAGAAATTACTTTTACATATAACCTTCAAACTAATTATAAAAAAAGGCTTCTAGAAGTTGTACCCAACAAAGCAAAATAAACATTATGAAAGGAGAGGGGAAAAAAGAAGCATAAGCCACTCAAGCTAGAATCAAGCTTAGACAACTCAACCAGGGCCTCTAATATCATAAATAATTATGATATAAAACATGGTTGGTTAGTTGTTATTCAGAATCACTTTTTCATGTGTAAATTACTAATAGGGATATAAGTAATAATGTAATAATTACAAAGGAATGAGAGGTTTGTAGTTAAATGGAGGGCATTTTTCACATCACTCTTAGAAAGACTTAGACCCAAACACTAAACCTTTCATGTAGAATTTTTAATGATTTTTCTAATTATATGATACAAGCAAACTTACAATGTAGATAGATTAAAAAACCCATAATGCCAATACAAAGGAGCTTGATGGCCACACATACTTTACATACTCTTTACCTAACTTAATGTCCAAAAAACTAGATAGAATTTACTAGTGTGAGAAAAAAAGAGTGAACTCACCTTGAGCAAGAAGATATGAGATGAGAGCTACCCTCAAACCCCAAAACATGAAACCATAAAGCAAACATCAACAGAAGAGGAGGATGATGTGAACAATAACTATGACCTAAGACCCACGACAGTGAGCAAGGGAGGAGGATGACGAAGCAATAAGGAAAAAAAGCCAAAAAATGGAGGCAACAAAGGAAAGAAAATTGGTGGCGAATGAGCTTAGAAACGTTCGTCTAAGGTGAAGAACTGAGCTCTCTATAAACTTACAAAGTTTCAAATGTTAAAGAAAAGAGGTCTCTAGGGTTTTTAAAAACAATATAATGACAGTTGTTTGTATGATGGTTTTTTTACAAGCAACCTTCAAATATAGACTATATATAACGATTTTTTTTATAAAGAACTGCCATATATAATGTTCCACTTTTTTTTTTATATAGATACATATGCCAGTGGTTTAAATAACCAATATATATAGAGCATGATATATAGACAATTTTGTAGTAGTGAAAGCTCCAATTTAAAAATAAAATTTATACCATATGCCGTTGAGCTTAATTATTTTGTTTTTGCCTTAAATTATAATGTAGTCAAAGACCGGCCCCGAACTCCCGACGTACATGTGATGACTCCTTCATTAATTCATAATTAATTTATGTTTTTCTCCAAATTAATTATGGTTTATGGACGAGTCAATTTGAATTTTTTTTTAATAATACAACCACGCCGAAATGAATCTGGTGATTTATATATAATAACTTGGAATGATTAAAAAATGCATTTTAGAGTTTTATTTATCAATCTAGTAGAAATTTTGATTTGAAGATTTCCAATTAGTTTATGGCTTGCATTTTTTTTTATATCGATCGGTTTTCTCATGTCAAGGCTGGAAAACAATAATAGTTTGAGTATAATCTAATTATTTAGTTAATTGTAATTGGTACTTGTTCAAAGTAGTTTTAATTCTCTTATAAAATCAAGTATGTATAATAAACTTAATTATATAGTCAACCGTAATTTAAAGAGAGTTACATCCTCATGAATATGAGAGAATTCAAATCTCTATTTGATATTTATCATGTAATAATTTCTTTTATTAAAAAGTGATATGAAAGAGTTAGAAGTTATTTGATACGAGAGATTTGAAAGAAAATAAAGAGAAAATTTTTGTGAATTAAATTTTAAAAAAAATTAAAGAAATGGGGTTATTAAATATTAACAAAGATAAAATGTAACATAGAGGAGTTGCAAGAAATTAATTAAAAACTGTTTCAAAGGTGAGGTGGATCTTGTTGGATTTAGTAGGGTCAATGAGTTTTTCAATATGTCAACGCCCATTTATAGAGATATTTATGAAGCTCCTTCATCGATATACAATGACACTTGAACTTACACGTTAGTATTCCATCCGGTCCTGCTTAAGGATCCAAGGAGTATTATTTTATCCCAAAATAATAGAAAAACGACATATTTTTTGAAACAATCATTCGATAATGATATTTTTCGTTTCCAATGTTATTTTTCTATATTGTAATTACTATGTTGGACTAAATAATTTCTGAATTTTGTTTATAGTGTGGGAACACCAATAACTCAAAAATTCCATAGAAGTATAAATTCATCAATATTATTGGTTATAATAATGAATTAGGGTTCTATATGATGTAACGGTGGACACTACCTTCTATTTCTTTGGTTAAAAGGGGAAACGAATTAGTTGGGTTTGTGTATGTGTAGTGATTAACAGTGCAGGGCTCTAATTATTATTTAAAAAGTATTTATACAGATTGTATATAAATCCTCACATATTACTAGTGACACTTGAACTCACATTGTAGGTTATACATCAAGTTCTTATTAGGTCTACCAG
>JBAGKO010000010.1:23364206-23388235 GCA_037177275.1 Acacia concinna
AATTAGAGACGGAATTTTTTCTGTCCCTAATCCGTCTCTAAGTGAAATTAGAGACGGAAATTAGCGACAAAATTTTTCCGTCTCTAATTTCCATCTCTAACCCGTCTCTAAATTCCGTCTCTAATTTAGAGACGGATTAGAGATGGAAATTAGAGATGAAATTTTTTTCGTCTCTAATCCATCTCTAAGTGAAATTAGCGACGGAAATTAGTGATGGAATTTTTCCGTCTCTAATTTCTGTCACTAATCTATCACAAATTCCGTCTCTAAAAAAAATTCGGTCGCTAATTTCTGTCTCTAATTCTTGAGTTTTTTTGTAGTGAACGTTTGTAAGAGATGTCCATTTTTCAAAAAAACAGAAGTTAAAAGTCGCGTCGTAAATAAAAAGGAGGCAATTTTTAAAACAATAACGTCTAGGGGGAACAGACGCAGAGTTGCGTCTGTTTATAAAAAAACAAACACAAACTTGCGTCTGTTATTAAAGTGTGTCTGTTTTTAAAAAACAGACACATATGTGACACAACGTTTGCGTCTGTTATTTATTAACATACGTAAATTGTGATCACATGGCGTCTGCTTCTACAAAAACAAACGCCATATAGCATCACCGACACCTTACCACCCTATTTGTTGCAACTTTTGCAAGTCTACAATGTCTGACACTTCGATAGGATGACACATTTAGTGTCTTCTTTATGAAATAATGGACGCAATTTTTTTTATTCTCGCCACTATTTCCCTCTTATTGTTCGTCCTCTCAATTGTTTTCATCCTATTTCTTCGTCTTCAACTATTGTTCTCTAAAATCCGAACGATTTCTCTCGTTTTGATAGTGGCTACCTCCTTCTTTGACCACTCTTGTCTTCCTTAAATATTTCACAGCATCCCTCCCTGACCCATCTATGCTCGCTTCTAGCTTGCTCCTATTTTTCACGCCGGCATTGATGTAAGCTCACACACCACTAGTGTCTCCTCTTTCAAATATTCTCCAACAGTGCTTTTCAACAACAAGATATACCAAAATTTTTGAAGCATTTGCTATCAACAGCTAGTAATGGGTGCGGAAAATTTTACATATTTTTTCCTTTATCGTTTAATTTTACATTATAGTAGTTGAATATAAATTTTAATTTTGATATCAATTGCTTCTATTAAGATATGGGCTTCTATTAAATTATCTATCACAGGCCAATGACCCTTCTATTGCTTCTGATTATTTTCATTAGGATTTTTGTAAGTTATTAGGTAGTTGGATATTATGTTGAATGGTGTATTTCTACAATTGAGTTGCATGAATAGATAAAAAATTAAAAAAATCGCGTCACGAGAGTGTGTCTCTTTTGTGCAAAAACATACACATTTTTTAAAAAAAATTAAATTTTTTTTTAAAAAATTGTGTGCGTATGTATTTTGCCAAAAATAGATGCATTAGTGTGCATCTGTTTTTTTGCCAAAAACATACGCATAGATGCATCTATTCTTTTGCAAAAAAAAACACCTATTTAGGCGTATGTTCCCCATAAACCGACACATACTTTTTACGTCTCCTATATAGACGACTCCTTCAAAATACATGTGGAAGGTTTTTTAAAACAGACGTTAAAACACTTATTTGTAGCAGTGTGGTTGCAACAAAAAACTCTCCAAAGTAATTTTACTTCTTGTAATTTATTTCCATTTATTCATTATCAATTTGTTGATTATTATTTCCTTTGTTTTCTTGAATCTGATCTGTTTCATGTATCTCATCTACAATTGGATTACCATACTAATTAAACAGTTTTTCATTATATATCATGTAGATGTTGAGGAAATCCCTCTTCATTGAGATGAATGACAAGAAGGAAATTTGGTCTGTTCATGCTAAAGTTTTGAGGAAGTGGGTTGTATGTAGGAAGGTAGCCCCTTATGCTGTCTGAAAGATGGGCATGATTTTGGTAGATGAAGATGTATTGTAAAAATGAAATTATATTCCCGATTTGTTGAAGATTGAGTTTTTCATTTAAATGTGGTTTAACTGGAATTGTTTTTCTATATAGTATAACCGAGTTGAAGTTACAACAACACAACAAGAATCTCATTTCTCAGTATGTTGATGTTCCTAAAGAAGGAGGTTTTTACAACTTTCAAAATTTCGAGGTCTTAGCGCACGAGGACAACTACAGGGTAACCATATGTCCATGGCGTTATAATTTTCACCCTCACACACTTATTGATGAATTAGATGTATCCATTCCTGGAGAGGCCTATAATATGAAGAGTATTGTTGATATCCAGTATGGAGATGTGGGAGATGATGGCTTAATTGGTTTGTGCATATACGTATAATGTCTAATATCAATACTCACGACCTTATAAATGTCTTTGTTTATGTCATATTCATATACTTATTTTTCTGTTACTTTCAAACATTCCACTTCACATGCCGTAGATGTTTTGGGCTTCTTGCAAGCATTTGGACTCTTACAAGATCAAAGAAGGGAGTTTGACATCATTAAGCGTCTTAATTGAGTATTGCTGATTAAAAATAAATTTGTGCACTTCCAATTACATTTAAATATTTATTAACCATGACTTAGCTGATGTTAAACTTCAATTCATGCAGTCTTATATATATTTTTTATATATTAAGCAAAAATACAATTAACATCACCCTTTGGGGAAACTGCGCTGAGGAAACATATGGGAAGAAGAAAGAAGATCTGGATCACCTAATAATTGTACTTGTGAGTTTGCAAGGATAAATAGGAATGCATGTTTTCTTACTTCCTTTAACACTTGTAATACATTAATTAATTTGTCTTATGAAATTTGACACACCAGACTTTGATCAAAATATTTTGATGTAGATTTTAGTCACCTAAGAATGCTTTCAACGCAACACTAGTGACATTTAACCCCAACATACCATAAGCTCAGCATTTAAAGGAAAGGTGTGTTCAATATTTATACAAGATTGATAATGTAACACTTGATTTACTTTTAATTACTTTTCATTTCATTTAGAATGAAGACTAAGTCAAGATTCAAGAGGAAGTCAGATGTTCACCTAGATTTCAAGTGCTGAAAACACCACATACTCCAGCAAATCCCTTTTTTCTTTCAGGACTAGGATCAAAGTCTCTGACATACTTCAAATACAAAAAAGTAACCTTATTTTTTTAAACTAAAAATGAATCTACAAGACATTGGTTTAAAAATATTTGATTGATTGTCAAACTTTAATTTTTGATGCTTCATTTTGTTTAGGAATGTGATGTGATTACAAGGGTTACAATTCAAAAGGTCGAAACTCCATACGATTGGGTCTACGAGGCATGTCCCTATGACAAAAAACCTGAATATCAAGTAGATGGATCTCTAAAATGTCATAAACGTGGCAAAGTTGTTTTGATGACCATACCAAAGTATTCCTCAATCGTACTTAATTTTGTAATCATTTCAAAGTTTTAGTATGCATTAAGCTGACTTGATTTATCATAATGTGTAGATATAAGGTACACTATAAGGTATTTAATAGTAGTGGTAAATGTTCTATCATTTTTTTTATCGGTATGCAACTGAGTTGTTGCGTAAATCTGCATTGAAGATGAGGGAGGATTTGTTCAAGGTATATATTGCATGTTAAGAACTTGTATATGATAAGCACATCATTGGCATTGATCTTATTGAGTCTTCATCTTTTTTTGTCACGTAAGAGGGGAGGAAATCTACAATACCAGATGAGCTGGATAAACTTGTAGGAAGAGTTGTTGTCATCAAACTGAAGAACAAAAGCCACAATATTGATCATAGATCAACTAGCATCGTTGTGACACAACTATGCTTTGTTAAACACTTGGTTCAACAATTCACTTATTATTATGATGGAGAGGTATCCACTTAAATGTAATGTATGCAATGATTTGAATCCTAAAAGTCACAACTAATAGTTTACACTTATCAAGTCATTAATTTGTGTTTCAAATTGGTTGTAGGAGTCCTCCGCCTCTGTAGACACAGTTCCAAGTGCTTCAAAAAAAAAAAGTATAATCAATGATGATGATCCTACTTTGTCCAAGCTTATCACTCCATTGGATCCAATTATTAAGAGAAAGAAAATTTCTGGGGTAATGAATATAGACTGTGTGGCAATTGATCTATCAGAATTCAACATGCCAAACTTCAGTACTAACAAGCCTCTTAAGAATATAAAGAAGGAGAAGTGATCATGTCATCATTTGGTTTCGACTACAGCAATTGGTTTCTCTTTTCTTTCCTTTATTTTGTCATCCACCTCATTTTACAAGACCACCCAGTGGTTATCCCAACTGTACGTTTTTAGCATCGTCTCCTTATAATAAACCAGTGGCTTTTCCAATAATTATATTTACTTTAATTGAGTAACAACAATTAGTCATTAGATAAAGTTGACTATCAAAAAAGTAAATGAAATTATTACGTTTGTGTCTCTCAGTCCTTTGGTACAATGACAAGCATAACTATATATAACTACACACAATAATTGTATGAAATTGCAAATGAAACAAATTAAAGATTTATTTTTCATAATTCTAAAATTAGTACAAAAGATTTTAAGATAATTGTTATTTCTTCACAAACAAAAAAAATAGTTTCAAACATAAATAATAAAATTTGTACAAGTGATTTTAAGGTAATTGATATTCTCTTTAAAAAAAAAAAAAGAAGTTCTAACTTACATAATATATTTTAACTTTAAAATCTACTTTTGGAAAACAATTTTTTTATTGACCGGAAGTGCTTGCGTAGCTGCAGTGGAATTTGAAAAAGGCATTGATCGGGATTTTGAACGTATTCTTTCTATGACTCCTCTTAATTGAGACATGAGATCCAATGCTTGAAATATAAATAGTTTTGATTTCACCATAGATGTTGGGTTGAGTGGAGCAGGTCATATGACAAAAAGTATTCTCTTTTCAACTCATTTATAATGTGAATATATATATATATATATATATATATATCGTACATACTTTTTTTTTCTTAGTGAATCTCATGGATAACTTTATATAATAATATATACCAAAGGATTACATCCATTCAATCCAAAGTCCAAACTAATCCATTACATCAAAATACTCATTAAATAATAAAATACTACATTATTGCATGCAAGCATATTGAAAGATGCAAGTCTGCTAAAAAAGAACGATATACATGAACCTATTTATAATCAAAACTATAATTATCCACTAAAGATAGGATTCACACTGAAAAATATACAAGATATATTGTACATCCTTTTTCTCAATCCCAAAAAACACCTAAAATTCCAACTATCTTATCTCATAAGTGAAAGAAATCATTCATATATCTACAATTAATATACCATTGCAATGCTAAAGACATTTCCAGTTTCCTTATTAGATTTTAAATCTTTTTCATCGTTAAAAATATTCTTCTTTTTCTTTCTTTGTTAGCCTTACTAACATTCTCACTATATAAACCTTCTCACACACCATAAATAACACATCTTTAAAAAAAATGTTATAAAAGGAAAATACATTAAATGAGATAAGCATTGGTGAAGAGATTATGATTCACCGTATCGACATGAATCCTTTAGAGTCAAATCTACCCTTCAATATGACAAAAAGGCAATTCCCAATCATAATTTCTTTTGCAATGACAATAAACAAAAGTCAAGGGTAGTCGATTACAAAAGTTGGGCTATTCCTACCAAACTTGATGTTTTCTCATGGCTAGCTTTACATTGCATTATCAAGGGTTAAGAGTTTTAATGGTTTGAAAATATTGATTTTGAATGAACACTATAAGTGTAAGGATAGTACTATCAATGCAGTTTTTAAAGAGGTGTTTCAAAATTTATACAACTAATGAATGTGGATTCCTTTCCATGGAAGTTTTATATAACAAGATGGTTTTGTTTTGGATGTGAGGAACTTAATTAAATTTTTCCTTTTGTTTCTTACCCATTTATTTTCGGGTGCTGGTATATTTAATCATACATTTAATCTCATCCATAAAAACAATAATAACTAATAATATTATATCAGACAAAAAAAAAACAATAATAATAGTATAGAAATTCATATAATATACTGTATTGATTGAGTCTATTATTGCAAGAAGGATTCGGTTAATGTATTTCGTTGCTCTAAAAGTAAAAGTCCTAAAACATATTCTATGTAAGAAGTGCACACAAATTGTATTAATATATTATTCTTAGTAATAGAGGCTAGAGGGCTTAGAACTCTCCATGTGGAAGGAAGAAAACACACTTGAATCATCATATGATGATTTCAAATTAAGTTTTCATGGATCATGCGGATAATTTTATATTATATATTGCACATTTAACGACACAATATAATATCATCAGACCATCCGTTGCCCATCCCTTAAAATTAGTGCAACTGTCGGGTGCTAATTAATTACTATTATTATAAAAACAGTAAGGATACCGTACTAGTTATTGGGCTCCTATCATAAAACAAATACCTTTACACCGTAGAGCAAATATGCGCGCGCGCGCATGTGTGTGCTGTAATGGTTTGTATTAAAAAACTAGTTTAGATGGAGAAAAAGTAAGAGAAGAGAAAACAATAAATAAAAACAATGGAAAAATGATTTTTCTCCATCTAGAAAGCAAGAAAATTAGAGAGAAAGAAAAGTGGAAGAGAAAAATAGACATGAGTCTGCATGTTTTATTTCCTTCATTTAAATAATTTTGCAAATTTATATTTCATATGGATATGGTGATATGAATTGAGTGTGTGTTTAGTTTAACTTATTTTAAATAATTTTACATTGTAGAAAGTAAACATATAAGAAGAGTAGTTTTCTCTAACAAAACATAAAAGTGATTTTCGAAGGTGTTCCAAACACCCTCGATGACAAAACATATAGATTGGGGTTATGGGTCCCAACAACTCTCCCCTACCCTATATTATAAATATAAAAAGTTTTTGCCTTCATATTCTCCCTAACCCATGTTCATTAAAACATAGATTTATCTTGTTTATTCAAGAATAAAAGAAAGAAGAATAAGTTGGTAGTTTGAATTGTCATCTCTTGAAGTCTGATAAAGAGGAAGAACAAACCACAAGTTAGTATCTTAATTATTCGCTCATCTCTACATATCTTGCACTTGTTTTTCGGTTCTGATTGCCTATGTAATATTAGGAGCGTGTGAACCCTAATTCTATCCATCTGCTTTAAGCCTTTAAAACCTCATTTTTGTTAGAATTAAAGTGCAAATCTACCTCAAAATTATTCCAAAAATCCCAATGATTCCCTACAAGTATTTTCGTTCTCAATGTCATTATGAAAGTTTAAATATGTAGCAACGTTGCCCTAGTCTATTAACAAAGTTCAGCTTGACAATTAACTCTTTAGTTTGAATTAAATAATACACCCAACACTCTTACCTGATACTCAAATGGAAAAAAGATGATAAGGTGGTTAATGACTAATAAGTGCCATATAAGAATGTCATGTGTATTATTTTAGTCAAGCTAAACGAATATTGGTCAAAATTAATTTTGTTAATAAGTAAGAGCGACATTGATACATTTTTAAACTTTTGGAGTGACATTGAGACTAAAAAAACTTTCAAGGCAATTGATATATATTTTTTTCAATACTTCCAACACATATTTAGGCCTTAATCCCTTTTGTTATTTGAATTAGGCTCATGTAGCTCATATTTTCCTTACTTCAACAATTGGTTATACTAAATAAAAGATCCATATCTTCTACATGACTTATTATTGGATATGTGATCTTTATATTTTGACTTTTTTTTATAATTTGTGTATATGCAATACAATAATGAGAGTGACATGAACGTATAGCCAAAGGCCTTTTTTGTCCTATTAGTCCAATCGTCAAAACCAAAATAAATAAATAAAAAGGATATATTTTTTCCCAAAAATAAAAAGGATATCACTCGTTTATGTAAGCATTAATCTTTAGACGAAGACAAAAACGTAAAAATATATAGGCAACACAACTGTTACACTACAATTAATTAACACAGACTTGTATGTTCAAAGCATAATTTGGTAAACTCTTATAAATTTATTAAATAACTAAACAGTTATTGTTTTCCTTGTTAAAATAGTTTAATTTGGTTCGCAAATCCATTTGTAATATGATAGTATAGAAAGGTATCGTCCAGCCGTCTTCAAATATATAATATTATCTCGCTTAAAATGCATGATATGAGCTTCTTACGTTAACCAATTATGAAAAGAAATAATAATATTATTGTATTAATTACTATTATTCTTAGTCAGGGGCATAAGCTACTTCATGTGCTCATGAGGCAACATACCATTTTAAAATAGAAAATAAAGTCTTCCTATTTAGGCTGGTCCAGCTAAACAGAAACCTACCTGGTCATTATTATGAGCAAATCATGGAGTGATGCTAATTATTTTAAATCATAAGCAAAATTAGCTCTTCATGCCAAGTGCCAACAAACTAGCTAAACCAATGTCTCAGTTGGCCAGCAAACATATCTAAAATAACGAGTGCCGCAAATAATAAAATATGTGAATATTCTTAACCTCCCAAAAATATACTACATTTGATCCTTAATATGAGATTCAATTGACTAATTTAGAAAGATTAATGAATCTAAATAAATTACTTTAAGTATTTATATTTATCATTTTTCTCTAAAATAATTTGTCTAACTTATAAATTGATAAATAATATAATGATACACATAAGTATTTCAAAGATATCACATAACATATGTTACAAAATTAGGTAATTTGATTTTATATTAAGAATCAGTGGTAGTATGTTAGAATTTTATGACTTTTTCATTGGCATATGAACTCTTCGGAAGTATAATGTTTTTAGGATTTGTTTTATGTTAATAATTATCACCCTAAACTCTTCCAATTTATTTAGCAACTTTCTTATTTATTCTTTTGCAACTCCTAGATAGTTTTACTTTGTCCAGCCATATCTTCTAACTCTACTACTTTTATGGTTGAAGTCTTATAAATATAAGGCATATACTTAGTAATCAATTACCTTAAATAAAAAAAATATGCGGTTGCTATTCTATCTAAGAATTTCACTTGCTCTCATAATTATATATATTTTTTATATTTATCCTAGTTTCATATATAGCATGTCATTAACAATAGTTTATAGCAAATTAATTTAAAGCGTTGAACCTTGAAGTTCGTTGTCAGTATTTACGGTTGCCTAAAGACAAAGAAATATTATCTCATCCACAGGAAACATTGAAATGTACCTAGATAAAGAGATGTTTAGGCTCCCAAGGAAAGATAAACAAAGAAAAATCTTGAACAATCCAATGCCTATTAATTAAGCTTTACAAAAACCCAATAATCGTCCTTCTAAAAATGTAAGACAATTTTGTTTATGATATAGATGCGGAACTTATAAAAATGATTTAAATGATTCATATTTAATATGTAAATAATATGTATATAATAATGGGATATGAGATATAGGTTAATTTTAAGGTTTAATTTGAATATCTAGGGGTTATCCAATAGGAGAATGTAGTTTTTAAGGAAGACAAAATAATATTAAATCATGAATGTTTACATGTTACATATAGCAAGTGTTGGCATTGGCAAACAAAGCGAAGAACAACAACAATTTTAACTACACTAAGAAAATTGAAATCATCAATAAAAGAAAGTGACTGTTCGATTTTGTTCTCTAAATCAGTTTTTAGAAACAAATTTTAAATTTTTTTTAAAATAAAATATATTTGAATAGTTGTTTTAAAAATCTAATTTTGAAGTGATGTGATAGTGGCTGCCGTCAGCGATAATGCAGCGATGGTCATTATTAGTTGTGTGATCTTGACAGTGAATAAATGACAACATCAAAAAATGAAAAAAAAAAAAAGCCAACCAAAAATTGCTTCTGCTTTTAGTTTTTAAAAACAACTTTTTGTTTTTTTTTCAAAAACAATTTAGTGGAAACAACATTTTAAATAAGTTTTTTTTTGTTTTTAAAAATTAAAAAAAAACTGTTTTTAAAAACAAAATCAAACAAGCTCAGTATTTCTTGTCATGTGATGTTGGTTTAGCTGAACCTTAATGTTTCTTCTGGTGAAAAAGATAGATTACCAAAACTCTTAGGATTTTATTTTTCTTCGGGACTTGGCAAATATTTGGGAACTTGGACTGATCCTACTATACTAGGAGTAAAAGTATCATATACAAGCAGGTGATTGACTCTATGGAATCAAGAGTAGATGCATGGCAAACAAATCTCGATTGACTCTTGTTAAATCTGTTCTAGCATCAGTTAACATCCATATTTTGTCATGCATCCAATTACCACAATATGTATGTGATTGTGTTGATGCTAGTTGTGCTATTTTTTTGGGGGTCTTCAAAGACTAAGAGGAAAACGTATCTTATGAGAGGAGATACCTTGTTCCATCCTGTTGAAAAGGGACAATTGAGCTAAAGACCTATAGCCATGGAAAGGGCTATATGATAATGCAAGTATATCATCATAGGGAAATTAAAATGGAGGGTTGTATGTAGCGGGATCAAGCTTCTTTGTTGAATATTCCACTACCACATAATTGTGTATATATGATGTTGTATATATCACGGTTATATGACATTCGCCATATATAGAGAGGCAGGATTTGAATCAACCCCCAGCCTACTTATATATGACGTTTTTTTAAAAGCACTGCCATATATAAAGACGCGGAAATTGAAGCGCCATTCGTCCGTCATATATATGGCGGTTGTATAAAAACCACCATATATAATTGCAAATATTTGACGGTTTTTCAACAACAACCGCCATATAAATGCTTTTAAAAGCAGCTTCATTTCATACTTATCATCAAATTTCATTCCTCACGCGCGTGAGCTCTTCTCTACTACAGCCTACTTCCAGCATACCCACATGGATTTGACTGTCGTTCGTGCTTTTCTGATGTATGTCTACCTCTCTGCGAACGTGAAAACATGGTAGATTTGATTTGTAGTAGATGTATGGCACACTTTGTGATTCTGCTGTTGCGCACGTTGTACGGATTCACTGTTCTTTCTTCAGAACTTTGCTATTTTGCGGTGAATAGCATAAATGTGAGAACTTTCTATCCTTAAGTGTATTTATAATCGTTTAGTGTTGAAATTTTTTATGAATATGTAATCGATCTGCACACTCTACAAATCTAGGTATGACGCTATAGCATGGGTCATCGTCGTGTGCAGTGCATGTGTTGAATTGTGCATAAAAATGAGATTTTTGTTACGGTAAACTCATATCCCTATTTTTGTTATTATATTACTTGCTGCATGGCCTTATATATTCTGTTTTGCAAGATCTCGATTGTCACCATTTTAATTTTGCAATCTATTTATTGAGCTTTCTGGATGAATCTTCTATCTTTTTAGGATCAATGTATATTATTTCAAATTATGGTTTAATCTAATAAAATCATAAATAGTTGCACATTGATCCTGAGAGTGCATAATATTCTCCGAGGGCTCAATATAAATGGTCTGTAAGATAAAATAATGACGGTTGTTCTTGTAAAACAGAAAAGGAAATACTTGACAGTTGTTTACTAACAATCGTCATATATTTATATATATATATATATATAGCAGTTTTTATTTAAAAACCGTCATATATAAGTGGCCTATAGATGACGTTACTTACTAGAAAATTCGGTTTGATACTCACCCACCATTACTCAAACTATCTTGAGCACTCTTATCTCCACTATTGATTCCTCAGACAAACTCATGGATTGACAACTCATATAGGTCTTTATAATGTAAAAGATGGAGTATCTCCATTAATGAAGCTACAACTCCTAATGGCATTCTCTTTTTTTTTTTTTTGATAACATCTCCTAATGGCATTCTTGATTATCCCTTTTGGCGGTTTTTGTGGAAGTTACATTTACCATACAAACAATTCTTTTCATTTAGAAGATACTCCATAATGCTCTGCCATCAAGTGACATACTAACTAGACATCTCTTTCGAACTCAAACCCAATGTTTGTTTGGATGTAAATCATAGGAGACTCTAGATGATCTCTTTGTAACTTGTCCATTAACTAGAAGCATTTGGTATGGTTATTTTAATATCATGATTCCTACTTCAAGCATTTTGAATTTCAAGGGTAGGGTTAAAGATACTTTAATCAATCTTGATAAGGATGGTTTGATACATTTGATCTATCAGATGTTATGTCTTGCGTACTTTATGGAAGAAAAGGAATCAAGCTTTGCATCATGATTAAAAAGAGTCCCTTAGAAAAAATAATAAAAGTCTTTAAGATTCGGATTTCTTCAGTCAATTAAACCAATAAAAGGTTATCAAAATGAATCTTCCTGCTATTGCTTCTTGATCATATTTGCACAATAAAAGTAGGGACTATTCTTTTTTTTTTTTGGATAAAAAAGTAGGGACATTATTGTACACAAGTTTTTTGTTTTTTTTGGGGGGGGGGGGCAATTTTGTCATGGTTTTATATATCATAATGATTCTCCCATGCAAGAATTTATTTGGAAAAATCAAACTACACTAGCAACTATTTTTCTCTTCACAACAGAGGACATCTACAACTTGGATTTCCATCAACTTTAACTACTCACTATGCGAATACATGTTTTATCTAGCCGCCTTTTAATTCTTCACCAAACATCAATATTACTTGACAGGAAATATTGGTCGCTCTTTAATTTTTCTGGTTTTAATATTATAATCATTTCAAAGTCTGTATTTTATAATTTATCAAGCTTTCACTTGATCATCTTAATTTGTGTTAAATTCTAATCATTGGTAGTTTTAATAACTCTCTTGGAGTCAAGTTCTGATATTCAAGCCGAGAGAAATAAAGAGATATGAAATATATATATATATATATATATATATATGTTAACTGGGGTTTTAATTAATTTGAATATATAGGGTTATCCATTAGGATTATTCAATAATGTTATATATACATTATATTAGGATTTATTACGATTATTCAATAATGTTATTTATCCTCGTTCTCTCTCTTCCCTCCTTTCCCTTCTCCTTCCCCCTTTTCCCTTCCTGTTTCGCACTAGGATTATTCTAATTAAATTTGATTGATCATTCATAGCAAATTGATTTGATTTGAATAATCCAAAATAATTTGTTCAATTAATTTAATTAATTGCAATTTACTCTATAGATACCCTTCAATAATCAATGTCAAATATCAAATCAAGGTGCCAAGCAATATTAGTAAAAGAATTATTGGCAGAGTTATTAGAACTAGTTTTGGTACTCAACCTTATGGTGAAATTTGAATCGGCGTCTAAATATATATAGTATCAACGCCTCAACCTGTTTATATTTAAAATACTCCACGGAAGGTTTTTAAATAAAAATAATTTTTGAAAAATATCACTTAAGACATTTTCTTTATTTTATATTTTAGATTATGTACAAATTGAAATTATTTGTTTAATTTAAAAATATTTTTTAAATAAAAGTATAAAAAAATCATATCTGATTTGGATTATCCAAATTTTGGTGCTCATCATCAACACCAAAACTAGTTCTGTTATGGATGTTTGATGGGAACAAAATAATCGCTTATTAGCTTCATTCTACAATTGTTGTGAGAATGTAGCTATTTTGTGTGTGTTACTCCCTCCAATTGTTAATATGAGAACAATTAATTTAAGAAAGTTAATTAATACGATATGTGTATTCTAACATATACCCTAATCATATTCTCTAATTCATTCAATCTCTCTCTCCTACTTGATTTATGTTGAGTAAGCATCAATAAGGGCAAATAACAAAAATACTAATAAATATGAAAAATAAGTGTTACGTTTAGGACTAAGACTAACTTCCCAATTAACTTTTATATTAAGGATAGAAGGAGAAGTATATGATAAGTAGAGGATCTGGTCCAAACATCAGTCAAATATCAATTTCAAATTAAACTTTTACGTAGTTTAAGCAACATAATAAAGCAGGAAAAAATACCACTAGTATACATATATAAGTCACTTGTACCTTATCCTCATATACCAAGAATATATTAAATTGGTAGAATTATTCACATTTGCTCTCTTATTTTAAGATTTTTATCTCTTTTTTACATTTACAGTCAAATAATATTTGCCTCTCTCTTCTCTTTCTTTCTTTTAAATATCCATTAAATAAGGTAAAATTGAAAAAAAAATATAAATGACTTATATTTAAAGCCAATTTTTTTTAAATAAGGGTAAAATTGAAAAAATTTACTATATAAACATGTGTAAGTCACCTGTACCTCATCCTTATATACCAAGAATATATTAAATTGGTAAAAAAAATTCACATTTGCTCTCTTATATTAAAATTTTTGTTTCTTTTTACATTTCCAAATAATATTTGCCCCTCTCTTCTCTTTCTTTCTTTTAAATATAAATTAAATAGGGTAAAATTGAAAAAATATCCTATAAATGACTTATATTTAAAACCGATTTTCTTACGTATAGGCACAAAGTGGTATATACACCTATATATGTTTTTTCTTTTTGTCGAAACACCTATTTATGTTAAATTTAGATGTTAACAGTCACTCAAGTATTAAAAATGCAGTGTAGGATCGTTCTGGCAACAAAATAAAATTGTAGTCTAGGATTATTATGGATATACTAGTTTCGTAGCATGTGAATTACTAGTACTACTTAATTACAAATGCTCACAATGGTATACAGTGCTATTATAGGATAAAGTATTACTTTTAATGTCAAAGAGACTTAATTATAACTAATTTACTTACAATCATTTGTCTGAATAATTAATTAGCATCATTAAAAGCAAACCTAATTTAAAGATGTGAGACCAAAGAGTGCATCTCCATCAAAATCCTCCACAATACATCTCAAGTTTCAAGTTCCTACACAACCTTCCTGAAGATCTAAATATCCTACCTAGCCATGAAACCTAAATTGATCCCCAACCAATGTCCATTAAATATAAACTATCAAGTACGCCATCAATATATAAACATAACTTTATTATTAAGAGATGCATAGTTCAGTAAAAAATATTAATCCATAGATAAAGCTGCAACAATCCTAAGTTAAGGAATTTCAACCACGCTTATTTGACAACATAATGTTCCATCTAATAACAACAAAGACTTCATAACAAAGAAGGAGAAGGGAATATCTCTTATGTTCAACCTGGGAGTATCATTAATGTTAAGGATAATGTCCATGATCATCTTAGTGCAATTAATGGCCAATGGAACATACAAAAATGGAAAGAGACCTTCCTCATTGGATAATAAAGATTATAAACAGGATAAAGACCTGTCAAATGAAGGACATGATAGGTTTTCATGGAGAAACACTAAAGACAGTCAATTCTATGTCAAATCGGCATATGATTATCTTACTAAGCAAGGGAATACGACACCCAAAAAGATTTGGGAAAACAAGCATTTGGCAATGGCAAATTCTATAGTAGGTCAAATTTCTCATGTGGCAAGTTTCTCATGAAGGGTTCATCACAAACTCTCTCAAAGCTAAGAGGGGGTTGTCACACACTAATAGATGCCCATTCCAAATATTCATACAAAGAGGATATCATTCACGTTCTTAGAGGCTATGTAAGAGCTACGGAGGTATGGCAATCTATCATTAATCCTAAATTTTTCTCTGGAAATTCGTAGGATTGGCTCAAATGGAACTCTGATCACTCTCTAGGTTGCGATCGATACAACTCCTATTCTTGGAGGAAGAGTCTTTAGCCTTGCATTGTATGCTTGCTATCATGGACAACCACATGTACATTTGTCTTCGAGGGCAAGATAACATCAACCAAAGACTTGTTGCATCGATTGACCCACCTTATACTAGAAAGTACCTTAATGCAGCATGTAAAGCATAAGGTTTTCCAAATTCAGAAACCTTTAGATACCTATTGGTCTCCTCCTCCTGAAAACACAATTCACATTGATGTGGATGGCTCAATCAGACATGATCAAAGAGCAGCATGTAGTGGAGTTTTATGGAATGCTTCTAGTTCCTGGCTGATGGGCTTTTAGAGATCCATTGGAATATGTTCAACCATTGAAGCTGAATTATAGGTTATCAGGACAAGCCTTGAAGTTGCCAAGCATCTAGGATTGGGGAAGGTCCATATCTACCTTGATTCCCTTGATGCTTTCAATATTCTCATGCGCTATACAATATCATCCTCTGAATGACCTGGTGCCGGTGACAAGAGGCCTTCTCTTTGATGGCCAAGATGCCAAACTGTATAATACTAGAAAAGAAGTGATATGCTATGTTGATTACATGGCTAGGTAAGGATACAATTGAAACTACCAAATTCATCTCTGGAGCAAACCTCCTCTTTGTTATGCTCATTTGTTAAATGCAGATATGAGGCAAGTTATTGCCAGTAATACCTCTTCATGAGGGTATCTAATTGTTTCTCCTTTCAAGCACTGGCTTTCCTTCTTGTTTCAAAAAAAGGGAGAAGGGAAAGAACACTCCACAAAGAACATACTTGACTATATTTTTTTAATATTTTTCCCACTTTAGTTGTTAATTAAACCCTCCTTAAAGACTTTTTTTCCATTAGAATTAGATACATTTTCCATTATATTTTTACCTGGAATTTAAAGAATAAGTTGCATTGTACATATTTTATATTTTATATTGGTGATGACACCATGCTAACCAATAATATATACATAGTGGTCTTCGACGTATTGGTTCTAATTGTCAAACCATATTAACTAGTTCAGGAGAATTTTCTTTTTGGCATATAAAAATGATAGATGGTGTGTATGATAAGTTAGAATATGGCAATTGATTAATCATCTCCATTATTTGTTCCCTCGTACATATGCTTAAAGCTAAGCCTACGCACCATAGCATGTGCCTAGCTTTGTCGCAAATCGAAATGCAACAGATTTGAAACATTTCGATAAATGAAGCATGTTATTTTATTTCTTCTCTGAATTTTCTCCCTTACTTTTATGATATTTTTTGTTAAATTTATTATTTTTTAATATCTATATATAAAGCTTTCGGGATTATTTAACAAATAGTCCTTTTGCTAAATTTATTTGAATTAGAGTTTTAGATCAGATCGACTCAAATGAGCAACATTATATTAATGACCATGGTTTCCTTACGTCCAAAAAAAATGACAATGGTTTCCTTGGAAATAATAACATGTAATATCATAGTTCAAAGGGAAAATTCAACAAGACTTCACATTCACTAAAATTTTTAAAATACCCCTTGATGCAGATATGCACAATTAAGCCCAAAATAACGAATACAAGCATATGAAAACAAAGAGAATCAACCTTTAATACCAAAAAATTTAACTTGTGTATGGGATATAGAGAGAGAGAGAGAGAGAGGAAGAGGGAGGAGGGAGAGATGTGGTGATATGCTATCTCTATTTGATTTATTATTGGTTCCTTGACTAGCTAGTAATCTTCTGAGTTGAATATTCAAGCTTCCAAAGCATGGAAAACGAAATATTGATGTAAATTAATTTGTATAACTTTTTGTGAAGTTGAATAGCCTATTGAGATGTGGCAACTTAATTGAGTCCTCTCTTGGTAATGACCAAAGGCCAAAACCCTACATTCATACGTTAACTATGATCTCTCTCTCTCTCTCTCTATATCAATTAATATCTCAGAATCTGCCCCACATGAGGATTATACATATGGCAAGTCATAGACCAATCTTGGAATCTTCTTTTTGTTAATTTTACTTTTTTGAACCAAGGGATCCTCTTGGTGGATATTTTAACTATCACAAAGGTATGGGAGTCAAGGAATAGATATCATATAATCTTTGAAAAGTATATTAAATATCCAAGAGTAGTACATTTTTCAAAGAAAATCAGGCATATCTGTAAATATGAATATAACAATTGTCACAATGATGAGTTGGCACTAATAGTTTAGGATCTGAATGAAAAAACCATCACACCACTCATGGATACAGATTTGAAGTTGCTTGATATCGTGAATAAAGGTTGGTCCAATATTCTAACACTGTTTGGATTGAGAGAAAAGTAAGGGTTAAGGATATTAAAAAAGAAAATGGTAAAAAAAAAAAGTTACTATTTTTATGAGTTATTATCCTAATTCTTTTTCCATCCAAACAAAGGGTAATTATTATATTAACTCGTTCCATATAAGGGTATAAATCAAAATGATGCTGCCAATATGAGGATCTTACTGATTTTTTTTAATGTCATTAGGTATAGCCTTATTTGATTGAACTCCTGAAATTCAACTTACCTAAATTTTTCTTTGACATAAAAATTGTCTATAGATATATATTCTCCAAAATCAATAATTAACTTCCTTCCATAATTAAATCTCCCCAATCGGTACGGTAGAACAAAAGTAAAATTGCTTTGGGTTCAATTTTGATTCATAATTCTGGGGTTGTGTCCTTATAATATTGCTGCCATGCCAATGGTACTCTACTTGACAAAACTTTTTAATTTGGCTTTAATTTCCAACTTTCATATAAATACATAGAGAGAGAGTGCAAGCAACATAAAATTGATTGCTCAAACCTTATAGGTGGCATGTTCTGACTTGCGAGTGAATAATGAGATCGATGACATCTCATTTCGAGTATTATTTTCTGCTTGTAATTAAATATTAATGAATAATAACGTCATCTCTAAGTTTAATCATTGGAATTGTGTCTCTTGAACTTATGGAAAAGCCCACAGATTATCATTCGTGGATCTCTGATTGCTTCTTCAATCACTGCAATTATTTGATATTTAAACTCTGACGCATGGTATCACTAATTATGAGTAGAATCTATCAGAGTCGGAAGAATAAAGAAATAATAATAGCAATATTATTATTAGTTGCATCATAAAACACGTGCTTAATGGAGAAGTCGAAGCTAATTAAGAAAGCACACGACTGTATCTTTTTTAAAAGACAAAAAGGAAAAAAAAAGGAAAAGGAGAAGAAGAAGACGAGGAAGAATGAAAGCATGCGCGAGTAGTGATTGCAGACATGACGATGACGATTTTCTAGAACACAATAATAATATTAATAATGAACTATTCAAAATTATTGAAACAAGCACTAGTACAAAATACTCTCTTTGGTGGTTGTTAAAATTGCCCTTCTGCTACTATATATGGGCAGTAGTAGAATCAAGAGTAGAGGTAAGTAGTAGCCGATGGCATATGTTATAATGGACTGACGTCATATCTACAATGCCTGTTATAAAAGACCAGACGCTGAAAGCTATAATATGGCATCTGTTGTTTAGCATGAATAGGCACCATTTGTATGATGTTATATCATCAGTTTTATACACAACAGGTGCTTTATGCATCTAGTTACAATAGCTGTTTTGGTTATAACACACGTTGCAGTGCATTTTATTTAAAAAATAAAAAATCATAATTAACTTATTTAAGAACCTTCATTTATATATAATTAACAACCAACAATGTCTGTCCGAATAATAAAAAAAGTATCAACCAACTATGTGAATCAAAAAATATATAAACCAATAATAATATTTGAATAATAACAATATTGTGTAGAAAATTTAGTTTTATTACAAGGATAAACATCTACAACAAAACTTAGTAAATTCTATTCTAAATTTGCTGCCAAAAAAAAGTATTATGTCCAAATGTTTTGTGTCTCTCTTATCTGTAGATCAAAATAAGGGTTCAAACTTTAGAAATGCTGCACATTCACAAGATCTTTATATAAGATATTTTGTAAAGAAAATGTATCATGTAAAGTAAAGTTATGATTTATGTATGATATGATTGCCTTGTTAAATGAGTCAATGAGACCCTATTGATGTTTTTTTTTTTTAACAAAATTTTAGGAAAGGGTCGGGCTCACCCACAATGGATTTCCATTTCTTGTAGGTAATACCAATGTTAGGCAGGGAGAGCCGTCAGTTACTCTCATGCGTTAACCTAAATACCCTGGAGTTAGGATGCCTCCCCAGCGCTTTGACTGTAACCACAATTAAGTGGCACTCCCTAGGATCAAACCCCATCCATAATGTGAGAGAGTCTGATCCCTTCACCAGTTGAACCTAAGGACGAGGGCTGACCCTATTAATGATTTCATACATGTATCTTATCACATAACATCCACATTCCACATCTTTTGGAACTGCCAATATAATGTACATAAAAGAAGAATGAAAATTCAAAAACTAATAATTAGTATAACTAATATTATGATTGTTTAAATTAAAATATTTACCTTTACATGGACTTTTTGATATTACTTTGGGCTTTCTTTCCCAATAGCTTAAAATCCATTTTCAATGACCTATCTTCAAATACGCATAAAAAATGATGTATCCTAGTAATATTCAAAATAAAGTTATACACGACACTTACGATTTAAGAAATCCCTTCATATTTTTAGTCACTTTCAATTGTAAAGAACAAAACCAATAGATGGTTGATTCAAATGGGCCAAATAGCAACGATCTTCCAATGATTATTAAATATAATTCATATTAATATCATATCATTAAGAAGATTTTCACACAACTGAGAGAAAAAATAGAACTAAATACTCTACTAACTATGCAAACCAACACTTTTTATTGCCTTCTCTCATTGTTATTCCTATGTATGACGTTCACGCGCTTATAGTGGTTCCACTTGATTAAGTATATTGGGGGCACAAAAATCCATAATGATTAATCCTACCCAATTTCTTTGCATACATTGTGAAGATACCTATAAACATAACAAATAAGTTAGTGTATCAAAAGGAAATTATCAATGTTGAATTAAAACTAAAGTACATACTTAAAAAAGAAAAATTGAATTATTTATATGTTCAACCAATTAAAAGCAATGAGTTCAGCAACATCTTCCTTGAAAACTTTTAATACGATAGGCCTCCCTACAATCTCCTAACTCATTTTCAATTCAATAATTTTGTCCATATCAAAAGAAACTGAAGCCAACTGCCTCAAGCCATCTTGCTTTAGTTAACCACCTTGTTTTATTGCATGTTTAGCATTTGAACAGAAATAATCCTTTACTTGTTGGAATACCTAATTAGTAAATAATGAAAGGTTAAAAATATATACCATGTCAATTATAAATTGAAAGAAAATCATATAATTGTTCATACCTCAGTTGTAACTTGACGGACTAGCCTTCTTAGCCAAAGAATGAAATTTTGCCTAGCATAGCTACCTGCGTATCCAAATGTTTAAAAAATCTGAATAAGATGCTCAACTGCACCAACCCCTTTTCCAGCAATCTTACACACAAAGCAGAGGCACCTATTACAAAGAATAAGTATTTAAGCAAATAAGCTAAAGAGCATGCACAATTTTTGACTAAATCCAACTCATAACAATAACAAACATTTTTTTAAAATGAAGGTATAAACTTTACTAAACGAAAAAATAAGGACAATATATTAGATCACAAGACATCTTTGAAAAGAAATAATAGAATAAATATAAAATAAAATACAAGCAATATTACACACTACACATGACGTAATAAATAGATGTTCGTAAAGAGACATTGAATAGCTGTTGGTAAAGATATACTGTAATTTTTGAGAAAATAGCTCTACACAAGCTAATTAAAGAATATTAATATCAAAGAGACATTTTCCTTCATCGCCATGTTATGGGTAGATAAAAGGATGAAGCGGCATTTAAACTATGAAACTAGCATAAGATTCAAGCCGTGCTCAATAAAATAAAATAATACAGCAAACTTAAAAATAACAATGAGAACCAAAGTTACTTGATACAAGCATGGACAACTGGCAAGAAGGAATTCCTGTCAATTGTAAATATTAGTTAATACATTCCTTTTCCATTCTAAAAACCAATTTTATCACCATGTTTTTTTTAATTACCTATGAACATATTTCAAGTTGCATTCTTTGGATGTTGATTAGCTTGTTAAAAATATCTATTATAGTGAGTTAAAGGTATACTTGGTATACTTGGTGTTTTTTAATTCTAATATGTTTCCTTATTTTATGTGAATGTAAGGAATTCACGTCAATAAAGTTACCACTAATTTTGGAGAAACTAATTAACTTTAGGTTGTTTGGGGTAGTTCTTGTTGTTTCTTGATTCACCTTTATTAATAAATGTTTATAGAATTTAAGGTTCCTAGGCACGCTCTGTAGGAGATGTGAAATTAAATTATTTTAAAAAACTTAAGACAAAATAAAGTTTAGGCTACCACCATCAATCAAACCATGCTTATTTTAGGATTAGTGAAACAAAAGGCTGGGAAAGGGAAATTGACACAGCACAAACCAAGTTCCCAACATCAATTTTAAAATTAAAGTGAAGACCTTTGGCATTTTTTTACTCACCTATTATGAGATAACCCGGCAACCACACGAAGTTACAATAAAGAAAACTCTTGCGGCGACACCTATGGCGTGCTTGACGGACCAATAGCGAGGGGAGACAAGTCTAGAGGGACCAACAACAACGTGAGATTGTAGAGAGTGGACGCAATAAGCCAGCGAGCAACCTGTTTATACCCAAGTGTGTCGTACTACTGCACATGAAAAGGGAAATGAGAGAATTTCCGTAAAAGGCCGCAGTTGTGAATTAATATCAGCGGAGCCCATAAACAAGTGAATGGTTCATATGAATATGGATTTTTCTTGTTCATGTAACTCATTCACTTGTTTATGGGCTGCACTGATATTAATTCTCAATTGCGGTCCTTTATTGAAATTCCCCCAAGAGAAATTGATTGATAGTACTCGCATGGGAGAGAGGGAATTTGTTTTTTATTCCCTTTTTTCTTTTGCATATGGAAAACTTTTATTTCCTTATATGTATTATCCATATTACTCACTGCACGGGGAGGGAGGGAGGGACTGCAAATATTTTTATTATATTTTTCATATAAAATTCTTTTTTTATAGTAAAAAGGTTAGGTAGGGGTAGACGCCGATACCCTACCAGGGCCAGAGCAAACCCCTAACCTCTTTGACGATTTATGGCAGAAAATTATATATCGCTTCACTAATGAGGTCTCCCTGTCGGTCAAAGGGTTCAAACACACTTCCTTTTGATCGGGGTGGCAAGACCTTACATATAAAATTCTTTGTTTCCTTTTCTTTGCCCAGAAAAAATTTTATTTCCTAACTTTTAGTTGGATAGAATAATATAATTTGATTTCTTATTTTATTATATTTTTCTTGTAACATTTTTTATTTTCTTTCTTTACCTACAAAATTTTTTATTTCCTAATTTAGATTTTGATAGAATAATATAATTTTATTTCCTAATTTAACCTATTTTTAAGAAACTTGTTAACCTCATTTAATAGCCATATTATAAAATTTCTAAAATTCAATTTATGTATGATATATTTATATATGGTGTCTAGTGCTTATTCAATCGAAGCCATAGCTGTTATTATGGTGGCTGTTAGAATAAAACATATGATAAAATATACTACAATTATTTACAGTGTTTGTTGCATATTTAACAGACACCATAAGTACTATTATGACTTCTGTTCGAAATACAATAGAAGTGAAAATGTAAAAAACATGTGATTGCTTCTGTTCCATAAATAACAAACACAAAATATAGCAGTAAAATAAATATTTTGCAGTAGTGTCGGCCTTTTGCCAAAATTATATAGTATATATGGCTCAACATTTTTTTTTGGATAAGTGAAAGCGACAAAAACTACATAGCTACATCAGCTGCAAGAGCAGCGGATATATTTGATGATACTGATGTAAAAAACTGGAAAATCACATCATCATGAAAAGCTTCCTTCGCTATCAAATCAGCAACTAGATTAACCTCACGTTTACACCAGATTAATCTAACTTCCCACTCTTTTTCCATCTATGCGCGAATTTCTGTCAACAGATTCCACTCTGGATGTTCATCCTCTCATCCATCTGAAATCAAAGAAACAACCTCCAAACAATCCATTTCAACAATAATTCTCCTCCCGACTCCACTCCATGCATGCTTTAAGGCCCATAGTATACCCCAT
>JBAGKO010000010.1:23392910-23404873 GCA_037177275.1 Acacia concinna
ACTTCATTGCTCTTACGTTACGCCCGTATTCCAAATTCAAAAAAAAAAAAAAAAGATCATAATAATAATAATAAGTAAAAGAGGAGGATCAAGGAGGAAATTCATCCATCCATATCCAACAAGAAGATTAATTGAGTAACACGTAAGAAAAACTAATTTTTTAACGACAACAAAAAGGTACGTAAAAAAGAGATGGTGAATCACAAGCAGTGATGGTTTTTAGACGCAGAAATGATTTTGAAAGCGAACGAAGTTTGAATCAAATTAAAGTGTGTTACTTTAACAAAATGAAAATAGGTTGGTCCAACACAGTGGCCTATATATATATATATATATATATATATATTTGTGATAATAATAGGACTCGTGATCAGATCAGATTAGCAGTACTATGGAATTCGTGGGCTAAAGGCGAAGCAATATTATTAATTTATTATTTATTGTTATGACCAGTCTTGAGTCTTCTTTTTTAATAAGTAACCTAACGAGAGCCATATTTTAAATACTGCTTCATCCATGCCTAGCCTTCCTATTCATTTATACATCTTTACACGTTCCAGAAATTATATATTCGTCTCCATAACCATGGCCATGAGCTAGTTACGTTGAATATAAAATACTACATTCGATTCTAAATATAGAACCTGAATAATTTTTTAGAAAGATTAAAAAAGTTAAATAAGTTATTTAATCATATCATATGTTGTATATAATTAAATTATATATCAGTTATAAGTTAGACAAATTAATTTGAAGAAAAAATAATAAATATAAATTTATATATTTTAAAGTAATTTAATTAATTTCATTAACTTAAAAAATTTAAATGGTTCTTATATTTAGTTTAAGACCGGAGGTAGTATACACTCACATATATATATCCAGTCAGATTTATTGGAAAATTACCTACGACAACATTTGAATGGATATGTGTGTTCAAATAAATAAATTAAAAGAAAGAAAGCAAGTTGGTTTTATAATACAATTCTTGGCCTGCTAATAATAAATTTTCAATCTAAACAGTTAGAATCAGAATCTTATTATTCGTCATATGATTTTTTTTAAAATTTCAAATAAAAACTTTGCTTATTATATGTATGGAGTATAAATGGATAATACATCCTCTGACCTTAGAAGCAGTCCCAACAATATAAAGAATGAGATAAAGTTATATTTTGAAAAATGTTGTTTAAACGATTGGGATTGAATTATAAAAAAAAAAAAAGTGCTTTACGTAATAGCTATAATGCTTTGTTCAAAAGATGTAGATATATTCCATCCAACATCATCTGCCTATTCTTTTTATTTCTTCATTCTTAACCTCCACAAAATATAACAATATATTCAGAGGCATATAGTTTTGGAGAAAAAAATTACATCTAACATGAAATCAATTAACTTCTTAGTAATCAATATATCTATTGCTCTCTCTGATTATTAATACAAGACCTATTTGAGAAGTTAATCCTGATTATAAATATAATACATATTTTTTATATTCGTCATCTTTCTTTTAAAACATACTTGTTATAGTATTAACAAACTTAAATAACTTCCTAATTTAATTAATTCATATTAATATATCTTATATTAATGATTAGAGAGATTTGTATATAAGGATATATAACAAAATTTATTGTAAATCATGCCATTCAAAAACCATCTACAATAAAAACTATTCTTCAAATGCAGCATAATAAATATAATTGTGTGTGTTTAGTTTCAATATACATATACTTTTTTTTTTGCCGACATTTTACATATGCGCGCGCGCACATACAAACTAAAACTTTATAAACATATAAATATTTAAGAAATGAGAAAGTTGCATGCATGAACGAGAATCTGATTTTGTATAGAGAAAGAGAATTACATATATTTTTCTCCAATTGTCAAAGGAATCAAAATATGAATTTAACTTTGATAACTCCTCAAAGAAGCCGAAAATGGAACAGCATCAATATTATAAAATATTATATAAGTATATAATAAAATATGCGGCAAAACTCATTGGTTTTGTCCCATTGTGCTACAATTCAAAAGATACTGTGTCAATTTTGATATCTCCTTCACAATTCAATAAATTCATTGAATCATCTATCAAAAAAATTAAATAAATAAATAAATTCATTGAACCACTTTAACTTTTTTGGTGATGGATATATATATATGAGGACATCCTAAGTGTCCAACAAGGATGAGACATTTGATTCTTTCAAAATTGGGATGATTATTTCGAATAATATATAAGAATATTGTAACTTAATGCACAATGTAAACATTGAAATTTAAAAATCTCTAGTTTAAATATTTTAAGTTTTATCCAAGAAGACAACATAACTCCATATCAAAAGTCAAACATGGGCGCGCTTGAGTATTTAGCGAAACTAGATAAGAATACAAGATAATGATTAGGAGAGGTCTCTTTATAGTTTCTTCTGGTTTAAATAAGTTTAATTTAATGGATTTTATCATGCACAAAATAAATATATAAAAAGAATTATGTCTCTAGTAAATAAAAAAAATAGCTTATTTATAAGATGATCCAAATATCTCATGATAATATTACTCTAAATTTGAGGAGAGAAAATATTTTTGATTCGTTGTGTTTGTAGAATGACAGACTTGAGAGCTTTCCATACATATATACATATATATATATATATATGAATGAGGGAGTTTTTTTTTTTTTTATCTTTCTCATTCTCCATTAGGTATCATACCAACCCTAAGTTTAAAAATACCTTGCTATTGTGAAAAACACTATATTGATTAAAAGCCGTTGCTTGATCAGAGTCAATTACTCATGAAAATTCACTACCTATTTTATACATATAAGCGAATTCATATTCGAAGTCTTGATTGGTAGCCAAAGTTATTCAACATGGGCTGAAAAGTGAATCGTCATACTGATTGATATATATGCCTCAGTCTCATAGTTTGAGCTGGACTTCCAACTTACTTTGGGCCTTTAGGAACTATAGCCCAAATACTTTGCCCAACTAAAACGGAAATTTGCCCAAACCCAATTCTATCTGATTCCAACGTATTGCAGGTGATTATTGAATATGGGCCTAAAATTTCATCCAATAATTAATTAAGTGCTTGTTTGGCAAACTTAGGTTTTCAAACGTTTTGCTGCAAGCGAAATGCAACTCCTCTAATATGCTTATTTCAAAAATTATGAAATATATTCTTAAAAGCTAATCTAAATATAGCCATCACAAGAAAGATTTTTTTGAGAAAATTAATCTTTTAAATTTTAACTTATTTATAACTTAGTCTATCAACTATGACTCGATATAACTAAGTTTTAAATAAGTCAAAAGCTTAGGTACTAAGCTACATTGAGTTATAGTTAAGCAACTAAGCTAGTTATATGTGAATCAAAACTTAAAGTACTAAAAGATTAATTTCCCCCCTTAACTTTTTTCCCTACCACTTGTATCCTAAGTGTAGCCCAATTCAAATGGAAGGACTTAAGGAACCTGAATCAAGCCAAAAAGGACCACAAAAGGCAACAAAGCTTTTCCATGATTGCATTAAATCCTTTATACCCTCACAATATAACCAATCAAAGTTTAAATCTCTATTGAAAAAGATGTCACATTTAGTGTCCAATAATGCCTCAAACAAAATTGCTTCCAATAAGAGGATATTTTTGTGTTTAATAAAAATAAGCCCAAAACTGAACTTGAAACTTTTTGTTAATCTATCCTTGTGCTGGAGCTATGTAAGGAGGGGGAATTTTGTGCAGGCAATAACATAAATATTCCCAGTTCTAATAGTGAACATGACAAAGAGCTATCTTCAAGAGCCATTATTGGAGGATGTTAAAAATTCAGAGGACTCTTCCACTGAGGAAAGAAAAGATCCAGCATAGTTCCTGGTGTTAAGTAAAAAGAAAAAATGAACAATCAGACTGGCTTGTGCTTGATGAATTGGGTCCTTTGTCCTGTGAGGGGAATGCAGAAAATTTATGTCAAAAGGAAGAGACATATCCAGAGGAGAAGAAAGCATGAGAAGCCCTATATAAGGAGAAGATAATGTACAGTTGCAACTCTTATTATAAATTGTAAATAACTGAGTGTGTTAATTAAGAAAGTAGTTAAAAATTAATTGAAAGTAATAAATATGTATAATTTTTTCAACTATATCCTTATGTGTGAAGAGGGTAAATGAGAAAAAATAAATACAGTCAGTAAGATTAAATTTGAAAAAACGTAGTAAATGTTTAGATAAATCTAAAATAAAATTTATATTATGAGATACATTTATTGACAGTCTCCACTAACCCCTCTCCAACCTATTTCTCTACCATTAGATTGAGTTTTAATGTTTGAGATTTTATACTAAATTAAAAATATTGTTGTAATATTTAATGTTAAATGATTATGTTATTCTTATAAAATAAATATTAGTCATTAAAACTTAATCCAATAGTGAAAAAATTAATTTGAGAGAAGAGTTAGTAGAGACACCATTTTTCCATAATAATAGATGGAGGGAGTATAAGTTAATTAAACTCCATATATTGTGTATATATATAAAGAGATATTAAGTATAAGTTTGTACAATATACTTTGTACACTAACACTGCCAAAGGTTTGTAATTTTGGAAAAATTAATCTTATAGTCCTTTTAAATTTTAACTTGTTTATAGCTTAGTCTTTAATATTTAACTTAATAGAACACAGTCTCTAAACTTATAACTCACCTGCAATTCAATTCCAAATGTTTACTCAGTCATCTATGTGGCAAAAAAAAAAAACAATAATAACACTATTAAAAACAATATACCTAATTAATGCTCAATTTCTTATTGGCAAAAGTCATTACTTATTAAAACATCCCATTAATGATGTTTATTTGTGAAAAATATACTAGTAACCATCAATTATAGTAGATAACTAATTTAATTAATTTGCTTATACTTAATGAATTAATTAAAGAACCTTGTATTTAATATTGAGGAGATCAGAGTAGTAATATATTGAAAAATGAATCTAACTAAAGATCCATTCTCGCTTGGATAGGCTAGTTATGGGTCATTCTAGTTTAACTAGTGGTCTCCTCATATGTTTGAGCCCTACAGCCTCAATAATTACGCAAAGGTAGCAAGGTTCTCCCCATGACATTCTCACAAATTAGACTAGTCATTTGCTAGTAGGATGAGATATCAGTGGGGAAATTCCAAAAAAAAATAGAAATTCATTTTTATCAACATACATAAGTGACAGAATTCTCTAGTGGAATCCACTAATTATTTACAAACAAAAAGGCAGAAAACCGTCAACAGGAATTTATTATAAAAAAAGGGGTTTATACTACTTAAATAAAAGGCTTCAAGTTTGAGTCTGCAAGAATGCAAAAAAATGCCTATATATGTTTGATATATTTATGTTTTATCATTTACTACATAATTACCTTCATCTTAATTAAACAATCACATATCTTCTATACAGTAAATTTATAAATAAGTAATTCAATCAATTTTTAATTAGGTCCCTGTAGTTTTTTTCTCTTTATGGGATAATTAATTATGGATAATTAGGGATGATTAACTTTGGTGTTTTATCTTGACCTTAAATATTAAGAATATATATATATAATTATTCTAGAAATATAAAAAATTATTTATCAAAGCCAAATTAAAATTATAAAATCTCAAATAAAATATTTTCAGAAATTTACAGATAATTTCTAATTTCTTAGAATGATTATAAAAAATCTCTAATTTTTAAAAATAAATTATCATTGAGAGAAATTGGATGTGTAACATCCTAAATTTTAATACCAATGTTTAGGGTTAATAAATAATGATTTGTGTGGAAATTGGGTAATTAGGTTATTAATTATTGATTAAATCTTGAAGAAAATATGAATGAGGTTTTAGAATAGTTTAATTATTATATTCAAAGTTATAGGTATTGGAAGTGACAAATATTGAAATAACATAAGAAAGATAGGAAAAAATGAAATGAAGTTTACGGTCTAAGCGCTAAAAAGAGGCCTAGGCAAGGGGTGTTAGCGTCCAAGCACTCAAGTGAGGCCCAGGCGCTTGCAATGATAGAGAATATCTGTGCGTAGGTGTTCAAATCAGGGCCTAGCCGCTAAAGTTGTAGATTCACCAAATCAATTTTCTTGGACTATATATTTTATTTATTTGATTATATTTATAAGATTAGATAAAGTTTGTTACTTCAATTTTCTTTTAAAAATTGTTTCCTTTTCTATACAATATTTATAAAGAACAATAAATCTTTATTCTCTAATAAATCAGTGCTTACCCAATTATGTTTTATTGGGTTAAGTTACATCCAAGATCCAATACCTTAACCCATATAAAGGGTATAAGTGATTTTGAAAATAATCACATCTGTATTTTTTATCTTAACCCTTTTTATATAATACATCCATTATAGAATTTTATAATATAAATATACACAGTAGCGCTCACTCAAATCTGACCACTAAGATTTTTCATATGCAGTTATATTTTATATAAGTCTTTTGTTTATTTTTGGAACAATTAATATGCAAGTATTTATAATTTTTTTAAAAAAAATTAATTAGGTTCTTATAGTTTTTTATCACATCTTTATATTCTTATTTGTTTTTGTTATACCCCATATTTTGATGATAACTAAACCTTGATTATACTTAAGGTTTCAAAATAATTTCTAAGTGAAAATGAGTTTTATGAAAAATACATGTAAAAAAGCTTAACTCAAGTGTAATCAAGAGTAAAAAGCTCTAAACTCAAGTTATCAAGTTTTCAAAATAAATTTTTAATCAAGTATTTTAGAGTAAAACAAGTGTATTAACTCAAGTTTGAACCCCAACACAACAAGTTACTCGTGAATGACTTACAACAATGAGAAACTCACTATTGTAACAAGGTCCACACTCGAGTGTTGTACAAGCACTCTACAACGGCGAGTGACTTGTCATTGTGGAAGTTCCCACACTCGAGTTCACAAACTCGAGTGTCAGACCTCTAAATATACAGTGAGTGACTCGTTGTATACATTCCTCCCATAACAACAAGTCAATCACTATTATAGGAGGTCTTACACTCAAGTTCACTTCCAAACTCAAGTTTAAATCCTTTGAAAACAAATCTTCTTCCAACCCCGTTAACTTAAGTTAATCTTCTACGAAGTCAAGTTCTCTTTCAAAATTCCCTAATACTTATTTTGACACACAATTCACTAAACTCAAATCTATCTAGATAAAAACTCAAGTATGGCTTTGTTTCAAAACTTCTCTTTAACACTCTAGTTTATTCCAAACTCAAGTTTAGATCCTTTGAAAACAAATCTTCTTCCAATCAGTTAACTTGAGTCAATCTTCTATGAACTCAAGTTTTCTTTCAAAATTCCCCAAGACTTATTCTGATACACAATTCACTAAACTCAAATCTATCTAAACAAAAACTCAAGTATGGCTTTGTTTTGAAACTTCTCTTACGACTCCTAATAGCCTAACAACTTGAGTTAATCTACAAGGAACTTGAGTTTGTTTTTAAATTTACTTTGTTATTTATGGAGATATATTTTGAAGTATTCATTCTTACACTAAACTCAAGTACGGAAAATACATTTACTCAAGTTATTCATTATTTTAAAATGTATATTCTTCATAAAACATTGAAATTTAACTCGACTATCTATAAAAACTTGAGTGTACAATGATCAATTTTCAAATCAGAAAATAAAGTATCATAGTGTAATCTTTGAATCATTTATATTTTTATGTTATTGTTATTAATACCCAATTGATGTTAATATTTCTACAAGCTCTTTTACATGATATAGAACATATTACAAGTGCTAAATGGAGGATATAAACTCAAAATTTTAAAAAAGCACTTTTGTGTCAAAAGTATTAAATGCAAGACGAAGAATATTCTCTCTACTCGCAACGGTTACATTCTTCACCTCAGAGGATAATTCTTCTTGTCTCACAATGAATCCAAATTGAGAGACTAACAAACTCCAACAGATACTTGAATAATCATAATGGTACCAACCTCGGATGCACTATAAATAGAAAAGACATTTAAGACGTTCAATAACCGAGTCCAAATTTATTGTGTTATTGTTGTATATAGTGTTGTTTTAAATTCTCTACATTCATTCATGTTGTGAGCTTCAATGTACATATATATACTTTGTGAGAGAATCTAGTAAAAAGTTTTCTAAAAACTCATTAGAGTTACTCAAGATAAAGGAATCTTGAGGATTGGGCTTGGTTTACACACTATAAGGGGAAGTGAACTCTTAATGTTGAATCAAGTCTATATTAAGCTATCAAGAGCCCGTTGAAATTTTGGAAAATAGTGAAAACTCAGTGATACACTAAGTAACTGGACGTAAGTTAAGAGTTAGACTGAACTAATATAATCCTATGTTTTCAAGTGTTTGGCGAAAGCTTTCTCAACTTTATCTCATTTCGTTTAAATTCTGTCTTTAGAGGTTTTTTTTTTAAATCACTCAATTCACCCCCTCTTGAGGGAAGGCTTACTGTAACAATTTTTTTTTTATCAAATCCTTGTAGTTTTTTCTTATTATTAGGTCCTTATAGTATAACATAATTTTTAATTAGGTCCCTATAGTTTTTTTATTTATTCAATAAATTATAAAAAAAATCTATAAATATAAAATATAATAGTATTATATATAATTACATAAATACTGATATTATATAAATTATGAATAATTTTAATATTTTTTTTAGTTTGTATAATTATGAAATTTGAATTATAATAATAAATTTGTCTATCAGTAGAATAGAATTATAATATAAATAATTAAGCAGGAATTGATTATTAACTATATTAAATATATGTTAACTCTATCATTATTAATTTAAATTTCTATTCGGTAATTTAAATTTTTGTAAAAAACCTACATGTATCTGATTATAAATTAGGTGAAACAAAAAGGACATGATAAAAAGAAAAACAATTATAAGGACCTAATTAGATATTAGTGAAAGTATAAGGACTTGATAAAAAGAAAAGGAAAACTATAGAAACCTGATGAAAAATTGATTGAAACTATAAGACATACATTAATTATCCCAAAGTTTTATTATGGAACTACTTAATTATAAGAGGTATGAATATAACTTGTTTTCATTAGTTAGGCACAAGCTCTTTAATCCATACATCCCATTCCCTTATTTCATTTTAAGTCATCATAAACCTTTTGGTTTGCTTGGGGCTCAAAAAATATGTCTCACTTAAGTTTGAGAATATTCAAATATAAATTAGTTAATGCTCTAGAAAAATAGATAGTTATGTCTGAACAAAACAAAGGTTGATTAGCAGGCAAAAACAAAAACAAAGGTTGATTTTATTTTATTTTATTTAAAAAAAAAGAGGATTTGGGTAGGTTGGATTTCAATATCTTGCCAGAATTCAAGCATGTTTTACAATTTAAAGAGCACTCTTATGACTTGTTTGATATGAAGGATTTGAAGGGGCGAGGAGGAGAAAGAAACTTTTATGGGTTGAGTTTAAAAAATATTGGAGAAATAGGGTTATAGACTTTTAATTAAAAAATAGAAAAAATCTCATATAAAACTGCCTGAAATTAAAAAAATTTAAATTAGGTTGGTAAATTCAATAAATTCTTAATTAAGTTATTGACTTAATTTTAAATTTTAAAATGTGAATTAAATTACTTTATTGCCCACTCCTAGTCTCCTCTTTCCTCTTAAAAGGATGTTTTTTGGCATGCACTTTTAAAAGATTTTTGCTATTTCAATAAATATATATACAACAATAATACATAATAAGATAAAATATGGCTAGCTTAAATCGAAGACTGTATTTGGTATTGTGGAAGGATCATTGAAAACGATTCAGGCAAAAAGAAAAGCATAATCCTCATATCAATTAAATATTTTTAATTGAATATTGAGAATAGAGAATTTTATTTTTTGAGTAGAATTTTATTAGTGAAAATAAAAATAGGCTATATTAATCACACACACAAAAAAAAAAGACTTCTGTGAATATATAAAAAAATTGAGAGAATTGCATGTAGGTCCCAAATAAAAGAAATAAAATCAAAAAAGTTCCTATTGATAAGTGAAAAGCTTTTCATTAACAAGTAAAAAAATTTCATGAACAAAATTTAAAATAAAAGAGTTTCATTAATTAAAAAAAACAATTTTAATTCACTATAAAAATAAAAATCTAATGTAGTTTGGTTTTCTTTTTATTAGTAAAACAATTTTAAGTCCACTTTATCAAAAAAGCAATATTTAAAATATTCAAATAAAAATATTTTAATTGATATTAGGGCTATGCTTTTATTTTTATTTATTGGCTTGACTTATTCTTGATGATTCTTCCATATTAAATAAATCATATTTGATTTGTTTGCCATAAAATATTCTATTTTTGTTATATTAATGTTAATACACACACATTTATTAAAAAAACTAAATTACATAGCAATAAATCTCTTTTAAGAGGAAAGAAGATATGATAAACTAAGAGAATGTAACAAAATCCTTTTACCCATATTTTGATATCCAAATTGAGTTAATAACTTAATATAGAATTTGAGTTTAACAATCTGATTTAGAATTTTACTATTTCTAACAACCTTTTATGAAATTTTCTCAAAAAAAAATATGTAAGATAAAAAAGTAAGGAAAGTTAATTCAAAATGTTTAACTTGTTATAAAAGTAAAGCAACTTTAGATAAGAATCAAGAGATTGAAGAGAGAAAGAGTTAGGAAAATATTTGCCATTCACGTAGAGTGTACATCTAATGCTTTCTATGCCTCTATTTATAGGCAAGAATGGTTATTAAAGTGGTTGTTAAAGTCAGGCAATCTTTGTCAAATTTGATGATTAATATTGTTGAAAATGATGGTTTTGAATGTTGCAATTGGTGGTCTTGAATGTTGAATTTGTTGGCCTAGAATATTGAAATTGGTGGAATAAATCTTGGTGGGTAAACATATGCGGAGAAAGTATAAGAGAATATTAGATGTTGACTAGGCTATAAGTCAATGGACATCCATATAAATAATATTCATAACATTCCCCCTTAGATGTCCATTATGAATGTGTCTCATTAAAAACTTTAACTAAGAAAAACCCAATGGGATAAAAACCTAACCAAAGAAAAGATTACATCATTCATTGATACACTATCAAGTGCTGCCTCATTAAAAATCTTTCTAGGAAAACCCAGTGGGACAAAACCTAGATAAAGGAAAAAGAGTACAGCGTATATCTACTCCCCCTCTTGACGATTTCAGTTGATATTTCTAAATCTCTAAAGACCAATGTCATGGACAAGTTTTTCAAAAATTGTGCCAGGAAAAGACTTGGTGAATAAATCTGCTAGATTTTTACTTGAACAAATTTGCTCAATGTCTCTTTCATCATCCTTTTGAAGGTCATGAGTGAAAAAGAATTTTGGTGAAATAAGCTTTGTTCTATCACCCTTGATATAACCTTCTTTTAGTTGGGCAATACATGCAGTATTATCCTCATATAAGACTGTTGGACTCATTTTGCCTGAAGATAAATCACAACTGGTTTGTATGTGATGTATCACTGATCTCAACCACACACATTATCGACTTGCCTCAGGCATTGCTAGAATTTCTGCATGGTTAGATGACATGGTTGATATAGTTTGTTTCATAGATCTCCATGAAATAGCTGCACCTCCACATGTAAATAGATAGCTAGTTTATGATTTACCATCATGAGGATCAGATAAAAATCTAGCATCTACATAACCAATTAGTTCATGATTGATACATTTGAGTAGAATAACCCCATGTCCATAGTGCCTCTAAGATAACGGAGAATGTGCTTTGTTAGTGCAAGCCTATCACCCAAGAGGAGGGTGAATTGGGTGATGTTATAAAATTTTCGCAAATTAAGAAATCACAAGAGAGAAAGGAAAGGATTCACCAAATAA
>JBAGKO010000010.1:23427072-23453604 GCA_037177275.1 Acacia concinna
TGACCATTGTAAAAGAACAATGGTGCAAGTGTAAATCGTTTGAGATATTATGTGAATAAGCTAGCTTAAGAATTGTGGAGTTATCTCAATCAATTTTGTGAGGTCGAAAAGTTGACCTACGGATCTATTAACAAAACCCCAGGAAGAATTAAGTTAGTCGAGGGGAATGGGATGAAAGCCAATTTGAAATTAACAGTGATGGCAACCCAACCGCTGTGACTGGTGATCCAATGAAGGAGGTTCAATGGGTAAGAACAAGTTATTTGTTAGTTCTGCTAGCACTATAATGAATTATTAGTCCTTTCCTATAGTATGAGAAAATGCTAGAATGCATTATGGTGAGGTTGAGTGAAAGCTTTTAATGATTTCATAATCCTACTGGATGATGTACCCATTGCAGGTACATTTCATGAAATCACCTATACGAATGTGGAGTGGGGCCACTCTTATGAGATCATGGCGAAATCTATAGAGCATTCGTTAAATACCAGGACACGTGCATGACCGTTTTAACATGCAAAAATGCGTTAACAGTGGGAAATGTAGGGGTATAATCTGACTTTTAATGCCTCTAGTATACACCAAAGAGGTGTTGGTTTTAAGTTCATAGGACCACTAACATTTCTATGTATTAAGTGTTATCGGGCTAGGTCTGGTTTTAAGTTCAAAGGACTACCAGATACAATGGTTATATCCATGTGTGTAACTCAAGTTATGAGACTACAGAGCTTCCTTTTGACACATGTGGGGGATTGTTGTAGTTATTGTATGTAGGTGTATCAAAGGAAGAAGTCTTATGTAACTCAAGTTAGGAAAGCCTAGTATACAATCAAATATAAGCTTGAGTTAGTAAAAAAGCTGATAAGAGGAGTCCTCGAATTAACTGTTGGAGATGACCATTGAAATTTTAATTAACAATTTTAATGACAATTAAAATGTTTTATTACATTTAATTACAATTAATTCTTATTTTGTAACTGTTATTTTAATTGTCATTAAACTGTCGTTAATGGTTATTATTACTGCTCAACGGCCATATGAATCTTTACCTATAAAAGGCAATGTGAGGAGTAAGGTCACTATACTCTGAGGTTAGCTCTACCCTGACCTCTACCTTGAGCTCCTCTTTTCTCCCTTTCTTCTAAGTTCCACAATTATCTTCTTGCAGTTCTGTCATCCTACTTCATGTAGGAAGAGTTCGTTTTATCCTGAGGAGTGCCACTTCCTAATTTACTAGGGGGTTGCGGAATATCTCCTAAGGATAGTGCCTTTAGGCGCGACTCGAACTATTTGTTTATTGTGTTTCTACAGGTGTTGCTGCCAACAATTTATATGACGTATGGTTATGATGCTAACAATCTGTACGATGTAAGGTACTGCTGCCAAGTATTTCTACGATTCAAGAGCTGACGCCAACAAGAGTTATTTAATTAAGTTGGGTAGATTAGGAAAACTAAATCAATTACTTAATTTTAACATATGTAACTTGATCTCTCTAAAATATATTTTTATGTAATATTATATTATATATCATTTCATAAGTTAAATAAATTAATTTAGAAAAAATAATAATTATGATATTTTAGGCAAATTAAATTTTTATATTTATGATTAAAATCAACTCTCTAGTTATGATCCTAAATTTAGGGCTAGAAGAGTAACATATACCAACATTCAATGGGCAAAATGTGAAAAAGTCAATGATATTCCTTAAAAAGGGTGGCTAGTGTACAAGGTATCAGGTGAAGTCTAACTATCTTACAAGGACAGATGTACATAATCTAACTTCTCGTGCAAATGAAGAGGGCCTTTCAAACATATTATTTTAACACATCATCTTTAGATCACTTGGTGACAACATTACTTTTGTTCAAAACTTCACCCTCTTTTGAACTTTATAATTAGTATAAGTAGAGTATGCATGTGCTCATGATACAAATATGTGAAACAAATTAATAAATAAATGCAAAGTATAGACTAAACACAAAATTATGAGGCAATTCCTTTATTGTCAGAAACATTAGTGTAGTTATGTTCAATGAGTACACAAGATACATAATTTCTAAAAGATGATTCACATTAGTACAAGAGATTTAATCAATACAAGGAAATAAATAAAAGCATAATGGTATTTAATGATAAGAAGAGAAATTTTTGTATGAAACTGGCTTGTCACATTATTTATGGTTTAACCAATTAAAATACAATAACTTATGTAATATTAATCCTATTTGGCTACTAATGTAATTCACATGACTTATTTCTCTTTAAAAAAAATAAATTCTTTGATTAAGATTTCATGCATTATGAAAAAGTAAATGTTGTGAAATCTTTTAATTTTATTAATATACTAGTTAATATTTAAAAAGTGTCAAATCAACTCATACATTGTTATGTTTTAATTGATTATACCACTAGTGACATGACAAATTGGCTTCACACAATAATTTCTCTTATAAGAAACTTCAATAAACCATTCATTAGAAAAGTTATTGGTTTTAAAGCACTGAACACAAGGAAACCTAAAATTGAGATGTTATGGCCATTCACTCATTATTTACAACTTCTCCCCCTTAATGTCCATAACAAATAAATATTGTGCTTATTAAAACTTTACTAAAAAAAACCTAATGGGACCAAAATCTAATGATAGGAAAAGAGTGCACAATGCACATCACAACTGTCTCATTAAAAATTGTACCAAAAAAAACCTTGTAAGATAAAACCTTGTTTATGGAAAAAAATTACAACTTGATCTTTAGTCCCCTAATAACAATAATTTTGTCTCCCTTAATGAGATTATATGTCACAAGAGTTTATTGGTTTCTCAAATGCAACTGCCATCAATGATTTTTTTTTTATATACATAAATTTTTGAAAGGGGGTTGGGCTCACCTACGATCCAAGGGCATGACAAAATCTCCATTCTTCCTAGGTGATACCAATGTCGGGCAGGGTGAGCCATCAATTACCCTCAGGCGTTAACTTAGACACCCTGGAGCTAGGATGCCTCCCCAAGTGCCGCGACTGGAACAACAACTAAGTGGTCTTCTCAGGGATCGAACACCACTCCATTTATGAGCGTGTCCAACCCCTCGCCAATTGAATCCACAAATGATAGGTCCATCAATGATTTTTCAAGCAAATGATTTCCTTTTCACTTGAACTAAGCCGTAATGTGTGCCATCAAATGTTCTATTGAAATGTACTCTTCTAAAATTGCTCACTTTTTAGGCTAGGTATGAAATTACCTGGTTTAAGAAGTTGACATTTTTTATTATAAATTAAAACTTTTTAAAATCGGTTGTTAAAACAACCGTTCTTAAAAAGTAATTTTTAAGATAAGTTTTAAGCCTAATCTTAATAAGGACACACTTTTAAAATCAATTGATATAAGACTAAACTTAAACCTAGTATAAAAGAAAACTTCAATCGGTCTAAAAGGCTTTTTTTTTTTTTTTCTAGCAGTGATATGATAAATTGCGAAATAAGGATTTAAAAGGTATTATTCAATATCTTGTTATTGTATATGTTGCAATATCCTTCATTTTTTCGTTGCAACAATATCCTTGATTAAATTTATGTGAATAGCATCATCTTATCCTCCATAACTTAAGAATAATTTTTTAATTCCTTTTTAAAGTCATTTACAGTTAAAACTTTGTCCATGTAAAGACCAAGTTGTATTTAGTAATTTTCAGAAATATGAAAACAAGTTCTTTTAAGCTTTCAATTATGGAATATATTCATGTCAAATTCTTTATACCAATTTTGTCAAATTCTCTAATCATAAGCAATCATGTGTCATACTGTTGAATTACTACCATATAGATACATGATCATGTGTGATTGAAAAACTTGATACAATATCATATTTCTCTACCATTTTCCTAAGTTTTTAGAGGGTCTAACCTACTTTGGAATATAGTTCTTAATTTTATTCAATATTTGTTTTTTTAATCTTTTCCTCTTTCTCATGCCACATCCTTTTTCCTTTTTCAGTTGGCCTTCACAACACCTCATCCTCATTTTAATGCATCCTCTTTCTTATTATATAAACCCATGTTGTGATTTTGAGATATCTAGATAAAGTCAAATAAAAAAAAAGTTTAAAAAACAGCGTACAATATTAATTTGATTTTTCTTTGCTTCCATTTGTCTTTCCATTGTCTCTTTTTTTCATAAGCTAACAAGTTGAGAGGTAAAAGACTATACTGATTGTCATAATAATGAGATGATACACCAGTGATATTTTATAAGGGTTCTTTTCTCTATTATTTATTCTCTTAGGATATCATGAAAAAAAATTCATGGCGAGAAGACTCACCTTTTAATTAAGTTAATCGTAATAGCTTGTTCATGGATTCCACAAAAGAAGAGAGCACCATCTAGTTCTCAGTATTCAAAAAATTGTTGTTTGGACACCACTCCGATATGAATGCTCTAGGAAACTTTCTAGAAATACTAAAAATTAAAAGATAAGTTAAAGTAAGTTTTAAAAACAGAGCATAACATATGTTAGCTGGAACTTTAGAATAAAGTTGTTTCTTAACCAAAAAAGGTCCTGAAGGCAGACACATGTGCAAATCATAATACACAAGAATGTGATCTAATAAAACCTCCCCATTGGTAGCAAGTGTAGAAAATTGAGAAAGATTAAACCTAGTTTTCATGTATTTTAGCTTATAATATGGATACTTTCAAAGTAACATGTAAAAACATATCAAAAGAAAAATCTCATTTATACCTTAAAAATAATTGAATACAATTTGATGACAAAAATTTAATCCTAAATAACATTAAGACTAAAAAAATTCTAAAGATATGAAGATTAATATGTTGTCTACCAGTATATAAAGTTATTTGAACCACCATCACATATAGAGATGTGGAATTTGAATTGACCATATACATTTACATATATGACAGTTGTTTAAAAATTGTCATATATCTATATATATGACGATTTTTAAACAACTGTCATATATGTGTCCTTTTTTTTTAAAAAAATGGAATACTATATATAGCCATTGTTTGTGAAAAAAACTGTCATATATACATGGTCTATATATGACGCTTTTTACAAACGACATGTCATATATGTTATTTTTAAAAACCATAGAGACCCCTTTCTTCGACATTTGAAACTTTATAAGTTTATAGAGAACTTAGTTCTGCACCTTAGACAAACGTTTCTGAGCTCCTTTGCCATCAATTTTCTCTCCTCTGTTGCCTTTCTTCGACATTTGAAACTTTATAAGTTTATAGAGAACTTAGTTCTGCACCTTAGACGAACATTTCTGAGCTCCTTTGCCATCAATTTTCTCTCCTCTGTTGCCTTTGTTGCGGTTTTTTCCTTATTCCTCCGTCATCCTCCTCGCTTGCTTGTCGTCGTGGGTCTTGGGTCGTGGTTGTTGTTCATTCATCATCCTCTTCTATTGTTGTTTGCTTCATGGTTTCATGTTTTGAGGTTTAAGGGTAGCTCTTAACTTGTATCTTCTTGCTAAAGGTGAGTTCAGTCTATTTTTTTTTCACAATAGTGGATTTTGATCTAGCTTTTTCCAAAGGTAAGTTCATTATGAAATCTAGTAATTTTTAAAAAAAACAATCTAGAAGTATGAAAAGAAAATTGTCATTTCTCTTGTGAAATCAACTAGTTTGCTTAGGTATATTCTGATTGATGGTGTCTTATTAAATTTGTTTGTTTGTCTATTGGTGAAAATGTGGTCACACATACAAATACAAAGAATAAGGGAGGGAACATGATGAAGCAGTAGTAAATGCAATAAATTAAAAGAGGTTATTAAAAATACAGTTTACTTTTCATGTTCTCTTTTGAAAACATGAGAAATAAACAAAAGTTCAAGGAGTTTTGGAAGCAACTGAAATCTTCTAGCACATAAAACTGATTATTCATAAAATTTTTATTATATGTATTGAAAAATATGTTAACAATGAGATGGATTAACATATTTTATGTCTTCTTAGGTGATTGGTCCATCCAAATTTGGACCTAACTCTTTATATACTTGAGACATGTAACAATGAGAAAGGTTTGTACCTTGTTTTATTCTAAATGTTTTAGATGGGTTGGTGTCATTTTTAATATTAGATAATTGCTAGAGTTTTTATAATTCTTTTTTCCTTTTCTCTTTGCAAACAATTACAAGAGCAACTAAAAAAGGCAATGGATAGGAAATCAGGTAGAACTTTAATATTTTTTTTGATATTCAGGTAGAACTTTAATATTTATTCCTTATTGGTATCACATATGGTATATTGCAAATTTATATTTTTAATTAGTTTGTGCATCTTTGGCTTATCAAAACCTAATTTTCAATGTATTATTTTTGTTATTACCAAATGCCATTCTGAATATTCTATAGCACATAAAGTGACTGTTTATGTGAATTTTTCCCCTATATGGCTGAAACTTAGGTTTGACATTATATATATATATATATTATTTGTAAAGTTCATTGCCTATCATCTTCCCTCCTTTGTTCTTTCCATGAGAATTTTCAGATTGTCACATTTCTGTTTCCTACTCTTCCAATTTCTTACATTGTTTATTTTAGTTTTAGAAGGCAAGGCATCTCTTATATAAGTTCATGAATATGGCATTTGTGATTTTTGCTATAGAGGGCAAATAAATGCAACTAGTCCTTAATGTTAAAAAGGAGATTCCACTAGAAAGTAAGATTTGACTCCTCAACAGCTCTTCTCCCTTTACACCAATTGTATGTAGTTGACTTGAGATTGGCGTTGCCTAGGTCAACTCTCTCCTATCTCATGTTGCTATTTTAGTTTTCATTTCCATTATGTTACATATATTTTTTATTCTTTGACTAGGGAAAGTGAATGAGGAAGCTTACCATTATGCCATCGGTCAATTATTCAGTTAGGCAGGCTTTGACTTCTTCTACCAGCCTTGCCAGCCCCTTTACTATATACAGGTATAGGTCTTTAGCTCTGGCCAAAAGGCGGGGGCATATCTATCAGAGGTAATGGGCGTAGAAGCAAGGATCTTCGGCCAAAGATTGAACTTTAGGAGCATCTTGATCATAAGAGGTTGGAGAGAGCGGTGAAGATAAGGTAAAAGGGAAGTAAGGCAAGAGAATACACTCTTAGTAGCATTGATGTCTAAGTCTAAATAAAAAGGAGTTGAGAAAAGAAGAGGCTGTCATAACCTACAAAGAGAAGAGGTGAGGAGAAGTTATAAGCCAGCCTCTTTATAGACAGAGACCCCCTCTTCCATCAATAGGTACCCCCAAGGCATCGACCACACGCCCTAACATAGCCTTTCCTGCAGGAACATCCATATCTCCTGGAAAAAATTATCCCATCGTTAAATCTCATAATATCCCATTTGAGGTCTTAGTATCAGTATGAATATGACATTATTACATTCCAATTCCTTCCTGATACCTCCCAGGGAATATCCCAAATTGGATCCCAAATTGACAGGTTAGTGTGAGCTTATCCATACGGTTATGCACTCTTCGAATAGGAATCCATTTTTATGCACTCTTCGAATAGGAATCCATTTTTTGAAAGATCTTGGCTTTCGTGCTTTGGTGGGTATTTGATATCCTTTTGATAGCCTATGTTGTGTTGAAGGGATATCTATATGATCCGATCGATTGCGTAAAGCCCGCTGTAGCAATGGAACCAAGGAGAGTATACAAAAAGGATAGTTCTATTTCTATTATATTAGTATTAGATTAGGACTTCTCTGTAATGAAATAGAAGAGTCACAGTCTAGTTCCTTAGGCTTTCTCCGTTCTCAACAATTGACCCAAGTCCTTATTAGACTAGTCTTTCCCTTTCATCTTTCTATTCTTCGCATCTCAAAAGCGGCTAAGCCCCTTTTTGCCTGTACTTCACTTTATCGAGACTGGCTTAATAAAGGAGTAGAAGGCACTTTGATGCTCACTGGGTACTTTAGAGACATTGTTGTGTTTACCTTTGAATATGATAATGCTATCATGACTTCCATTTCGACTGCCTCCATGCAAATTTTTTGGAATGGGAGCCTTATAGAAGAATTTCACCCTTCAAGAGGGGTAAGACAAGGTGACCCCATGTCACCTTATGTCTTTGTGCTATCGAAGCAAATATGATTACCTTGAGAGAATATTTCTATCATTCTTCCTCAATGTTGTTTACAAAATCTGGTTCTTTCTTTTGGGGTTATAGTTGATGATTCTTTCTCAATTCCATCTCTACTACAGAACCATACATGAGATCCTCATAAGGCTCCTCGAAGGCTATAAATAAATCTAAGGAACGGACCGATCAGGTCATTTATCTTGATATAGAAATTCAATTTAACCTTACAATGGGTTTGATATGTATCACGTGTTCAAATGGTTGAGGCTATTGCACAACTTAAAGGGTATGACACCTTATTAATCCAATCAGTGTCTGCATCTTTAGTATGTATTGTGCATATGATGCAAAATTGTTAAATATCTTTCTTTGTTTATATACATTATCAGTGTGCTTGCGCAATTATTAGCCTTCCTTTTTCTCATGCCTAGCTTAGTCATAACATGCAATGTCCTAATTCCATGTCTTCATATCAAGAAGGTCAGACACTAGAAGAGAAAAAAATCCATGTCTCTAGCAATTGTCATTGTTACATATTTGCTAGTTGCTGCTTGAATATTGATTTTATTTTTGCTATTATGCATATGTAGGGACCGATTGAAATCAAGCCTCTACAGTATTAAAAATATTTACCAATTATATATGGTGATTATTTTAAAAAAGCGTCATATATTGAATATATGACAGTTTTTTAAAATAACTGTCAACTGTCATAATGACAGTTGTTTTAAAAAAACTGTCAAATATTGCCAGCAATATACACAACCACCATATATTCAAACACATATATAATGATTATTCAACCATCATATATATATATATAACGTTAAAATATATGAAGGTTGAAACCGTCATATATATATATATATATATAATTCGATAGTAGTGATTATTTTGACAACTCATATACGTAAAGTAATATATCTACTGGGGTTACACGATAATAAAACTTAAAAGGTAAATTGGTCTTCAAGTAATATTGCTTGTAATTCCAAGCAAGTCATCTTTAACTGTATTAAGTGCCTTAGGTGCACTATTCACATTCAAGACTTTTCATTTTGCATTACAACAAGAATTTTCAATAATCTAAATACATCATGATTATAGGCCGCCAGACAAGAAGTGGTTTTTTTTAGTAGCTTTGGAAAATTGTGATAATTTTAAAATTACAAGATTAACATCAGATAGCTGATATGTCCCATTAAGGGAACATTTTTCAAAATCACGAACCCTTTATACTTTTCAACTTTTCCAGAGTCTGATTGATAAGTTTTAGAGGCACCGACAGTTTGGCACGATTGAAATGGCAGCACGTGGGACACTTAGGTTGGGTTACGATCATGTGAATACGGATGTAACAATGGACTGAACAGTGAACACTTTCCTAAATCCTAAGTTAAACTTGCTGCATCTTTTTTTCAAACAAAATGGGTGAAAAATAATTGTTTAGGAATTTTATCTGTTAAAATGACAGGAATTTAAACGAATATAACTTTTTCCTAACTATGTGAAAAATATCCTTAACTATACACAAATGACTTTTATTTTAGAGACTTTACACACGGCTAAATATGAGTTGTATGCATCAAAGATAAGTTGCACCATATCTCTTTAGCCAACAAAATTTATAAACTAGCCTTGTAATCAAATGTTCTCTATTTTTTTTATTGACGGTGATAAACATTAGGGTTGAGCAAAAACTTGGTTGTCCAATCTAATCCGATTAAATCCGAGTTGGTCCAATCTAATCTAGTTGAAATAAGGTACACAATGAAATTGGACCAAACTGATTAGTCGGATTGGATTGGGTTTTTGGCCATGGGACTAGACCACCTGAACTGGTCTAAGTCAATATATTTTTAAAAAATATTTAAATTTATTTGTTACTCTTTTTTATTGAATGTTGCTAGAGATTTTTCAAGGATTTATATTTTAATTCATTTTTTACAATCATCTTTATATATGATTGTAAGTATATTATTATTATAATTGTGATTATAGGGTTTAAATCTTTTTTATAAGAAGAAAAAAATTAAAAAATTAAAATTTAGGTATGAACTGCCTAGATTAAATCACCTAGACCAGTCCAGGTGTCTACTAAACCTGATCTTGTCCAGCTTGACCTCAAGTTGATACTAGACTAGATCAGACTACCAAGGCAACCTGAGGTCCTCCTTGGACCAAACCTCAGGTTGATGTGCAACCTTCAACCTAGTTTGGTCTAGTCTATGCTCATCCCTAATTAACATGGAAGGCATTTAATTTTTAAAATAAAATCATTGGTTTGAAATTTATAGATAAAAAATTTATGCTGTGAAAGCTGCCTAGATTAGGCTTAAAATTATTTAAACATGATCCAATAATATTGAGTATTAGTAGTTATATTAAAAACTATCATTTTTACAAAAGTAATTTTTTTCTAATAAAATTAAACTTTAAAAATAATTATCAACATCGATATTAAATATAAATATATAAGTTTTCTGAGGCTGCATGTAACAGTATAGGACGGATGCGATCATGCGAGTAATACTAAGGTTTAAATATTGTAATTCATGTAATATGTTAACTGCAGCTATATGTATCTTTAATGGTTTCTTAATGAAGTAGTGATCTTTTTATTAAAAAAAAAATTGTAACAATACACACACACACAACCATATTATTTTGTATATGAAAATTCTCATTAAGATAAAAACATTGGTTAATGTGAAATAAAAAATAAAAATAATTTTTCAATTTAGTGAAAAGTAAAAAAGAGTGATCATATCATATATCTTAAAATAATAAAATAAGTTGTAAGAAATGAGATTTTTTAAATTATAAAAATTTGAAAAATTAAAATAATTAGACAAGTTCGAATCAATTTTTTTTTTTTCGATTCCAATTGTAAATACTTTCTTTAGTTTTTGGCTATATTTGATGAAATTTTGATCACGCGTGAAATTTGTTCCTAGACAAAACGCAAAGAAGTAGGTAAATAAATAGCTTTCCGAAAAGAAAAAACATGAAAACAAAATTTATAATTCAGAAGAACAATTCCTTTCTTAGTGAGGGGGGATTCATCATTCATGATATGGCAATCTGCAAAACGTACAACACGCAATATTCTCACATGTGGGTACCTTTCATGACATGAACAAAAGCTCTAGTCTTCTTCAATGTATAAATTATAGAAATTAACAATGTTAAGAGGAATTAACAAGCACAAATAAAATTGCTTCATACAAAGTTAGACAGACATAAATTTTTAATCCTCTAACTTTTTATAAATTTTTATCTTAATTTTATAAAAAATTTTCTCAGCTTTCTAACTCTAACATCATTAGTAACTTATAATTATTTTTTGGACCAATCATTGCTATTTTAAAATATTAAACATAATATGTCATCAATATAATTGAGAGTATTTTATTTCAACATTTAAAATTTTCAAATTACTAGCTGTAGGAGTTACTTGAGAGTTGAATTTGACCTTGTATATAATACTCCCTCAATTCTCTTTATAGTTTTATGAGAACCTAAAATTAAAATTGCCTTCATCCTATTTATATAAAAGTTCTTCTAGGGATTGTCTGAGCATCAAATGAGTTTTTACCATTTTGGCCCTTAAATAATTATGTTCTCTCTTCTCATTTTTCTTCCCTCCTATATTCCCTTATACTTTCCCTTTTATTACCCCATTTCTTTCTCTTATTTACCCCCTTATAAATAAGGGCATACTTAAGAAAAAAAATTTATTTTCTAACATATTATTACTTTTAACTAAATTTAATTAACTTCTTAAACTATGTAACTTAGTTATCAGGCTTTTATAAAAAACAACGGAAGTACCTCAATCCACTCTATATATCCCCATATTTATCAATTTTTTTTTAAAACCATCCATAATTATTTTCACATGTTGGTAGAGTTTGCATCAATAATTAGCTTCATTGCAAATTATATTTAGGAGGGTATTTAAAAAAAATACATGTTTTTAATAAATAATTAATTTATCTAACTTCCTTTATCTGTTCAAAATTATTAAGTAGCTCAAATATTAAGGAGTGCCGTAGTAGTATTTTTGTTAATAGTAGGGTTAAAATACCCAAAAGACACTTCATAAAATTAAAAGATGTCCTAAATATAATACCCATTTGATTTTTAAGAGATTATACAACCTAATCAAATTTAAAGTATTTAAATTTATAGTTCTTTTATCTAAACTAATTTGTTTGACTTATAAACTAATATATAATTTAGTCATATACAATACATGATATTATGAAGTAACTTATTTAGCTTCCTCAATCTCTTAAAAAAATATCAACTATGCCTTATATTTAGAGGTAGAAATACAGGTAAAGGAATATATAAAACCCAAAAGTTATTATACATGACCTAAGCAAGCGAGGTAGAACAAAGCAAGCACGCCAGACAATATGAAAAGGATAGAAGGAGACACAAAAAGAGAATTGAAAGGCCAATAAGCATTTGAATTGCAATGCCATGGTTGGCACGCAACATTGGCAACAATGATCCCTCACAAGTCAAGCCGTACATGAATTTGATGCTTCCTTCCAATTTCCGGAATTGACCATTTTGATTTTGACGTTTTCTTTCTTCTACCTTAACCAAATCAATTTTTTCCCTTAAAAATATTCATGCTATAATACACAATTCCATGAATCAACAACTTAAAAGCCTATTTTGTAAATATAATCTTGAATTCTTGCTTCTTAGTGAAACTTAACTTCCGCAATGTAAAGATAGTTAAAAAACTGTGTAGGTTTTCTTTCTCGGATGTTTTTGTATTGAACCTGGTGGGACGTAGTGGTGGTCGTTTTTTGGATATTTTTTTTCTGATGTCTCTTGTACAATATTAGATAGTTCGTCTCATTGGATTCACACTTTTTGTACAATTTCAGCATCTCATGAAATATATGTTACCTTTGTCTACGATTTTACTGGTTATAAAGATCGTCATATATCATGGACTTGGCTTCGAGCTTTAGCTCTTACTATTAACAAACCTTGCTTAAGTATTAGTTATTTTAATTAAAGTATAGGTTTAAATGATAAATATAGCACATCCACCTCAACCCTTGAAGCTGGTTCTTTTCGTCAATTTATGGATGACTGCCAGATGATTGACATATGCTCTTCAGGAGGTAGATTTACATGGAGCAATAATTGTCTTGGTAAGGGGTTAGTTAAGGAACAACTGGATAGGACACTGTGTAATGTCTCTTGGGTTCAAGTTTCTCCTTCCTCCTGGGTACAAATCCTACTGATCGTGGCCTCAGATCATTCTCCAATTGTGTTTCATTCCCACTTAGAGGCCATGGTTTGAAATTGTTTCATTTTGAAAACTTATGGTTCTCTTTTCTTGAGTGCCATGTATCATTAATCAAGAATGGAATAGACAGGTTTGGGGTTCTTGGGCCTATAAAAATTTCATTCGACTTAAACATATTCTCAAAGCTTTAATCTCCTGGAATAGAATAACGGTTGGTTGAATATCAGTTTGTATTAGAGATTTGGAACAGGAACTCCAATTTTGGCATATGAAAGATCATTTATGCTTTGCTAAAGAATGATAGGTTTCTTTTCTTAAGTCATCATTGGAATTCTTATATGACTGTGAAGAAATTCTGTGGGTGTAGAAAGCTCGTCATACTTGGATGCTTCAAGGTGATCACAATATTAAGTACTTTCACTTCTTCGCATCTTCTAGAAGGACAAAAAATTTATTTCCCGTGTCAAAGATGAATCAGGAAGGTGGCTATACTCTCATAAAGATATTCATCAGACTGCGATATCCAATATGCTACTTAAACACTAAACAACATTAACCTGCCCAGGCTTTCTTAATTACATATTCAAAGTCTTAATCGTCCTATCACAATAGGGGAAATTGAAAAAGTTATATTTGAACTCAAGACAGATAGTGCTCTCGGTCCTGATGGATTTCATGAAATATTCTATCAAAAATTTTGGGGGCTTCTTAAATATGATATCTAGGCCATAATCTTGCAAATATTTGAACAGGGTTTCCTTCTTCGAGAGCTAAATTGATCTTTTATTGTGTTAGTGCCTAAATGCCAAAATCCCTCCATTGTAAAGTATTTCTGCTTGTTCAGTCTATGCAATGTTATATATAAATTATTCTCTAACATTCTTTGCAATAGTTTGAAGGAAATCCTGGAAGATTTCATCACACCAAACCAACATGCTTTTCTTAAGGGCGACTTATTAGTGATAGTATTTTATTGGTATTTGAATGTATGGCCAAGATTCATGGAACCAAGAGAGGAAAAGAGGGATGGTGTGATATAAAATTAGACATTTATGATAAAGTCTCATGGCTTTGCTTGAATGAAGTCCCTAGTGTCATGGGTTTTCCTCTGTGATTTACTCAGCTAGTGTGCAATGTATTTCTACAATTTCATGTCAAGTTATTCTTAATGGTTCGCCTGAGAATCTTTTTAATCATTCTCAAGGCCTCAAATAAGGTGATCATTTATCTCCTTATCTCTTTTTACTTTGTGCTAATGTGTTGTCATGCATGATTCATCAAGCACACAATTTTAATTAGTAACTACTAAAGACTTTAGGATTGCTAAGGCTTTTCTTAGGTAGTACTCTCTCATCTCCAGATAACACATTAATTTCCAAAAGACTAACATAGTTTTCAGTCCCTCAGTTCATCATTCTCAAAAGAAAACTTTGTTAAAGATACTTGGCATCAAATTCCAAATTCGATTAGGAAAATATTTGGGCACATATATTGATTAACCAAAGGCAGAAAAGAGAGGCTACCAGGAGACTATAGAAAAATTAGATAGATGCCTTTCCAGTTGGAAAAGTAATTTGTTTTCTCAATCAAGTTGCCTTGTGTTAATCAAGAACTCCTTATCCGATATTTTGATCTATCCATTTTCTTGTCACAAATTTCTGGCTTCCATTTGCAACCTAATAGCCATGAAAATGGTGAAGCTTTTTTGGGGAGACTTTGAGGGATCCTATGAAATGCATTTCCTTACATAGGATGAAGTTTGCCTCTCTTGTGATAAGGCATGGTTGTAGATTATGCAACTTCAAGCTTTCAGTGGAGCTCTCTTGGCTAAACATTTATGGCACATCATAGCTAACCCAGCTAGTTTGGTTAGTCAGGTATTCATGTTAAAGCATATGAATTCATATGGTACCTACCACTTTCAAATTGCCTACAATAGTTCTTCCTTATGGAAATCTATTCTCAAAGTTGGTGGACTCATCTCCGACTACCTTTCATGGCAAGTTGGTGACGAAAACTCTATTTCCTTAAACGATTAGCTCTGGTGGCCTGTGAAGCAGTTTGGCTAGAGTTACTGATATGACAGGATATTTAATGGTTTTCAGGGGTGTTTCCTAGTCAAATTGCATACATTTACCCACATTATGCATCGTAATTAGAGTTTTATAGATTGTATGTTCATACTTTGCATTTTGCTGAATTAGGGGTAAAATAGATTATTTTATATATCTTTAATTATGATTATTCACTTGCCTTGACAAAGCCTCATTGTGATGATATTTTTAGGCAAGTGGAGGAGAACATGGAGCCCGGATGGAGCGCGAATTAAGGAACTAGAGCTTGAAGGCCTAAACACATAGAGTATGATGTTCTACCTACTGAGGTCACGACTTGGACTTGTTAGGTCGCGACCTGAGAAGTTTTAATGAAGCTGCGCGTTATAGAGCAAGGTCAAGCTGGAAGGATTTTTTCTCGAGGCCAGGTCATGACATGGATGATCTGAGGTCACAACCTGAGTTCATAATCTGTGAAGATATGTTTTCAAATAGAGATTGTGATTTGCAAAGATATGTTTTCAAACAAAGATAAAAATATTTAAAGATACATTTTAGATAGGATCCGAATTAAGCCTATAAAAAAGGGGGAGTACCCATTAATCAAAGACGGTCCAGATTCGTGAGATCTCACGGTACGGTACCTTAAAACCCTAGTTCCCCAATTTTCCTCAATTCCTTAGCCCTAATCCAAACCCTAACCATCCATCCATCAAATTCTACCCATCAATTCACCATAAACCTCAACCATCTCTCATGGAGTTGAAGATCAAGCGCGATAGCAGGAGATTGGAAGCCATGAGAGGCTAAACCCCTTAGCCTCTCGGTGATGGAAGCAAGGTTGGAGCTTATGTAATAACTAGGAGAGTAAATCCAATTTAGATTTCTGAATTCTCTTCTTCTTTATGAAATTCCCTAGATGTAGGAAGTTTTATTTAGTTTTGAGAATTTGTTTACGATTGTAACTGAGATCTAGATTGATTATACAAGTTTGATGTATGAAGTTTGGTATTTATTTATATATGAGTTTAAAGACTTTTATGTGTGATTGGTTTGATTGTTGTTATCACCGTTGATTTTCCCTCTCGTGCATAATTCTCGGATTATTGATTGACAATTCGAGGATCGACTCATTCATTCATCTTGCATTCTAAGAGAACTTAACAATGAATTAATTAATAATTAATCAACCTAGGATCCTAGGAAGGGTTTTTGATTAATTAAATCATTGAACCTAAGCGATCGCTTGTGGTTTTTAAAATTGAACTTAGAGAATTGAAAACTCCCATAATCTTTTGAGAGCGAGGATAACCAAGCGACCACCATTAAGAGGCTAGCCATATCATTAGAATTTAATTACCAAAATAATTTCAAAATCCTAAAAACAAAAAAAAAAAAGAATTAATTAGTTTAATTTAGATTTAGTTTAGTTTAGTTTACTTGCACCACGAAAACCCCCTAACTAACCGACTAACTAGTTTAGTTTAAAATTAGGATAATTACTTAGGAATACCATAGATAGCTCATTGAGAAGAACGATTGGTTGTCCCTATACTATACTATTGGTGCAATCATCTGACGAATTGATTTAGGCGACAGAAACGGTTTCGATCAATCGCCCTCATCTAAAGGTCTTAGACCTTATACTACACAATTCTGGCAAATGGAACTATTAGTTATTATCTACTATCTACCCTTGGCCTATTGTTAGACAATTTTCATCAATTCTTGTTCCACTTTCACACGTCAAGGATACAATCAAATGGACAGGTAATGGTTCAGGTTGCAATACGGTTAGGGATGGATATTGCAAATTATTAACTGCTGCAGGACAAGCAACTCATCACCAAAAACAAGTATGTCAGTTACTGCATAAATCCTTTCTCCCTATGAGGACTAAACAATTTATTTGGAAAACAATTTGAGGTACTTTGCCGACATCCCAATTTTTAAGACGGAGACATTTACTTTCTCTTGAAGTTTGTCATTTTTGTGGATATGAATGTGAATCATTGGATCATTTATTACTTCACTGTCCTTTTTCGAGAGCTTGTTAGCTTGGTAGTGTTGTAAGCTTTCATTACAACTATGTTTCCAATGCTACCTAACCAACAATATTGAGTATTGGCTAATAAATCACAAATATCTAAGTAATTTTATCACCTTTTTGACTTTTCAAATATTAAAATCTCTGTGGTATGCAAGAAATCATGCTTGTCATGCAGGTAAGCGATCATCCCCTATGCAATTGATCAAGGAAGCCCATGTACTTGCTCACGTGATTACCTCTTCTATCGCACAATCACAATTCAAGGGTGTTCCTCTGGCCCAGCCATGCAACACACATGTTAGTCTCCCACTACTTGCGACAAATGAAGTTCATTGGAAAATCTTGTTCTTCATCACAAAACCACAACACAGTAGTCATTCCATGTACATACAAGTGTTTTTTGATAATGGAAAAAAAAATGCATTCATGGCTCTTTCGGCCTTTGATCAGGCTTGGCCCTTTACACTTACAACTTCAGGCATTACATGAGGCCTTAATATTCATTCTTAGAACATTCCGGCTAATCACCAATACTCTTTACATTGTAGGCTAGTAAAACGTTCCCATGTTAAAATTATTACTATGACTAACCCAGTACCTTGGACCTTATCTTATCTTTTACAAGATGTATATAACTTGTTGTACTACAATTTGTTGTACATACCCTATATTACTGAATAATAATAATTTTGTTTCATCGAAAACAAAATCTGGTATTTAATGTTATAGTTAGATTCAAGTATTATTGAGAAATTCAAAAAATTTATAAATTCTTTACTCTACCAATTCCAGCTTTCCAATTTATTTTTTTACTTGTAATTTAACAATTTTAACTCAACATAGTAGAACATTAAAAATTGAAAATTATGATTGAATAATAAAATAAAAAATGGGTGAAAAGCCCCTATTTACGGTTTTTATTAGTCAAAAGAACATGAATTTGAGTACTGGCATTTTATATGTATTTAATTGGTGGCACTTTTTAATTTAGTATCTATAAATCAACACTCTATTGTGATAGTTTTTTATGTTGAGCCTCAAGCAAATTAAGTATTTTTTTTATTTCTTTGAAATAATAAATTAATATTAGTAAGTAGATGTAGATTTTCTTTTTATCTAATGTCACCTATGCTAAAATACTAGTTGAGTCATTATCCACATTAGCCTTAAAAGTTAAAAAAATCAAACTTAATTAATGATCAATATGTATTTTTACCTCATTTTTGTAATCACATAGTCACTATTGTTACACAAGAAAAAAAAAAGCACTTGGTGTTTGTGCATTTTTAGAAAAATTACATGTGTATTTTTGCACCTTTACCCTTAAAAGTGTGCAAACATATGATAATATTTTTGCCCGTTATTCAAATATGAACAACATATTAATTGCTAGTGGTTAAAGCTGCACTCTTATTTATAGAAAGATTTCACTTGTCCATAAAGAATTATACATTTGTTTATAAGAGGATTCCACTTGTTTATGAAGCAAGAGACATTATTGTTTTTTTACTTTGAAAAGATTACTGAAAAAATCCCATATAAAGATGTTTGAATTACCCAAATCCTATATTAGGTTGGTAAATTCAACAAATATTAAATTGTGTCAATGACCCAATTTAGGTTATATAAATTTAGCTTACTTTTCAATTATACTCTTTGCCCATGTGTAAAAAAAAAAAGAGGAAAGGGTTTAGAAGAAAAAACATTTGGCATCAATAAAATTTAACTAAGAATAGTGGACAGAGCAGAAAACCGATTCATAACTTCTGAATTATATGAGTTGTCAAAGAGATCAAAAGTGAAATCTCATATAAATATATTTCTGTAAGCATATTTTTGTAGGCTTTACCTTTTTTCTGATTTATATTCATCTGTTTAGAAATATTTTTCCTCCACCGATTTTGAATATTCTTAGATGAAGGAATTGGGGGATTGAGGTAAACTAACTCCATTTTATAAAGAAGTTGAATTTTCTTATGAATCTTCGCAATTTTGATGACTCGGTGATTAAATACTAAATAAAATTCTAGGTTACAGACCTTTAAAATTAGATAAAAATTTTAAATCCTTCTACCGTTAGATCAAAGTATTAACACAAATTGATTAAGAAATGAAGATTTAATCTTATAATAACCTTACTGTGACTTTCTTTGTTGATTTTCTGACTATGTCGTAGTCTCCGATGAATTTTTTAAAGTCAGGGTTTTTACTTAGTGTGTAAACAATATATTTTAGTTTCCAATTTTGTGTTTTAATAACTAAAGGATAAGAGGTAATTTGAGGAAATTTGACTAAATTTCTAAATATGTAATTATGTCATATAATCGAATTCATAATTTTTTAAATTTAACAGTCCAAATTAGAATTTAGGTATTTTATAATATTTTGGTCTTTAACTGAAATTAATTTGGTACCTTCTTTTTTCTCCTATTCACGTCCAATTATAATCACACACTCACTTATACTCACACTTCTTTTCTTCCTTGTAGTTCCCATAGTAAGGAAACAAAAATCCTCCTTTACCTATCTAAGAATTATAGTACATCTACTTGGATTTCTTTACCCTTTCTTAAATAAATTTCTCTCACATTTCAGTTTTGGATAGGTAAAATGGAATTTTAACTGCTCATATTTATTCCTTTATTACATTTTGATAATATAATATAATTCTTAGATAATGATCAGTGTGGGTAGCTTAAAGTGCCTTCTCTCTACTTATTGGTGAAACCACAGCATTTCATGAGCCGTTGAGTCCAAATTAATGGTTTGAATTTGTTAGTTGTTTAAATCACAAATCAATATGTACAATTTAAAATTAATATGAATAATTCAAAACAGCTGTGAAAGCACAATAGAGAGAATTTGAGAAACACAACGAAAAGAAATCCAACTCCTCAACTAATAAGAAAGAGTCCTAATGAAGTGGGCTATGACCATTTAAATATGAAAATTTGAACTTTAGCCCCTGTGCCATTAGAAGAGTTATTCCCAATTAACCCGACAATATTTAATTCCAACTCAACCATATAGCCATTAAAAAAAACATCCATCGCCACAAATATTTTTAAAAAAAAATCCAGCGCCACAAATATTTTTTTATTTCATGTATCTTTGTGATTCTGACATTCGAGTAGTTATACATTTTTTTGGTAAAAAAACATTTAGGTAAGTTGCTTTGTAGAGGCTCAACGTTTACAAAGATACTTAATAAACGTCTACTAACAATATCCTCGTATAGGCAACAAGATTTAAATTCATAATCTAATAAGTTATAAATCAATTTCTTACTAATTAGATAGGGGTAACTAGATAGGGGCGTAGTATCTGAATATTTGAGTGCCTATATAGGAGTCTGACCAGTTCATTGTCCAGTGGGTCACAAATAATGGGCCCCTAATTGCTGACAAGCCCACAGAAAAAAAAAACCGTGTACCAAAAGGCCCACACCTTAACATCTTATCCAGGCGGACAGATTGCACAAACATAAATGGTCACGAAAATTAAAGGCTTATCTTGTTGGTGGCTGGACTGAAGCAGCCATGGCAGCCTTAAGCTTCTTCATTTCTCCAAGCGTCAAGACCAGAAGCAACCATTTCAAATCCTGCTCTGCACAACTCACACAAAGCAACATAAAGGTACCAACTTTACAAAGCACATTCTCACACTACTACTTCATCGAATCAATATATCACCAGTTATATAAAAATCAATAGAGAAAGCCACGCTATCTGCAAGTTATAAACAGTGTGGCTCTAATTGACCAAATAGCATAATGAAATGAGCTCACGAGTGTTTTTTTAAAATTATTTTTTCTGCGGTGAAATGTGGAGAAGGTTGTAATAAATGGAGCTGCAAAGGAAATAGGAAGAGCAGCTGTAGTGGCAGTGACCAAAGCCAGAGGAATGGAAGTGGCTGGAGCAGTGGATAATTACCATGTTGGAGAAGATATTGGAAAGGTCTTTTCTTTTCAGTCCTTTTGCTATATGAAACATATCATGTGTTTGTGCCATAATGTAGAGGGATTATCTTCCCTGAGTTTCTACATTCCTTCAAAATCAACTAGTTCTTATTTTAAGAATTAAGAATCAGATGAAGTAATACTTAATCTAGTGTGAATTCATTGTGCTGTGCAGGTGAGTGACATGGAAGAGCCTCTAGAGATTCCAATACTAAATGACCTTACTATGGTATTGGGATCAATATCTCAGGTGATGTGAATAAAATATTCACTAAGAAAAACTTTTCCATCGGCAAACTTTTTTGAGTACTGAATGGTTTTTGTTTTTTCTTTGGACAGTCTAAAGATAATGCAGTAGTTGTCGATTTCACTGATCCATCCTCGGTTTATGACAATGTAAAGCAGGTTTGGTCTTCATAGCTATTACCCTTCATTCACACAAATTCAAAAAGAACAAAACTTGCACAAATTTTATATGTAGCTTCTATAAGGTGACAAGTGTTGGTTCATTCTTCAAAATAGGCAACAGCATTTGGAATGAGAAGTGTGGTATACGTGCCTAAACTTAAAGTAGATACAGTGGCTGCATTATCTGGGTTCTGTGAGAAGGCCAGCATGGTGAGCACAGGGTGAGATATGATAATGATATAATGACACAAAGTCTGCTTCAACTTTTGTTGTTTCCTCTGTTTTGTGGTCAACATTATGTGTTTTTTATTCTCCATAATGATATTGGAAAGAGTTCCCAAATTTGGACTAAACATTGCTCCTAAGTCATGTGTTTATTTTAGTGGCCATTGGTTTGTGTTTCATTCTAGGGTGTCTTGGTTGCACCAACCCTATCCATAGGATCAATATTACTTCAACAAGCTGCCATTTCAGCATCCTTTCATTACAACCATGTCGAAATCGTGGAATCAAAGGCTACTGCAAATGTAAGATTTTCATTCTTTTACCTATAAATCCAATAAGAAAGAGTGTATTGGGCATAGAGGCCTAGCTCAAGGTAAGTTATAGATGGTAGTGATTAATGAACATGTCTCCTTTGTGAACAGGATCTTCCATCAGAAAGTGCCATCCAAATTGCCAACAATCTTTCTAACCTCGGCCAAATCTACAACAGAGAAGATCTTTCAACAGAAGTCCTAGTAAGCATAAAATAAGCTCAACAATATATATATATATATATATATAACCCTGACTGATAAGAGAAAAGGCAAACATGTTAATATAAAAGACATATTTGTCCCACTAGGCAAGGGGTCAAGTTCTGGGAGAAGATGGAATTCGAGTACACAGCATGGTCCTTCCAGGGTTTCCTTCCAGCACAACAGTTCACTTCTCAGGTCCAGGAGAGGTAAATAAATACTACCTATATCCATAAATATATTGGCTTTTTTTTTAGAGATTAACAAAGTTAATTAAATTACTTTAAAGTATTTATATTTTTTTTTCTAAACTAATTTATTTGACTTATAAACTAATATATAATCTAATCATATATAATATATTATATAATTTAGTAACTTATTTAACTTCTTTGATCTCTTTAGAAAAAGTTAACAAGTTCTTATATTTAGGACCGGATGTAATATGAATTGATTTGAATTTACTTTCGAGAAATGTGTCTTCTGATCAGCAGATTTTTTTTCGCTGCAGCTCTACACTCTCAAACATGATATCACAAATGTGCAATGTCTCATGCCAGGCCTTCTACTAGCAATTAGAAGGGTTGTTCGCCTCAAGGTAATATAATGTAAAGTTGCAGCTTTTTGGTTTGACTCATTGTTCAGCTTCAAGCAATTCATTATTGTCTTCCTTACAGAATTTGGTATACGGCTTGGAGAAGTTTCTGTAAAAGTACTCAGATCTTTCGTATCCTTGTTGGAAACTCTTTGGTTTAAAACTTGATGGACGCCCACATCAGCTTGGAAACAAGCATCACGTATATATGATTGAAAGAAAGAGATTATTACAGAGGATTTAGACAGTTTTCAGAGGTTATTTCATGTATTTAAAGGGGATTCAGAGATGAACAAAGCATTCTTTTCCAGAGATTTAGTGATAGCAATCACAAGTGAAATGGGACAAGTTAAGGGAAGAACCAACAGAGAGAAAGTACCTGGCAAACCGAAACTGTGATTCTCCTATTTTTTTTTTTTTTTTTTTTTCTGTTTTAAACGAGTTCTTTGTTCTTTGAGACCAAAGCTTGACATTAAAAATCTTTCCCTCTCCTCAGAGGTTAGGATATTATTGAAAAGTCATAAACACAAACCCGCATTTGAGAATATTTACCAAACTCAAGATTTAGTTTGTGATGAACACTGAGAATTATTCATCATTGTAGACCATTCAAATCCTATTTGAATAGTTTAAATTGAATTTTCTTTTATATTTTTACTTTTTTTAAAAAAATGATTTTTCAATTAAAAAATCATTGGTTAAAAATCTTAAATTTTAGATATGAAAACGAAGAGTATTTATGTATATCCTTGTAATTGAAACTGTAGCTCATTGAACTAAAGGGAAGGGCTTCCTTATGAGACTTTATGCCTGGCCTGCACTTAAAGCGATTTTATTCTTAGCATTCTGTTCTATGATTTGATTGAGATTCTAAAGTTTAAGCAGGAGCATAAAACTAAGATGCTTGTTGCTTTTATGAGATGATGATAATTGATCGAACTAAGATTAGTCACTTTTCTAGTCGTCAGATGATTGCACCTAATATGTAGTGTAGTGCACAACCAGTCCTTCTTCTCTCAAGGAGCTATTTATGGTTTTCTAAGTAATTATCCTAATTTTAACTAAACTAACTAGTTGGTTAATTAAGGAGGTTTCCGTCGTGCAAGTTAACTAAATTAAACTAATCTAAATTTAACTAATTATTTTTTTGGATTTTTAGGGTTTTGGTAACATAATTTGGTAAAGGTTTCTAATGCTAAGGCTAGTCTCTCAATGGTGGATAACAGTTATCATCGCTCTCAAAAGATATTTGGGGTTCAATTTACTTTCTAAGTTCAATTTTATAAACCCTAAGTGATCATTTAGGTCCAACGGTTTAATTAATTAAAAATCTCCTAGAATTATAGGTTAATTAATTCTGAATTAAAACGTTGTTTAGATTCTCTTAGATTGCTCTTAGATGAATGCATGAAGTAATTCTCAAATTGTCAATTAACAACCTGATAATTATGTGCGAGAGGAAAATTTAATACAATCGTCTCAAACACCCAATCACACATAATAAGTCTTTAAACTTGGATAGATTGATAAATCATAACTCATACATCAACTTAGCATAAATCCATATTCTTACAATTACAATCATAATCATAAAATTCATCAACTCAACAAACTTCCTAGATCTAAGAGGATTATTAAGATGAAGAGAAAGATCAAAATAGAAATCACGAACTCCCCTGGTTATAATATAAGTTCCAACCTTCAATCCATCACTGAGAGACTAATGTGTTTAGCCTCTCATGCCTTCAATCATCCCACTATCGCGATCTGTCTTTGAATCCATGAGATGCAATTGAAGGTTTTGTGAGGATTATGGTGAATTAGGGTAGGAATGATGGGAATTGGTGGAACTTTTGGGTAGATGGAGGCTAGGGTTATGGATTAGGGTTTGGGAATTGAGAGGAATTGGAGACCTAGGGTTTTTGGCCGTTTACTGTGAAATCTCATGAGTAATCACCATCTCTAATCGTGCATTGATCATCCTTATTTATAGTTAATCTCAAACCCTAATTCAAAACGCAATGTTTCTGATTACGGACTCAAGTCGCGACCTACAGGTCTTTAGGTCGCGACCTATCTTCGTGAATATCCACTCCAGCTTGATTTTGCTCTAAAACATATAGCTTCGTTTAATACTTTTCATGTCGCGACATAAAAGCTTCAGGTTGCGACTACGGTAGCAATTCAACACTCCCATGTATTTGGGCCTTCAAGCTCGGGTGTCCCTCCATCTTGGGCTCTAATTTGGGCTTCAGTTTCTCCTTTGCTTGCCTGAAATCATAACAACAAAGTACCTTTGCCAAGGCAAGTGAAGAATTATATAGATATTATATAAATAAAGCTATTTTTGCCCATAAATAATCAAAATGCAATATTTAGACCTTTAATCCCTAGAATATAAATAACATGCAATTTGAAGGTAAATGTGTGCAATTTCCATATAAAATACCCCATAAAACCATATAAATATTGTGTCTTATCACTCTCCCACACTTGAACCTTTGTACTCCTAGACAAAGACTTGAATTATCTAAAGAAAAATACAAGCACACCAAAGAAACCAGCATACCCACAAAGGAATCTTAAAACCTAGACAATCCTCCCCCTTTAGGAAAAAAAAAAGAATGATAACATGAATAATGCACATGATCAATCCAAGATATAATTGACCCAAGATGTATGAACACGAGAGATTCACTCAAGGCTAAAAGTGTTTAAACTTTCTCCTCTCGTGTTTACACTCATTCTTCTCTCCTCATTGGGTTTTTTTCGCTCAGTATCCAAATAGCAAACATCCTACCATAGGCTTCTAATGACCCTAAGATCTCCACCACGTTAGTGTCTGTGACTAGAATCAAGAGGGCTTTTAAATCTTGTAATGATGGAATGAAGCTACATGGAAATATGACTATGACTAGAATATTGCATGCATACTAATCTAACATGCCCAAGGTATCTTTTTTTTATTGGGTTGTACTACTAAGGCTTTTGATTCATGCCCCATTTTTTTCTACTACTGATCTTGAGGCGTTGTGGGTCCCCTTTTTATGCGACCCTACATACTATTGGTGCAGTCCCGGTTACTCAGTTACCTATAACAGGCACTTCAAGAGGCCTTTGGCCCAACTCATGACTGTTCATTGACTTAACCGTTTGACGCGACCTTGCATACGGGTGGTGCAACACCAGTTACTAAGCCGAGTCTAGATTTGTCAACAGAGTTGCCATATTCCTATCTAGATTAGGATACCAAGGATTTCAAATCAGCATACACACTTTGTAGCTTGTCACAGTGTTTAAAGAAAGTGAAGGCTCAAAGGGGGTAAACAAAGGG
>JBAGKO010000010.1:23468224-23487436 GCA_037177275.1 Acacia concinna
ACACTCCACGTGTTTTTTTTAAAAGTTTTCTGAGGGAAACACTACTCTAAACACATTAGAACCAACAAACTAATGAAAATCAAACCACATCTCATTCTAGGGTTCATGGCCGAAACTCTCTCTTCTCACACAAGGAAATAACTCAACGTCAATCAAGCCTATACATACACCAACTACTAGCCTTTTCTAACCCTTATAGACCTCACACAACTCCAAACTCTCCCTCCCCTTGATTGACTGAATCCATGGACAACATTTCTCCCTAGGAAATACCTGTAGAACCATGGAGAAGAGGAGAAGAATGAAAGGAGATATAGGCTATAACATACCTTGCTTACTTGATTAGTTGATGTAGTTGAAATCTCCTTCAAATTCTGGACTTAAAGGTCGAGTTTTTAGTTGGCCAGAAACTCCCCAGGTGAACCTCTTATGCGCCTAGGGGGGGTTGCTCTTTATTTATAAACATAAGGAATGTCATGCTTGTAATTATGTGAAACTTAAAAAATATTATTTTATTGCACCTCCTTACTCTTATGCGCCAAGTGTCCCTTTCCTAGAGCTCTCTCGGCTTTTTCTAGCTCTCTCAGCTTTTTCTCCAAGCCAAGCTAGCCACATGGTGCATGTGGACTTGTGGGATCCACCCAACTCAATATACTGCGACAGTTTCTCCTGTATTGCCGTAATTAATTCAAAAATTCTAGAAAATTCATTTTACATCAAACAATTTCCAAAATTTACCCAAAACTATGTAAATATCCCATAAGGCTACCATAAAAATTTCATAATTTTTCAATATCTGGAACTCCTGAAATTAATTTTTCTCCGAAGAAATCCCTTATACCGGCGACAAACGATGTTCCACAATTTTCCATAATTTCTCTGGACTTCTTCTCAACCTCCAAATAACTTTAAAAATTCTTTAAAATATTATACTAATTTTTTTCAATCCCAATCCAAAACAACGAGACTTCTAAATATCTGCTATAATTAATTTTTGGCCAAAAACCCAGTCAGGCCAAAAATTAATAAAATATTTATAAAATCACTAAAACTTCATATGGCCTCTAAAAATCATTCTGGCTGCTCCATGATGTTTTGGATGCTCTAAAATAATTTATGGGAATTTTTAGGGCTTTCGAACCTGTCTAGAATTCAGCCTCTAACTTTACCGAATTTTTACTTTTTGCATAAAGGTCCTTCCGCAACTTTCATTTCAAAAATCAGGAGATATTTCTCTCCTCTATAGACTAAAGCCCTTTACTTATCTCAAATACCTCATCTAAGCTCCAAAAAAAATCAGGGTATAACCCTTAATCTACCTAAAATTCTCTATTTATGCTTAAAATTTTTTGGGATGTTACACTAACCTATTTAGTAAATAAGTCAGGCGCTAGCTCTGGCATATTGTCATGCCTTTTTAGAAAAACATGCTAAACATATTTTCATAAAGCCTAACCTACAAGCTTGACCTATTTAAATTTTTTTAATTTATACAATTATATAAGTATATATAATATCATCTAAATAATTTTATAAATTTATAAATTTACCAACTTAATCATAATCTTAAGTTTTTTTAACCTTAACTTTAATCCTAAGTTTCACATATTATTGTCATTACATTCAACTCTTAATCTTGCATAAAAAATTCATCCTTACCTTTATGATTTTCAGTCACTCAAGATGATAATAATGCTAACTCATTTAAACTCCCTTAATTTTCATTGTCCACTATAACAATATTATAATATCGGTTAAACTACAATTTACCTCCTAATGTTTTTAGAGAGGAGCAATTTTAATCCTAACATTTTTTTTGCTCAATTTCAGTCCCAACGTTATTTATTTGGAGTAATTCGTACCCTCACTAACATATATGTTCAGTTTAACTGTTAACTGAGGTGTGTTGACCAATGATAAGGCCATATAACTGATAAGGTGGATTAAATAATACGTTATGGTATATCATTTGATTGGAATTAAGTTATATTTTTTTAAAAAAAAAGAAACTCAATCTGTTGACTGTCAAAAACAAGTGCTTTAATTTAGTCACAACGTATTATTTAATTCACCTCATCAGTTATATGGCCTTATCATTTGTCAACACACCCCAGTTAATAGTTAAACTAAACAAATATGTTAGTGAGGGTATGAATTGCTCCAAATTTGGAACTAAAATTGCTCATTCCTGAAAACGTTGGAGGGCAAATTGAGCAAAAAAGAAACGTTAGAATTAAAATTGCTCATCCTTGAAAACGTTGGGGGTAAATTTCTCTTTAACCCTTATTAATATTAGTAGGATGAGTTTGTCCCAATTCATATAAGAAAAGTATATGAGGAAAAATATAGTTTTATATATATGCTTCTTTTTATGCTTGATTAATTTTAGAAAATATATCTCATTAGTCGACAAATAATTAATTTTCATTATCCTACTTGATCAAACAATTGTTGTCACTAGAAATTCTCCTTTTCCTTACTAAGCCATTATATTATAAGGAGAATGAATATTAATATTTTAAAATATAATGTAGGCTTGTACATAATTAAGCGTGAATAGTTATATATAAATTTGGAAACAAAGGTAATAGAGACTATTTAAATGTCTAAATTTAAAGTAGGTATTTAAATAGGCTTCAAGCCTTATCAGTCCTTTCAAAGACTCAAGTTCAAGCTTAAAAAAAAGCTTAGATAGAGGCTCGACCCAAACTTAGGTTTTAAATCTTTGTTGCAGACATAGACCTATTTAGGTAAAGCCTAGCCAAGCTTGACCTATTTCTACCCCTACTCCCATCCCTTATATAATTAAGGTGCCTATAAAAAAAGTCCAAATTATAAAATTATTAGTTAAAATATCTAATGATGTTTATCTTTATATTTTAGTTCTAATAGATTTATTTTAGAGAAAGAATTATAAGGTCTATGTTTAATTAATAGGAATATAACTGAATATGAAGCAGGGTGCTTTTAAATAAATATAAGAATTAAGGTGTGTCTAATTATTTGTGTGCATCCAATATGTTAAAGTATTTTCTGGTGTATGCGACACTCAAAAATGTTTTTTTATGTTCGTCTAACACCATGAAGTATTTTTTTATGTGCATCAACATTGTAAAATATTTTTGTGCATATAACATCAAAACTTTAAAAAATATTTTAGAATGCTAAATATACTTAAAAAATATTTTAAGATGCTAGATACAACTTTACCCTACATGCAAAATCTAACAACTTTTCTTAATACCAAAAGGAGTCCTTTTTTTTGTTTAAAAAACAAGGTTTCTATATTCAATAAACTTCATCAATCTTTATAATTTTACTCTAAATTAGGTATTCTTGACCGATAAATTCTGCAATGAGAATTTTTCTCTTCAAGTAATTTTCCAAAAAAAAAAATTTGTATGACCTGACTTTTGAGGATCCTAATGGCTGGGGCCGACGCCAACAAAGAGGGAGCGGATTAACCGATAAACATGAACTTCCCGGTTTAAACCAGCCGCCAGCCGGGTGAGGAGTAAACCGACGAGGACAATCCACGTGGCCTATTTCGAATGTTCCTTAGGCGTGTTTGTGTCTTCCTTGCCCTTCAAAGGAACCTTCCCGTACCCTTGATGAGAGCATCTTTGATTGAAAGCGAAATACCGCGTTCTGTAGCCACTATCCCCTGTCCCTTCCCCCAGCTATCTTTCCTCTACCTCCCCACTAATTATCTGCCACGTGTTAGCTAACATCAGACCACTCGTTTTCAAAAGGCACATAATTTATTTAGTTTTATGGATTGAAATCCAAGTTCAAATTGTGATATACTCATAAAAAATATTTAACTAGTTTGAATGGTTAAAAAAATAAATATATTAGAATTATAACTATTTTCTTGTCAAAGAAATTATAACTATTTTTACTAAAATACTTTTATTTATGAGGATGTTGGAATAAGAGAAAAAAATAAGGAAATTATTATAATAAATATTAGTATAAAAAAGAGAAAATAATAAATATATTATAAGTAAAAATAATAAGCACGATTGTATAAGAGAGAATGTATAGTATTAATATATTGACATTAAATAGAATGATTAAATAACAGTAAAATAAAAAATGAAGGAAAAAATAAAACATTTTCTACATGTTTTTTATAATATTAAACAATGCATGTGTGATGGTTCTTTCTTATATTATGAAAAAGAAGGAATACTATTTAAATAATTTAAAACTTATTGAGCAAAAAAATAAAACCTATGTTATTTAATTATTATTAGTCTATTGTTATAAAATTATTTGTTAATTTTATTTTTAAAATGTTGAAATTGTAACATATACCTTTTATTCTAAAATATAAGTTCTGCTCAACTAGTTCCATACAATTCAAAAAATAAAGTTAAAAAGATGTTTTGTTACCAATAAGTTAAAATAATATTAGTACATTATATCAATCAACTGTATATTTATAGAAATTCGTGTGTTTACCAAAACGAAAAGCCAGGGGCTCCAGCTTAAAAGAAAGTTAGAAATTTAGATTACCTTTCATATAAACTATCTAAAACAAGACTACCTTTCATAGGATAAATTGATTTTCTCAATATTAATTGCAGATATAATTAAATTAAAAATAAAATTATAACTATAATTTTCCAAATGTTACTAAATTTGACTTATATGAGACTCAGAAGTCAGAAAACATATCCATCGTTCAAACAAAAAAGATAATAAATAATAATATCATCAATAATGACTCGTCAACAAAGTACGGTTAGGGTTAATGTACACTGATCACGATCAAATGATTGAAATTCGATTAGTGCAAGTACACTAATTTTACGCGTCCAGCTGTGAAAGAGCAAGGAATCAGGTCTCAGGTCGATATCATTGTATTTTTTTTCAGAATATATATAATTATATATCTAAATATGTCTTTTTTATATTCATATATAAATATTTATCTATATATATATATATATATATCTTTTTGATTACTGCGCGGTTATAAATCCTGAAATTCCTCACCCACAACGACATTACACCGCTACCCACAACCACAAGGCCACAACCCCACTACTTCTCCTTCCTCTGCCTTCTTCTTTTTATTTAAGCCCTTCACCAACTCCAAATCTTCCACAATCGAGTCTCGACGATTCCTTGTCGGAGAGATATAGCCCACCGGAATATGGCTGACCGAGATCTGGAGCGAGGCGGCGGAACCAAGAACAGAGCAGACAACAACAACAACGGCTACTCTGCTTCTTCCTATGTTACTGACCCAGAATCCCATTGGACATCATGGCTTGTTCCTATGTTTGTTGTAGCCAATGTTGCGGTTTTCATTGTTGTCATGTATATCAATAACTGCCCTAAGCATCGGGTTTTTGATGATCAGCCCAAGTGTATCGCTAGGTTTCTTGGCAGATTATCGTTCCAACCTTTGCAGGAGAATCCCTTGTTTGGCCCTTCTTCTAATACGTAAGATCTAATTTCCCATTGTTTATTTCTCTATCTTTTCTTAGATGCTCCGTTTTTCACTCCGAAGGCATCGGTCTGTCGCTAATTTAGTTAATTTTGTTGTTCGGAGGGATTCATAGCTTCGTGGCTGCGGTCCTGGATTTTTTTTTTGGGGGTTAACTTCATGAATTTTTGAGTTGGGTCCTTCCTAATTTGATTTTGGGGCCGGGGTGTTAATGATAGTTGTTAGCTCTAGAGATGAAATTGGAACAATTATCTCTTCCTGGTCTGTTTAATTTTCTATAACTATGTAATTGTTGGGTTAATTTGGTCGAACTGGGATTTTATTCTCTAGTGGCTACTGATACTCCAGTTTACTTTTCTGATCTCATTTAAGATTTTGTTAATCATAAGTGGAAATTTTCGCTCCGTAAAATCTCATGGTTTTTATGGTCAATTGTATGCTTGAGAATGGTAGATTAGTTTCCAACGGCCATTAATTTACTGGCCTCTTACTGCTTAATTATATCTGTGGTTTTTACTTGGAAAGAAAATGAACTAAGAAAGGAACTCTTCAATTGGTTAGATGCTATTCTACTGAAATTTAGCTGCTTGTTTTAAGTGACTGTGCTGGGTTGTGGTATTTCTTTGAAGGGCTTTAACAAATTTAGCAACAAGGCAAAAAATTATTGTATTTCATATGCGAATCCTGTACATAACAGCTTTGAAAAGATAGTTCTTGTATTGCACGATTTCAAGTTTTGAACGTTTTGACATTGCTCTGTGTATGAACTTTTAGAAAGACGGACATAATACATGCTTTGGTAGAGAACTTACAGATTTACATTAGAATTTGGCTGATATAGTTCATTTGATGTTCTATTCAATACGGAAATCTGAGTGAGAGTGGGATTTGTTTTCGAACTGTCCAAGTTGCAGTTATTTGGATGCACAGTTTTTTCAGCTAGGAGAGCTTTTGTTTAGCTAAATTATTGACCTGAAGTATTTTCTTACTGGATTTTAAAGGTTAATGAATATGGGAGCTCTTCAATGGGATAAAGTTGTGAATCATCATCAGGGATGGAGACTTGTCACTTGCATCTGGTTACATGCTGGAGTTATTCATTTGGTTGCAAATATGTTAAGCCTTGTCTTCATCGGCATTCGCCTGGAACAACAATTTGGGTTTCGTATGTTACCAACTTTATAATTACTCTAATTTTCAAATCTAACTTTTATGCATGGACGTGGCCTTATATTCTTCTATTGTGAACAATTTGGCAGTGAGGATAGGAATCATTTACCTGATATCTGGATTTGGTGGAAGTGTACTGTCTTCATTATTTATAAGAAACAACATCTCGGTTGGTGCTTCCGGTGCTCTTTTTGGACTTCTTGGAGCAATGCTTTCTGAACTTCTTACCAACTGGTCTATTTATACCAATAAGGTCAGTGTGTACTTTTTCAATTGTTTCTTTCTTTTTAATTGTGAAAATTGAAACATTATCAGATTTTCTCTTTGCCATTAGTTAGTTTCATCATAACTTGAGGCTGTGAACAAAACATTAAGATGGGAAGCCCTTCTTTTGCTTTTGCAGGCAGCAGCTTTGCTCACTCTTCTGGTTATTGTTGTCATCAACCTTGCCATCGGCATCTTGCCACACGTTGATAACTTTGCTCACATTGGTGGATTCCTGACAGGCTTCCTCCTTGGATTCATCTTGCTGCCACGTCCTCAATTCGGGTGGTTAGAGCAGCGGCACCTTCCCACCAATGTCAGAATCAAGTCAAAATACAAGGCCTACCAATATGTTCTCTGGATTGTCTCTCTTGTTGTGCTTATTGCTGGGTGAGTAGTTCCTTGCCTCGATCAAAACCCTCATTAAAAAAACTTCACTATCACACGAAACACAAAAATAACCTTTTTAAGTGGGTTCTTGGTTTTTTAGCTAATCTACTACCTCCCATCCTTAATATAAGACAACTAATTTGAGTGGATTAAGGAAAATAGTTGTTTTAGTTATTTTTTAAAAATGTGTATTGATTTTTCTACAATACCCCCTTGAATCAGATATACAATGAAACTATTTCTTGATACAAACTCACTTAACACATGCAATCAATACGTAAGACTTATATCTAGAATATCTAATCCCTTAAATTAGTTCTTATATTAGTGATCGGAGTATTTATTACAGTAAACAGTGTTAATGTTTGTGATTGTGGTTGTGAAGAAGTACTGAGTTTGTCATCCTTGTTTTTAATATGATGGCAGGTTAAGTATTGCATTGGTGATGCTATTTAGGAAGGAGAATGGGTATGATCACTGCCATTGGTGTCATTACTTGAGCTGTGTTCCTACTTCCAAGTGGAAATGCGATGGCAGTTAGAAAGTTAGAAACTAAAGAGATGGTTTTTAATTTCTTGTAGTGTTGTTCACGCGGGGCATTATGTTCTCTTCCTTTTGTCTCTTGTGTAAAGTTGTAGTCTTTTAGGGGAAAAAAGTGGGTCGGTTTGTATTTCTTCTTTTTAATTATCAACTATTGGTTTCTCTGTCTTTCTGGATTTATCGTTAGGTTTCATATATAGAAAGAATTTATTTATTTTGTACATGGAATCCTTTCTCTGGCTTGTTTATAAAATTCTTATGTTAGGTAGCTTGTCTGGACTAGGCGCTTACGAAATTAGTACAATTTTTTAAGAAAAGTGTAAACTGTATTGTTTTATTATGTTATTAACTTATTATTCAACATTTTTATCATCTTATAAAAAAATTTATGTTCATTGATTTCATTGATTTTAACGTGACGATTAATTCTTTATTTCATTAAGTCATCTCACATTTTGTTTTTACTTTTCAATTTTCTTGGGTTCCCATTTCCTATGGTCAAGTGTTTTTCGTCCCAAACATTTGAAATTTCAAAAAGGACAGAGAATGGATGGGGTTTGAATCTAGGTTTTTTATGTTTTACTTAAAAGATCAAAATGCCTCTTTTAATATAAAAGGTGAGTCAACATGTCATTTGTTAAAACCATTATGGAATTTGTCAAAATTATTGCTTTCTTAGTAAATCACATTATTCAATTGGTCATAATAAAAAACTATGTTAATCATTTCACAAAACTATTACGGATTTTGTCAATGCCACTATTATGTTAATCTCCTGAATTATGAATAATGATATTTAGGGATTTAGGTTTAGAAAAGAGAAGGAAGAAGAGATTACAAGTTAGAGGATTAGAGGGAAGGGGAAGAAAAGAGATAGAGAGAAACTGAAAATGCACTAGACTTCATTATGATGCAACATACTTTTCTTACAATGAGGGTTTGTCTCCTTATATGGAGGAGCCACCAAAACCAGGCAGGATTAGGGTTCATTAGTGCCTATCCTAATAAATCTAATCGCCACGGCTACTGTTGCTCTTGGCTAGGTTGCTCCAAGGACATTTAATGCCACTATGGACTAAGGTAGCTCGGCTATTAAATAATTTTAACTATCCTTCCCCAATTACAATTAATTCAAATTATGACAACATATCAATACCCCTTTGAAGCATCCTTGGCCTCAAGGATCTACACAATAAATGTAGGAAATTGTTGTTTAAAATAAAAAAGTGGCATCCATGAAGCTTCTTCATTTGGGAAGCCTTTCCACCGAACTTACACCCCTCTTACCGTCCTCTTTCTTTGTTTCTTCATCACAAGACTCTGGATTGTCTCTGGTTCTTTGGCTGGAGGCAGCTCTAGAAATTCAGTAGGTGGGTGTCGTGGTCAAATAGTAGGACCTGGACACAACTTTAAGAGGGATACATGGAATGTAGGATGTATTCTTAATCTTGGTGGTAGTTCTAGTTTGTAAGCGACTGCCCCTACCTTTTGTATAACCTTGTAGGGCCCATAAAATATTGGGGCTAACTTCTATTAGACCCTTGTTGATGCAAAAACTTGTCTATAAGGTTTCAACTTTAAAAGCACCTATTGTTCTAGTGGAAATTTGAGGTTAGACCTATGCAAATATGCTATTTGCTTCATAATATTTGCCGCATTACGCAAATGATGCTTTAACAGCGCTAGGACTTCTTCTCTTTCCTTAAGGCTTCTATCAACCCAAGGTGGGGCCCTACTTCCCTTTTGGGGCGTTTCTTGTGATAACTTATTTTTATTAGAGGGCAATCCCTACTTGTATATATACTCTCCCGCTTTGTTTTTTTTTTACTCTATCTCATTTAACTTCGTCTTTTCATTTTTTTTTCTTCCTCTTTCTTATCTCTCTTAGTTTCACCTCCATTAAAGTTTGAGGTCCACTATTACTTTTTCTTCTTATTGATCTCCATTGAAAAGGTATGCCGAACAACTCTGCTTTTGTTTCTCTTTTTTCTTCTTCTACTTATTCTCTTGTTCTCTTATACAATTTGTTCTCATGTTTTTCTTTTTGTTACTTATTGATTGCTTTCTTGTTCCACATGATATTTTTTCTTAACTGATTTTTAATATGTTTTTTTTTCATGTTTTGTGGTTAGGTTGGAATTCAACTCTTTACTTAACTTCCAATAATCGGTAAATGTTCTTGATTAGTTGCTTGTTTGTATTATATTTGATATTAGAGTTATATTTCATTAAGGTTTTATTTTGTTTGCATATTTATTTTTGCTTTGCAAATACTATTCTCAAATTTTACATTTACAGTGTTGTGAGAAAAATAATATAGAACCTGAAGGAAAAATTTAAAAAAATATTTTTTAAAAAACATGACTTTAGATGGCATCTAAAGTCATTTTTTTTTTAAAAAAAATATTGAACTATCGTGGCGCTTTAAAGCACCATAGGAAACTATTGTGGCACTTTTTGACTGCCACATGTTAACAAAAAAAAGTGCCACAAGAATTATTTTTTGTAGTAGTGAGCTATTAGAGTATTAAGGTGGCTATTGTGTAGAGTTTTGAGTTAATACATGTGAGAATTTTTGTTGCTAGCTCCCTTGGAATTTCTTTTGTTTGTACAATCTCTTGGATGCGTGCCAAATGTCGGGCTTCCAAAAGTGTTCTCGAGTTGAACATTCTAACAAAGTCAATAGTCTCTTCATTAAGTATGCCCAAGTATGTGTTGATTAGGTAGTGTTAGGTAGTCCTAAATCAGCCTTGATTGAGTCAAAACGAATGTTAAAATCGCATAACGGTCTCGTTTGACACAAGTGGGTGAAATCGGCCATTATTGTCTTGTAAGGTTGATCAAAGATGCTTCGAAGGAAGTTTACGTATTCAGCCCATGTTGGAGGCTCTCTCTAGTGTTTCTCCACTGCCACATGCTGCTAAAATCAATATAGACTTCTTCAGCCTCAAGGGTGTCATCCAACACAAAATATCATTCAACTTTGAGTAACCAGGTACATATAGCCTAACCTTAATACTTAGGAAACTCCATTTTGGTGAACTAGGTTGGGTGTTGATGCCATTTCTACCATCCCCTTCTCGATCTTGAATTTCTTGGTGTTTAGGTTAGCTATTCTAAGGGTTGCATTGAGTTGCTTAAGCAAGGACCCAAATCTCTTGAGTTAATGCATCAATGTTCTGTCGTAATCCCACTAGACCAACTGAATTTCTTGTCCATAGCCTTAGACTGATTCTTGAAGCTCATCACTGCTTCAAGCTTCTTTTCAACCGCCTGAAACATTTCCTCTGCCATTCTTGATTTTTCTTGCTTTAAAGGTTTAACCATTTAATTTAGAGAGATGAGATGATAATCTGAGGCTAAGAACAACCTGGCTCTGATGCCACTTTTAACTTTCTGAATTATGAATGTTAATATTTAGGGATTTAGGTTTAGAAAAGAGAAGGAAGAAGAGATTAGAAGTTAGAGGATTAGAGGGAAGCAGAAGAGAAGAGATAGAGAGAAAGTGAAAATGCACTAGGCTTCATTAATAATTCAATAGATAGTTCTTACAATAAGGGTCTATCTCCTTATATAGAGGAGTCACTGAAACAAAGTAGTAACAGAGTTAGCGTTCACTAGCACTTATGCTAATAAATCTAATAGCCATGGTTAATGTCATTCTTGGCTAGGGTGCTCGATGGACAACTAATGCCACTCTGTACTAAGGCCGCTCGGCTATTAAATCGTTTTAACTATCCTAATTAATCCCTAAAACCTTAATCCCCAAGTAAGATTAATTCAAATTACAAGAACATATCATATCCATTTTGTTAATGTCATTACTCAATTGGTTACAACCCAAAACTCTTTGTCAATCTTGTTAGATCCTATGTTTTGATTATTACCAAACTTAGGTTGATTTTGTAAAAAAAAGTTTTAAGAATGATAAACTAAAGGGAAATCACTTAAGTAAGTGTACTTAAGTGATATCCACTTAGTACAAGGGAAAGAAAATTATTTAAACTAAGTCAGAAACCTTACTGGTTTTTTAGCCTCGAGGGTAAGGATGATCCTTGAGGGTGACATATGTTTTTACAATAGCCAGGTTTATGACCACCCTTGCCACAACGGCCAGTTTTTGAAGAAAACCTGGATGGTTGGGTGCAAGGATCCAGATCCTCAAGGAAGAGGTCTCTCCTCGAGGAAATTGGCTCCCTGCCATAACAGCCAGGTTTGGCTTCAACCTAGTAGGTGATGCCAGGCTACTTGTAACCTGGCTGAACAAATGGTTACGTCAATGACGTGTATCTTTTTATGTCGCGACTTGAGCCTTACTTCTTTCATGTTGCTCTTGGCATTTATGCAGTCGCGACCTGAACTTCATTTCTTAAGTTGCTCTCGGCTTTCTTCTGCAGTCGCGACATGACTTTTATGAAGTCACGACGTGATCATCTCAACCTTGCCTGTGAGGCTAGGCTGAAGAAGAACTTGGCTGTGTATCATGTAACCTGGTAGGCTGCCCCACCCTTGAGGGAGCCACCTATCCTCAAGGAAATGAAGAAGGATGGAAACCTGACCAGGCTGAAGGGAAAACTAACCAGGCTTAAGGAAAACCTGACCAGGCTGAAGAGAAACTTGGGCAGGTAAGTATCCTCGAGGAAGGTCTCTGTCCTCAAGGAAATGATGGCATCTGGCAACCTACAAGGCTACCAAGGAACCTGACTGTGTATCCTCAGAACCTGTCAAGGGTAAGGATCCTCGAGGATACTCTTGGTCCTCGAGGATGGTAAGTATTTTACTTTTATGCTATGATCTTAAAACACAAATCCTCAAGGATTGATCCTAACCTCAAGGGAACAAGCAAATAATGTCCTAAGTTTTTCAAAGAACAACCTTGAGTACATTTATGATCCTCAAGGTTCCTTCACTGAAGTTGCTTGTGACCTCAAGGTTATGTCCCATCCTCAAGGAAATTTCAAATATCAGTTTTCCAGAAAAATAGAGCATCGTAACGTAAAACTTTCAATCATTCCAATAACCATTATGTTGATACCTACTTGATTCTAACCGTTACTAATGGATTATTTAGAATCCAAGGACAGGTTGAGAATCATTCCGGGAAGTTTGAAGAACAAAACAAGTAAAGTGAAGATTGTGTCAGAAGCATTAAATGCAAAGCTAAAGTCTTCATCCTCCTTCTGTTACCTACCTCAACGGATATATTTATGACTAAGAAGGAATGTTCTTCAATAAACATGGATAAGAGGAATGATGAAATGTCAATGGCTACAAGTCATAGTCCAACGGATAGATCAACGGTTACAATTTTATCGGACTATAAATACGAGACTCTTAATGACTCCAACAACCAACGTGTGTGCCATTATTGCGAGTCATAAATTCTTAAGTCTGTTGTATTCAATTGTTCATTAATTCTAGAGTGAGTTTCAGTAATTATTATTCAGCTCTTTGAGAGAGTATTAATTGTTATCAACTATACACTTGTGAGATACTCAAGGTTGGTTGGGAACCTTGAGTAGGGGACTTGGATTGAGCCTTGTAAAGGGAAGTGATCCTTAAGAGTAAATCAAGTATGTATTGTGGCGCCAAGAGCCCGTGTTTAATCTTGGGGAATAGTTGAACTCAGTGGTAACTGAGAACTAGACGCAGATCGGGAGTTTGAGCGAACCAATATAAACTCTTGAGTCCTATTTTTTCGGAAGAAAATTTTTCAAACACCCAATTCACCCCCCTCTTAGGTGATTCGCTTGTCCATTTCAAATCTCTATACTTAAGTTGATAGGGGTATTAACAACTTGAATATAGGCAATGATAACTTCAAAATAGGAGGAATTAGAAAAACAAAACAAAAAACTTAGCTACAAACAAGTCAAAATGGGGTAGTTGTTAATTGCTATATTCAAATTATCATTGTCTATATTCAAGTTCTCAATGACACCATATGGGATAGTTGCTAATTGTTAATACTCAAATTGTTATTGCCTATACACAAGTTGTCAATGATAGCGGTGTTGACACTTCCTATCGTTGACAACTTGAGTACAGGAAATGACAACACCATTATAGCAATTATCAAAACAAAGAAAAAAAAACCTAGCCACAGTCATAAACAAATTTCATTAGTGAAGGTGATGGAAGGCAGTGAACCCATACTAATATTTGGGTCCCTTACAACATATGTGCACCTATGTAACACAATCAATGGAATCTTCATATCACTCAACCTTTTAGAGATAAGAAGAACAAGAACAAGAACAAGAAAAGCTGCCAAAACCAATGAAGCATTTGAGAAAAAAAGAAGGGACAAATTGAGATGCATATGAAATTACAGTGTAGTTACCTCACTTCACTTACCTTCCTTGACCACATTAGATCATGAAGAAAAGAAGAAAGCAAGCAAGAAAGTTAGTTTGTGAGATATATGGCCACTACAATTTTATGTTGGAGTTACACCATTGCACCAGTATATCGAGGAAAATGAAAAGGTCAGTCCTTTGGAAAACAAGAAGAGTGGAACCTTCCCCTATGGCAACCCAAAAGTACAAAGAAAGTGAAGATTGGAAAGAAAGTTAAGGTATGTAACTTTGGCATTAATCTCATCATTCAATTGGTGATGGTCGAGAATCATCAGACTTTGTTTCCTACCTAGATCTATTTCTGAATTGTGAAGAATATTAGTTTTATGAAAATTGTGGTGTTAGTGATGGGAATCCATAGGCATAGTAGCTTTCTAGCCTTAGGTTTCTTCTTTGCTGGATGAGCTTTTTCAACCACTGTTGACTTCTTCTCTACGGTGGCTTTTAGACAGTGAGAGCAAGTTCGTGATGAGAGAGAGACAAGAGAAGAAGACGTTGGAATTTTTGGATGATAGTGAGAGAGAAAGAGGGGGCATTATGGTAAAAACTTCTAAACTTCAAAAATACATATTCCAACCTCATCCCTTCTATGTCCTTTTGATATAGTTTTGGAATTTCAAATGGTATTTAAGTGTCATTTTTTCAATAAATTAAATACAATCCTATAAAATATTATACTAAAAAAGAAAATAAAGATGACATAAAAAGTAAAACTTAAAATAATACTTGTAGTAAAAGGTTGAACAAGACACACTTTTTTTTAGGTTAGAAAAGAGTATGTATTTCATTAAAACTAATACAACCAAATATACAAACCCAAAATAAAAAATTTTGTAAAAAGAAAGCTCAAATACATAACAATATAAGGAAATCTTAAAAAAAAACTAACCCTAAAATGGATTAAGGGCAGCTGCCGCTACAGCCAAGAACCTTATTCACTCCGTAATCCTTAATTACACTAGAATTAGTGGGTAGAAAATTGTTGTCATTGGCAACAAAGCCATTGTAAGAAATGGTCATTCAAAAAGCTATCCTAAAGGATCTATCGCTTTTATCGACAAAGAAAGTAACTATATTGATTGTTGAAGAAACTTCATGATAAGATCTTATAGAAGGAAAAACACCTACAAACACTAGTAAAAGAGATGAAGACAAAGAAGCCATCAATTGCACAACAAATCGCACGATCTAGATCATGACTTACTCTTTGGATTCATCGTTGCCAATAATCTATAATAGTCTTTTGAAAGCTAGAGCTAACAAAATATAAGACTATAATGACTAAATTCCAACCCCCAAAACTATGAAATGTAACCATCATGTGAGGTTTGCTACCATTGAAACTCCTAATTCGACTTATTGCAGCAAAGAAAATCAACACCACCATAATTAAGAAGCCCAAAGAAATGTGAAAATAAAATGAGATTAACACAAAATATGGACTTCTCCACCCCAACCAAAACCAGGGAGGGAGATGTTGTGAAAAATGTCCGCCTAATGACAAGAGATAGAAGAACTCCCACCACCTAAGAAATCTAAAGGAGAGGGATAGAAAAAAGAGAGAACCCTAAGCTCAATTACTTTTTTTTGGGGAAATCCCAGAAAAAGACAACTAAAATATAAAAAAGACATTTTGGTGGTATGAAATGGTGAAATCTCATATTAGTTTGGCTGTAGGAATTTGGGATTTTTTGAATGTGTAAGAAGACAAAATTGCCCTCAATTAATACTTATAAAAAGGCCAGGATCTACACGATTTGGAAACCTAAAAGCTAAAACACAATGAAAAGAAACAAAGGAAAGTAGCTGGAATTGCAGTAGGCACAATCTTCCGGAAAGGCAACGGTCTTCATCGCAAGGATTGTGCACGTCTTTGTCAGTTAGAATCATAAGAACCTTCTTCATCACTGCATGATCATAACGATGGGGGAAAATCATAGATTTACAGAACTTAAGGTAAACTTCAACTGCCCAATTCTTAGAATTTGCTTTAGATTTAAACTTTAATGATATAATTATCACTTGTTGTCAATAGTAACAATTTTTTATTGGATTTGTTAGAGAAATGAAAATAAAGGGAAAGGCCATGGATGTGAAGGCTGGGGGAGTGAAGAATAAAAAGAACCAAGATCAAATATCATAATCCACTAACAGCATGCGTAAGATAAATTTTTAAAAACGCATTCTGGTGTTAACAACACATTCGTAGAGTAGGTGTTGTTAATTGTGAAGATTGAGCTATGAAAATAGGATGTGTTGTTGTGAATATTAGAATCCACTGAAAATGAACTTTTGGCAGGTTGGTTTCTTTCATTAGTCCATTGATTCATTATATAATGTATTAGGTTTTAAATCAAGTTACAAAAATGGTTGTTATCCTATAAGGTTAGGTATTGATAGTTGACACTATAAATTATAAGTCAATTAGTTATTTGAGTAAGTGATTCTTGAGTTGAGGTAGTGTAAGTGGTTTATCCCAGTTGGTGATGTTTCACGTGTATATGGAATTGGGTTTATGTGAGACTATCAACTTTATAGAATATCCTAACTACTAACTAGGACCTTTTGCTCTACTATTTGGTAAGTTAGCTTATTTGTCTATGTTCAAGAAAAGATCAAAATGAGAAAATGCCTGAATTTTTGGAATAACAGGACTACTGGAATTTGTGGTACTATCACTAGGAGGAAACCCATTGACAAGTTTGCTACAAACTTGAAATTGTTATGCTGAATTGATGTGGAAATCAAATTTTTGGTATTATACTTGATTGGCACTTGATTTCTACTAGTCATAATAAAGGTTACAATTGCAACATGTGCATTCCCGTTTATTGTTCTGAATTGGATTAGTTGTTGGAATATTTTACCGCCATTAGTAGTCTTTACTAGCCTCTAGAATTTGAACATTCGTGAATAATTGTTGTAATTTTCATAATTTCATTTGCCTCACTATTATGGTTACTTTAAGAATTCCATCTATTAAATAAGATATGCTACGTGAATTTTGAGTTTTTACAGTCTGTACCTTTGCTAATCTTTAACAAAATATTTCACTTAAACTATTTCATTTGTGGCTATATTTGACTGTGTTTATATTTTCATGAAACGTGGGTTTATGTTTTCATTAGAGAAGAATGAGCTTACTTAATGAAAACACAAACCCACGTTTCATGAAAATATAAACACACAAATCGACTATAAACTTTATTAATTTTGACTGTTAATTGACTAAATATGTTGAGCCATTTTTGTCAAACTTGTGACTTAACTCTCCAATTTTACCAATTTTATGTTTTTATCTTACAAAATCGTGTCATAGTTGTACTTAAACTCATATTAGTCATTAACTAAGTAAAACTCATAAGTTTATCTGCCGAATGTATCAATTTTATGTTTTTACCTTTAAAAAATTGTGTCAACTCGCTCTTAAATAGATGTTATTTTGTTCGATTTAATTATGTTTAATGACTTTACATATGAATTTTACATAAATTTCTTTGTTGAATATGATGAATTATAAATGTTGATGATTGAATTTCAATTATTCATATTTAAAACATATTAAAATTAAATTATTGACATGTTTATCTTTATTAGATTATATACTTTTAACATCTATTTATTAGTAAAAGTAAACTCTCGTGAGTTTATGATTTAAGTATACATGTTTGTCATGAGTTTACTTAAACTCACAAGTTTAATAACCTTGTCTTGAGTTGGCAGTCCACATGTTATCCACGTTATTTTTTTAAAGTGTATATTTACTCCAAAAGTTTTAAATTAACTTCAAAGAAAATGTAGTAGATGTCACATTGACTTCTAGGAAAAATTTGCACCTTAAAAAAATAACGTTGATGACATGTGGACTATCAGCTTAGCATATTTGGTTAACTAATGGTTAAAATTAATAGAATTATTGGTCAATTGCAAAATTGCTCCATTTTTTAAACTTTAAATACAAAATTCCCCCCAAAAAAAAAACTCTAAGAGCAAAAATGCCCTTTAATCATCATTTATATTCACAACCTTGTCACCAACTTCATTTCCATCTATAACAGGGTCCTCAAATTCATTTCTATCACCACCAGTGTCATCTTCTACTTCACAATCTTCTACACTTTGAATCTCCTCAATTACATCTTGTTCCTCATCTAAACTTTGCACTCTTTCTTCTTCCCTTCCCTCTCTTTGCGCTCTTAACCTTTCCATTACAGAGTTATGACCCCCTCTCATATGAGTTTTTGTCTGTTTCCATCTATTTTTTTCGCAAGAAGACAGATTTTCTTACATTTTTTAACAACCTAGCATGATTTTGAGCCAGTTTTTTTCCCTTCTTTGATATCAATGTTATCACCTCCATTTGAAGCCATTCACTGTGTGATAAAGAAAAATACTCCCTCCAATCCTCAAGCAACTTTTATTGTAATTGTAGAAAACGAATAAATAGTTAAAATTAGTTAAAAGTATTATTGTGTAAAAAATTTCATGTTTTTTCCAACTATACCCCTATTAATGCAATACCATGAAAGAGAATGTGTAATAAATGATTATATGAGAGAAAATGTGTTTATTAGGGGTATATATAACAGGAAAAATCAATTCAAATTTTCAGATAAAAATTGAAAGTTGCTTATAAAGAGAATTTGTCCAATAAGAGCTAAAGTTGTTTATAAAAGGGACTGGATGAAGTATATAACATTAAATTATTTGTTGTGGACATGGGAAAACAACAATTTTTGGGACCCATTTGTCGATTAACTTGATTTTCGTCCCGTCCCTTTTTTGCCAGTATGCACATATATAATCAAGCCAAGGGGTGAATACGTGTAATTCGTCTTTCAGATCTTATGCCCTAATTAAGTCTCTATTTTGTTTATTGTGTGCATACTTCGTGGGAATATCCGACTGTAACGAAATTTCTTTTTTAAACATCACGAATATCATCATGTGCTTTATTATAATGAAAAAGAATTCTGAAATACGTTAATACTATTTTAACGAGCACGTGATATTGTTACTTAATTAAAT
>JBAGKO010000010.1:23494697-23524133 GCA_037177275.1 Acacia concinna
GTATATGAAAATATAAGGGGAATAAAATGGTCAATTTTGATGTAACAATCATAGACAAAGTAAGTTTTGGCTAATTTTTGGAATGAGACTGGCGGCAGTCTTATTGTATATCAGTTTATATTAGGCAAATGATTTATAAAAATCATGAAACTTTCCAGTCTAAAACTAGACATTTCAAGATTTAATTTGATATATCATTTTCATGATTTAGATGTATATATTAAGATATATGAATTTTTGAAGTTTGCCCAGTGAAATTTTTCAATTTCTAGAGCAGTGTTCAAAAATGAAATTACTGAGAATTTTATGATCTTAATTGAACCAAGAAAGTATTTTTCTCTAAAACTACACTTAATAAGGGACATTTAACCTTTAAAATCACCTCAATTGGATATTTTTACAATTAGATATGAATTTTCAAAGTTGGGTGAAAATTCTGTCAAAAATACTAATTTCAGAAATATAATGATATAGTTGTAATTTGTGGCCCAACCAAGGATAAAGATAAAAATAATGTATAAGAAAAATTGAGGAGTACCCATAAATTATTTGGAGATTAATGACAGTCAGTTTGAAATTTTTTAAGACAGTCGATATATTGTTTCTCTAGAAAATTCAACCAAATAATCATTTTTCAACCATTTTCTCCCTCCTCCTCCATAAGCTGCCGCCACATAAACTCCTTCAAGTGGCTTATGCTTTTAATGCTACTTTTGTAGTTCCTCCATCAATTTTTAAAGTTCATCCAAACATCCTATTTAATAAAAGTGACTTCACTTATTATAATGAAGCTATAAAAACCCCAAAACTAAAACCTCCAGCAACGGATAGGGTTTTTTTTTGTCTTAGCTTATTTGGCTAGAGTTGCTTTTACCACTATTTCGTAAGGTTTTTTTCTTCATAACCATCTACCTGTACAATAGGACCCGCCTGCTATTGTCCAGAGTCACATGCTCTGCTTCTTCTTTCATCTTTCCTTTTGTTTTTTTTTTTTCCAATTCTTTCTTCTTCCCTGACTCCTTAGTATAATGGGTTTGAATTTGAATGTACATCTCCCTTATTTTATCTCTCACTACTTGCAGGTCACTCTTTCTCTGTTTGAATGTGAGTCTCCTTCGCTAAATTTGTAGTGTCACTCATTGCCCATTGCCATGCCAGAAGCAGAGAAGGCAAAAAATAAAAAACTCTACACACAAACACTTAGCTCACTCTTTCAATTTTGTTGGTGCATTTTTTGTGACAATAGCTCCAGCCCAATTCACTTCTTCGTCTCTTGCAACATCTACTCTATCAGGTTCTTGTATAATTTTTTTTTCAGTTCTATATTTTACATCTTCAGAATTTAATTTATATTATTCATGTTAGTGCTTGATTGTTAGTAAACAAAATGTAGACAACTTTTGTTAATGTTGGTGTTTGATTTTTAGTGAACAAAATATAGACAAGTATTGTTAATGTTGGATATCATTTTAATATAGTCTTGTTTGAATTGGACATAACTGGGTTGTTGATAATTTTCTTATATGCCTTAATTATAAGGGGAAATGCTGACAATTTTTTTGAAAAGACAATGAGTAAAAACCATAATATATTTTATGAGCCTTCAGTATTTTAAATTTGATTGTTATTGTTAATGTTGGTGTTTGATTGTTAGTGAACAAGATGTAGACAGTTATTTAAAAAACAATTTTAGTTTGATATGGAGTTGATATGATTAGGGAAACACAGACAAGTACAAAACTCACACACTTTGTGTCATTCGTCTTGCTGCATTTCTGGTGACAGTAACTTCAGCCCAACCCCAACTTCTTCGTCTCTTGCAACTTGCAGTCAATCAAGTGTTTACCTATTTTTTTTTTCATTCTATATTTTACATCATAATATTTAATTTACATTGTTCATGTTGGTGTTTGATTGTTAGTGAACAAGGTGTAGATAATTATTGTTCATGTTGGTATTTCATTGTTGAATTTATTTTACTCATATAATTGATTAATTGTGTTGTTCATGCTGGATAATATGTATTTGTTGTATTGCTGGGTGATTTGTTTATGTGACCTATTTATGTCGTAATTGTTGGATAAACGAGTAGATATTTCTTTGATAAAAAAAACACATTTAACGTCTACATTAATTAGGGTCGTCATAGGGGGCAAAGTAAACAATTGTTCATATTTCTTTTATGAAAAAAAAAAGCACATTTAACATCCGTATTAATTAATGTCGTTATAGGGAGATACCACATCTTAACCCTTTGGGGAAGTGGTATCTATCATATACCATGTCCCTAAAAGGGTTAGGGGGTGGTAACAGTAGCAACCACGTCCTCAACAAATAAATGGGATGTGGTTTCATTGGAAACAAAGTCCCCAAAACTTATTAGGGACTTGGTCTCCTTGGGAAACCACGTCCCCCACGGCCTTGGGGGACATGGTTTCCCTCCAATCCATTCACCACCCAAAGATACTTACCACGTCCCCCAGACCTTTGGGGGACGTGGTTTCACTTTTCCACGTCCCTTTTTTTTTTCAGATGTTGTATCTCTTCTTTCCACATTTCCAATTTACACGTCAATCGAAAAGCAAACGTTAAAATCTTCTAAAAACGGACGTGAAAAGGGGTTTTTGTAGAAGTGAGTTAAAGTTTTTAATAAGGCACATTCATAATGTACATTCAAGAGGGAGTGTTATGAATATTAATTATGTTGATGTCCATTAACTAGTGGCTTACTCTCTAATCCAAGGAATTGGCTTTTCCAATAAGCCAAAGCGATTAGCTTCTCCAAGAAGCTTACCCAATTGGCTTCTCCAATAAGCTTGAAGTTTTTCTATAAATAGAAACATTTCCTCTCCATTGTAACCAAGGTACAAAAAGCCGGACTAGCCAAAAAACCGGTCACGGTATGGGTTCAGGGTTCAACCGAGTCGGACCGGGGGTTGAACCGGCCATTGAACCGAGCATATTAAAATATTATAATGTAGATGTTATTACTAAATACCCAAGTAACAGGCTGATAAATCACTATTTTGTGTGAATTATTAGATTTAAGTAGTGTAACATGCTATGCAAAGTTAGCTACAGCGGTCCCGCTAGCCGATTAGTGGACGGGGTCAAGGGGTAGCACCCCCGTAGCTTTTGAAAAAGGGAGAGATACTTTAAAAAAATGCTTTGTTCCCATGAATTCTCGCTCAGTTTCATAAATAAATGGAAAGTATTTTTTTTATATTTTTTTTAAAATCAGACCGACCGGTTTGACCAGTTCGACTGGTCGTTGACCAGGTCAAACCGGTCAACGGTTATCTATATGACCAGACCGGACCATGGGCCAGTTCCTTGTCAAACCGGCTGGTCCAGTCCGGTTTTTTGTTCCATGATTGTAACACATAACTTGAATGAGAATTTCTATACTTTTCTCCCTTCTATTATCTTATCTTTTACTCTTTCATCTCAGATATCCTATATTTTATAACATAGGGCTTTTTGCTTATTTGAGAAAAGTTGAGGGGTATTTAAGAACCTTAACACTTACAAAATCTATTCCAGAATTAATATTCTTAAATATTCCTTTTTATGTTCACATTGAGCTTTGCCTCTGTCATTCAAAAAGAAGTTTTTTTGCCCTTAATAAGGACTATGTGGTTTATTTGTGGCTCCACTCATTAATCACCTTCATCAGCCAATAAGGTCAATATTTCCATTTTAAACTCATGACTCGAGCTCTGTGTAAGCCACCTCTTGCAATGTGGTTGGAGGCCCAATCTTTGAGCTTCGTATCTAATCTTTTTCAAGTAGTCAAGGGATGGAGTTAAACAAATTACCTGCTTTTATTTCATCTTAAGAACATCTCTTAATATGTATTCATTTGATTTTATATATAAGGTATTTTTAATATTTTTTATATAAATTAAAAAAGGGCTTAAATTTCATTAAATCTACTATAAAATTTAACAATTTTCAACTCTCCTCATTTAATATATATATATATAATATCAAATGAAAACAAAATCAACACAATAATAAGTGAAGAGTAAAATTATATATTAATATTAAAATTTTAATAAGGCGCCTTATAAATAGGACCAAAAAATTTATTCTCTCTCTACCTTATATATAGGACCAAAGGAGTATGTTTTACCTAGAATCTTTTAACATTTATTCAAGTATTGTAAATTTTTTTAAATACTGTATTTATTGAACATGTTATAATATCTCAAATATATAATGTAAAAATATAATATATATATATATATAATATTTAGATAAAAAATTTATAATGGTTTAACAATTATTAAAATATTTTTAAATTTAATATTTATTCTCAAAAGTGGTTAGAAATAAAACTTTACTGAATCATTTGCATACCGTGATTTACCATTTTGTGTTTCTTTTTTTTTTTTTGAAATTAAATGTAATGAATGGGTGCAAAAAATAAATGGCAAGAATAATTTGTAAATTGATAATTACTCCATTTGATCCTTTTTATAAGCAATTTTCTCTCTCTTATGTTTGATGTTTAATATAAGAAACTTTTTTTTCGCCTCTAAATTTGAACTATTTTTTCTTTTTTTTTTATCTCTATTAAATATATCCCTTTCTTATAATTATTTACCATTCACCACGTTTCTTATTATAATAGATGTTTAACTAAATCTTGTGATTATTTACCATGCGTTTTGTCTAACTTTTTTCTTCTCACACTCACATGTGTTATTAATTATCATTGGCGGATTAAGTGTCAGTTTGGGAGAGTGAAAAAAGTAACTTTCCATCACAATTAAGCTACTTGCCAATGAGAGTATATTAAAATAAAAGTCATTGGACTTTTTCAAAGAAAATGACTTATTTTAAAAGTTAGGGAAAGTTACTTTTTGAACGACAGGCGGTAACCACTCACATACTCACGTTCTCTCTCTTTATTATCTAATAGTTTCAGCGCAATCACCAATGCTTTCAACTCACTCACTCATGTTCTCTCTCCATTCTCCAAAAAAAAAAAACAAATGACCATATTAAAAAATATAATAAGTTATTTTTCTACTTATCACCTAAACATATCTCCATTTAAAAAAAAAGCCATTTCTATTACTTTCTTTTCAAACATACATACATTTTGATAAATAACTTTTTTTTAAGTCACTTCTCATAAATTACTTATTATTAAAGTTGTTTCTATCTAACCTAAATGGTGGTGTGAAGGTATTGACGTGTATATATATATATATTTTTTCGAAAGGACTTTGTTAACGGGTTTCTCTTAAATGATTTATCTAAGTAATCTTTTATTACTTTTTCAAACTACATTTCATTGACTTGAATTGTTGACGAGAGGAGAAGTTTGGGGAGATTATGATAGTATCTTACAAAGTTACTTTAATAGATTTTAATTTCAAATTATTATTTTTGAATTTGATAGTTATTATCAAAATTGTTTAAAAATAAAATTTTGTTACATCATTTACTTAGTATAATTTTTTTCCTTTTTCTGTTTTTTCAAAGATTTTGTTGGAATTTAGGTATAAAGAATCGGTGTCAGAAGTAATTGTCAAGAATCATCTGTAAATATATAATTATTTGAAAGAAATCTTGTAGACTCTTATCTAATTTTTAATATCCCAGGCACATCTCAAATTCAAATTTCATTTTTTTATCTTAATTTATTTTAGGCTAAAATATATGTTTAGTTATTTATATTTGCATAACTACTATTTTGGTCCCTTAAGTAAAAAAAAAACATATTTAGTCATTCAAATGTTGATAAATCAAGTCATATTATTTTAATCCTAACTGATTGTCACATTATGTCAGCATTTATTATATTTTTTCAATGGTTTATTTTTGTCCTTCATCTTACCATTCATCTTTTATGATTTTTTTTTCTCCTGAACACACACGCGTGTTATTAATTATCATTGGTGGGATGATAAAGCTGTGATATGCTGATGTATATTCATGTATTGGTATTTGTAGACCTGTTTCTATATCATGATTTGTCTAAAGCAATCTTTTATTTTTTATAGCTATATTTTAGTGACCTTAATTGTCAGCGGGAGATTAAGTTCAAAGGAGATTATCATCGTACTTTATAAAGCCAGTTTAATAGTTTTGTTTTCAAAGTTTCTATAAAAAAAATAAGTATTTTTGCAGCCACACATAAGCCTTTGTAATCAATTTTTTTTCACTTATATGATATATAAAGAAAATATGCTTTTAAAATAAAAAAATGACTTCAATGATGTGGTAGAAATGAAATAAAAATCTATTTAACTAATAAAATTTATTTATGCATCACTGTTTTAAAAAAAAAATTAACGATTCATATTGAGATTTTTACTCTTCAAAAATAGTTTTACATTTTTATTGTTCATAAATGAACTTTTCAATGTTCATAAATAAGCTTTTCACTGTTCATAAATGAGCTTTTTGCTCATAATAGAGTTTTAAGATTTCGTGTCATTTGGTTTGCATAATCTACAGATCTATAAAACCTCTTATATTTTACTCTTTATAGGACTAGTCAACTCTTTACCATGAGTTTTGCACTTTTGTTGTTTGTAAAGAATTTTATTACTGTGCATAAGGAGGACTTATCTTGACAATATAAATCACTTATGTTGATCGAAAAATAAATAAATCACTTATGTTATCACTGCTTGTAAGTTTACCTTTTATGGTTCATACATAGCTTCTTTTTTTTTTTTTTGTTCCTTGCTGAGATTTAATTTTTATGGTACACAAAAGAGTTGTTTACTGTTCATATGCAGCATGCCACATAAAATAGATTTCTGGGCTTCACATTAGTTGGTTTACATTTTAAAACTCTTTGATGTTTTTAAAGTCTGCTTCAAAAATAAAATCTTATAATATGTTTTAATTTTTATTTTTTGACATCATATAATTTCTTAAAAATGTTCTTTGAAATTTCATGTTATATTTAAATATATATATATATATATATAACACTTATATTTGACAAATTTGATAATAAATAATTTTTTTATTAACTTCATTTTGGTGATAATGGAATAATCGCCCTCGTGCATTGCACAGGAGTTTGTTCTAATTGTTGTTAAAATAGCACATTTACCCTAGTTTCTGGCAAATAAGACATCCAAAGCCTACCAAAGGCCCAAAAGGCCACAACCCATCTAGCCCAACACAAGACAACTGTGATAAGTGATTTAATACATAATTCGAGTTAGCCTCATAGAATGTGCAAAAATATAATTATCATAATCCAATTTTTTTTAAAGAAATATGATATAAGAATAATAAAACAACCATATTTAAAAATCCAATAACACAATAATTTTGTGTTGTTTGTCCATGATATTAGGTGAAGAAATCAATTTAGAATTTTAAATAAAATTAAAACATTTAAAATAATATATAGACACACACACACACCCCATATAGGGTGAGACTGGTTTTTTTTTTTTTGGCATAAAATATCTAGCTAATAGAACCCTATCCCTAAAATTTTCAAAGACATAGCTCCTTACTCTGTGAGAGTGATATTTATGGTGATAGCTTTGACAACTATTTAATGACCATGGCAAGTAAAAGAATCAACACAATGGTTGACCTCCCTTAACATGAGATTAAAGGTAAAAATTCAGTCTTGCATCAAGAGGTAGCGAATTTTTCTGATTTTTGAGGGGATATCTCGAGTCAGGTCGTTATAGATTAAATGCAATGTTTGTGAAGAATCACTAAAGAAGGCAATCTTATGGTAACCATGATCATAACTTAAGCGAAGTTCTTCATAAATCCTCTTAATCTTCACAACAGTAGAAGGAGAATAACCTAATTTTCTTAATGAAACCAAGTATCCAAATGCCTTTACTATCTTGAAATAATCCACCACAAGTAGTTTCACTATTTTGCAACACAGAGCCATTTGTATCTAATATGAACCATTCTTCTTGAGAAGGGCTCCATCTATTTAGAGATTCAGTGAAGGATGGGTTGAGAATGCTTTTACTAGAGTGAGGCTTGTTGTCCTCAGTAATCCTTTGACTAATTGAGAAGACAATATCTTTTCTAGAGTTGGGCACATTAGAGTAAATTTTGCCACATTTATCCTTCCACATGGCCCAACACACATGGGCAAAAAGCTTTTGCCAGGGGATTTTTCTAGTGAATTGATTTCTCACTTTATGCTTTGTGTTCTAGATCAGACAATCCAATCATGCATAGGTAATGAGAAAAAAGTTGTATGTTTCGAAATATTAATCAACCTAGTCCAAACTCCCTTGACATGGAGAACTGTCCTTGAGAATATGGATGAACAAGTCAACAGAGTTGCAGCCGGAAGGGTAGAGTTTGTGGATGATTCCAAACCACTTAGGATTGGCAAAGTTCATTTTAAGTTTGTTCCAAGTGGCTTTACGAATGAAGGTCTTGTTTTTTAGAAAGTGGAAAACTCCATATTTTATCCCATACTGAAGAAGAGGGATGATTTTCTCTTTTCTCATTCCAATTACAGCTGATTTGATAAAGGAGTTTCCATCACTTGATGATAATCTGACTTGTCGATGATAATCTGAATCACCATCTCAGGGGAAGGTAACGATCGATTTTATTAACATTCCAGATCCTCTAGGAGTTTCTATAGCAATTGACTGTTTCGTGAAGAACAACATCGTAGTTTGATAGGGATCGGTTGCTTTGCTTGAGGCTCCATTTATCAAACCAAAAGGATGTTTTGTTACCCTCCCCAATTTTCCACCCCACATTGTTCATGAAATTATCCCAAACTATTCAGATGTCTTTTCAAGTTTTGGAAGGATTGGTTGATTTGCAAATATTTAGTATCCATAGTTTGGTAGAGTGGTGTGTAACATTTATAATAAGGTCTCCAACTAAATGGGGGAAATAAAGAGCCATTAGCTACCATTTTTCTAACAATATTTGAAATGCTAGAACAATACATAGGCTTGAGCACTTGGATCAGCAAACATAGTACTCTCTCCGATTTTAATTATAAGACTCAGTTGAAAATTTGATTTGATCCTAATTATCAGACCCCCTATCCATTTTATCTTCTATATTTAACCTCTTTTTTTTAAACTACCCTTGTGAATGTTAATACCCCTTTGTCTATTTGAAAGTGTCTGATTTTTTATTTTCAAACTATAAAAGGATAATGTAAGGGTTGAAATGTTTGGCCTCTATTCATGTGAATTCACATGAATGACCCAGTAACAATTTTTGTTTTTTTGCCGACCAATAACAAAAAGTTTTTATGTTAATTTCAAATAGATTTTTTTAATTTTTCTGTTGAAGTATTTTTAATTTTAATTTCAAATAAAAAATTTTTATTTTTCTGTTTTTCTCATTTTTCTTCGGTTGGTGTAATATTTTTTTTAATCAATTCAAATATTCAAAACAAAAATAAAGGAAGACATAATTTGAATCTCATTAATATGGACATAATTTTTAATTTCTACCTGTCAAACTTCCTTAATATTCATTTCAAATCTATAAACTGACATCTTAGTAAAAAAAAATCATTTTAAATACTCCACAAATAAATTTAAAAATTCTATAAATAATTTCAAAAATCATCAATAGACTTAATGAATATGTAAATTCTCCTCAAATAATGACCAATCAAACACAATCCTGATATTGTGGAAACAAGTGCATTCCTATTTGTAACATGGAAAAAAAATAAAGAAATGCCAATCATCTATTACCCCATCAAACAATACAATTATTCTACAAGTCTTTCATCCAATATTGTCAAAGACAAGTCTTCCCTGAGTCAACGATATTGCCAAAATTATGAATCATACAACTTGCAAAATTTAATCACATACCATGCACACACACTAACCAAAAGAATAAAACAACCAATAAAATGGAATAAATACTCAAAGGAAGGAAAAATTACCTCAAATACTCTATTACATCTTGTATCAAAAACTGATGCAGCAACTTCATTATTGTCAAAGGCAAGTACACATAAGATATCTCAGTCAAAACTACACAGAGATTAAAAGAAAGAGACCCTGATAAGCCTTAGAAATTTGTCTATACACAGCTAGTCAGCTAGCTTCACTGTCCACTCCTTATGTAACCAGAAGTGTATATAAATAAAAAGGACAGATTTATAAGCATGATTTTAGCTTTGCCAACGAGGGAGATAGAAGCTTCACTATGAAATGGATGTGGGGAACGAAGAAAGAAGCAAGGAAATTGAGTCCTAGGCTAGTTTCAAAATAGACATAGTAAAATTGACATAATAAAAAGAAGGGGTTAAACCTACAGCTTGTAAACATGAGGCATTTGCAATCAATTTTAAATGATGATTGGGAATTTCAAATTTAATGGGAAGAACACAAGAGATAACAAGCCATAACCAAGCCATGAAACCGCTTTGCTCACATTCCTACGATAATGTCTCGAGTTGGCACTTGGCACAATTCGCGAGTCATTTTCAAGTTGATTTAAATTCAAAGGAGTAAACATTTCCTTAGAGAAAATGAACAATGAGAATGGAGTCTTGAATTATTTTTCCTATATTTTGAACTAAGATGCATGCAAGTCAATATCATAATCAATATCTAACACCAAATTCATTTTAAACTCTATCGTCACAATTGTTTATCCTATACCTCACGATCAACCTCATGTAAGAATTTAACACCATGTTCAAACAGTCAAACCTCTTGCTGCTAGAAAATCTGCAGCTTCACTATTACTCCTTCACTAAAATTGATACAGCAAGTTCATCATTGTCAGAAACATGAAAAAAAATCAAGAAATGCCCAAGTCATCCAATATTGCCAAACAACACAATGAATCTACAAGTCTTCCATCCAATATTGCCAAAGACAAGTCTTCCCTAAGTCATCCAATATTGCTACACTTATGAATCATACAACCTACAAAATTTAAGCACCATGTACGCACATTGCCCAAAATAGCAAAACAATAAAATGTAACAAATACTCAAAGAAAGGAAAATTACCTCAAATACTCAAATTACATATTGTACTACCTTTGGATCACACGTTTTTTTATTAGGTAGTGAACCTTAATTTTCTATGACGTCTTTTTTTATATGTGGAAGATTATATTTATTGGAACCTCTGCCCTTCATGATTTTTAACATGTAAGATTGAAGTGTTAAGAATATTTTGTTAGGCTTGATGGATGAAAATGAATCAAATAATTTCATCACTGCTGCAATCAAATAATCAATTGTCTTCAGTGATTCCTTGTATTGTAAAGATTGTATTCCACTAAAAAAACCAAGATCAAGAATGTTCAAATCAAGAGAGTTTGCAAGTTGGTTCATGAGGTGGATACAAAACCCATCTTCTGTGGCAACTCAAGAGAATTCACTATCATTTGGATTAATGATATCTTGCATTATCCTGTTGGATGAGAATATGATCCCCTATTGAGTCTCTTGACCATTTCGCTTTTATGGTAGGGTATGAATTTAAAAATTGGAATTCTTGACACACCCATTTATGAGGTACAATGATAGAGATAAATTCAAATAATGATTCTAATTACTTGATCCAATATATGATAATTACTCAAGTTTGTAGTATTATATTTTAGATCAAATCTTATAATGTTACTCAAATAGTATGATGCTAATTACTCATATCCAATATATGCTAATTACTCAAGCCTGGTCCTAGACATGAGAAAGCAAGTAGTAATAATATAGGTACCATTAGTGTCAAATGCATGAATGTATCCCTCATCTATTTGTTGTTCAGCATTAGGTTCAAGTTCAATGTCTAAAATTTCCACTAAGTAAACCTCCACTTCCTGAAAAGGACTTTGCAGTTTGTTTAGATTGAAGAGAAACTCACATGAAAGTGATCTCTCAAAGGAAACAAAATTATTAACTAATTAAACACCAAAATCGAAAGCATCTCAGCCACAAAACAAAATTAAAAGCAATCACAAGACGTATGAGGACTTCCACTTAATGATTCATTTCAGACCCATTGATTGAAGCACTAAACAACTATTTTTTTTTCAAGAAACATTATTTACACAAAAGTTGTAGTTCCAATTAAAAGCAATCATAGATGGTAAAAATAAAGCCAAAAGCAATGTTAAAAGCATTAGGGCCTGCTGTCCCAGAAAAGGTGAATGAAATGCAGGACGTACATGGATGCATGTGAGAGCTACAGTCATGTAACAGAGGAAAGTTGAACTAATATAGGAATTTGTAAACAGGTACAGAAAGGGGCGTTGATTACTAAAAACTTGGGTCTTCATGAAATTTGAAAAAGTAAGGACAAGATATCTTTGCCAAATTGCTTATTTAGGCAAGAACCAAGATCAATCTTGAGACTAGAATTTTTTGCCAATACAGACTATTTAATTTGCAATTGTTCTTGGGAGAGCATATTGTGAAAACTGAAAGCCTCTTTACAAATTTAAAGCTCCTCTGAAACAAAGTACAGTGAACATTCATGGTTCATATAACTTTCTCTAATTTTTAGACCAAAATATCTCATTTTGTTGGCTCAAACCAATCACAAAACCAATTCTAACTTTCTTAGCGGTTCCATATCAGGTTTGATAATCTTTGAGCATGGATACACACACTTTCCACTACCTCTAAATGAGAGTTTGTCATTTTGTTGTAGAATAAACCTTCTACAATTAGGCATCTCTTAAGTATGAGGACTTAAGAGATCCCTAATTTTAATGTGTAAATACTCCTATCGCACAGGATGTACAAGAGAACTTGCAGGTAATGACAATAAAGATAGTGTTATTCTTAATTAGGGAGATTGCTATGCTATTATATTGCACAGGATGTACCAATCAATATTGTTCTAGATCGACTCAACTATATATTAAAGCATGTTAATCCATCACCTGTTTGGATTCACTGCTCCCTTCATCATTTAAATCAAAGCTTCTGGACATGTTGATTCTCAATGGCAAATCTACAAAAAAAAGTCAAAATGAAATGTCCACTCCTAGAGAGAGCATCTTAGGTCAATGGAAATCTAAAATTGCAAATCACTTCTAGCGAGAGTAGTTTACGTTGATGGAAATATGAAATTGTAAACTAGAGATCAAAATTCTGAAACCGCAAATTAAGATCTTCATGTGGTGGGAAGGATCAGTAAGAACATGAACTGGTGTGAGATCTCATGAAAATGCTTTGTCAATGTTAAATATACTCATTTTCGGTTGAGTTGGTGCGAATCGGTGAGATCTCAAGAAAATGGTGAATTGAAGTCATAGACAAAGCTTTTCAAGTAGGAAAAAAAAAAAGAAATCGCAAAGGTATTTTTTGGGAGATTAGGTCACATTATAACAATTAATTAATCTAACTATTATCCTTAATCCCTCTAAAAAAGTCAATAGAGTCTTATAGTTAGAACTAGAGAGAGTAGTATTAATTTCCTAATATACATTCTAAGCTTAAAGGGCCTTATCCAAAAAACTCAGTTTTCAAAAGGTGCATATTGTGTTTCTTAGAAGAATCTAACAACCTTCGAGTCAATGTAGTGTGTGTGTGTGTTAAAGAATGGCCTTTCACTAACCCTCAAGCTTCTTGTCAATCTTCTCGAAAATCTCTTTGCAGACCTTAATGTTTTATCTCTTCCAATAGACCTACATCCAAATGATGCTACCAACGATCCAAAGGATATATAAGTTTCTTTGACTTTTCTGTGCATTAATTGGTTTCTTTATCTTAATTCTTAATCCTCTTCATGAGGAAGAAAAAACAGTTTGGAAGTAGAGCCATTAATAGTAACTAAGACAAAATGAACATTTTCTTAACAAGAGGAATATACAGTAGTAGTCTGATGTTATAAACAAGATTAAACCCACAATCTTTCAATTAAAGTCAGAACTTATATGCAATTGGATTACAAGACTATATATTACAGGCAAATCAAGAACATTGACATTGCATTTTCATCTCTATAGTCATAGAAAATGCTTATACTCTCCATGACCATTAAAAAAATTCAAAGAGTCTACCCTAAGCTTTAGGGATGTCTACTTTTATAGCACACCAACCCTTCTTACCCTTTTTAATTTTTTTTTATTTTGTCCATAATCTCAACCACAAGCATGCCATCAGAATAAATATAAAATAACCAATGGCCTTGTAGCCTAGTGGTTAGTGGTATAAGAGCTCTCCTATAAGTGGAAGATCACAAGTTCAATCTCACTTGTAATTTTATTCCGCCAATGCTTGCCCTTTTAATTAATTTTTTAAAGAAAAGAATAACCCCAAAAAATATAAATAAAATTCAATCTGATCAATTATATACATTTCCATAATTTACAAGTGATTTTCCTTTCCTTTTCTCTCCCTCTGCCCCCTAACTGCAGCAACTCTATCTATGACATTCTAAATGATGCCATCATCCTATGATTTACTTGTGCTGTATGTATATATACTTCCTAATGAGTGTATCTAAAGAGTGAAAAGTAAAACCACAGCTGCAAGTAACTCATGTACTCTTCTTTCTTTAATTTCATTATTTCAATACTATTTTTGGTAGTATTGGCATTTTGCAGTTTACCAAAAGAAGAAAAAACAGCAGCTCTCTAATTAAGGCTTTGAATAAGAGAATGATTGAGGCATAATGGAAAAGCGTAAAGCTTTGCGTGCGTGGTACAAAAAGCATAGTAAATGTAAAAAGAGAAGATGATGGATAATTCAGTAAATGATGGCATTGAACAAAACAAAACAGAAGCAAAGGAAAAAAGCAACATCACAAAGAGGGAAACATGGGAACTGATTCTCCCAACAACACAAAAAATCAGAAACAGTTCCTTTAATAGTAATAAATGTTTGTTCATCTGTGTTACGTGATGTGATAGTTAAAGTTCTGAAATTTTGATTGGTGATTGAACTGCCTAGAGTATTAAGTTAAAAGTTAAAGGTTAATGGCTTAGATAAAAGTTAAACTGAAACTAATTAAGAGTCAAGCATGATAAAGAGAAAATTTCAGGATTATTAATATAAAATTTTTTTAAAAATATTTTTTTAAAAAAAATAAAAATTCCAAACCGGACCAGTTTTTCGGCTCATCTAGCTTGGGTTTGAGAACAGTGGTGAGAGCATCCAATGCAACAGTTTTGTCTATATGTACTTTCATTGAAAAGAGAGAAAACAATGTGTGCAGATTCAGATATGTATGTTTCCATCTTGTCTTCCCTCTTCTGTTTCACGTTCTTCCTCTTCCGGATTGGACCACCCAAAAGGCTATCACGTACAGTTTCTACTTGTGAATCTATAGTGGATAATTGATATTGGTCATTATATGTTAAAGTAGTTGGTAAATTCAGTGGTTAAACCCATTATTATAATTGAATTATCATTTTCTTAACCAGTATATGTAAAATATATATGAGCCCCTGTAGTTTCCTTTAAATTTTAAAGTTATTAGGGGAAATGGGCTCTCATTTTACTTTTCCATCCTCTTCTTGGGAATTCATATTGACATTATCTTTGTTTTACGTACGTGTTTCTTTTTGTTGGAGGCACAATCAAAAACTAATTTAGGGTACTAGTGAAAATTCAACACAATGACATGATTATTTCTTTTCTTTTCTTTTTTTAAGTAAGAGAAAATTTATCAACCCAAGTATTAAATTTGAAAATGTTGTTGTGAGATGGACGAGCATGTACCTAAATTTTACATTATTCTACATGCTACGTATTTCACAAGCATGTTGAAGAGGGAACTTTCTGTAGTAAAGAATAAGAAAAATGATTAAGATTTTGATTTAATTAAAACTGTTGTGACAGTTCATGAGATATCATAATGTATAATGCATCAAATAATTTTTCATCACAAAGCGGTGGTCCGCTTCATGCTCTAGTTACTTTGAGAGTAGGAAATTGGTGGGTCCATCATAATTAGCCTATCCATGTCATGAACATAGCCCCAATTAAATTTTGATATGCATTCAAAATTTGAAAATTTTCCATGGATATATTAGTCTTTTTATCTATATATAATTTACTTGCAGGAAAAAAATAATTTACTGTAAATAACATTTAACACCTTGATATTATTGTCCTCACATGTACATATCCTATTTATGGTGCGTTCAGCACCTTGATATTATATTTTAGTTACATCCAACACTATGATCTTATTTATTATTTATAATTTAGAGTCTTGAATGTTCTATAAATAAGATTAAAGTGTTGGTAGCAAAAAAATAAAAAGAAAAAAAGAAAACCTTATATTAAGGTACTGTAGGCATAATAATATTCCCTCCGGTCCTAATTATAAAATTTAGTTGTAAATTTGAATTGATCCTAAATATAAAATCATTATCCATTTTATTTTTCATATTTAATCACTTTTTTTCAAACTCCCCTGTTAATACTTCCTTAATTATAATTAAACACCACATTGATTCCTAGCTTTGTAATTTTCCTTAATTATAACTTCATTTAACTAATATTCTTAATATCTCTAAAAAATTAATTAAGTCTTATATTTAAAACTGGAAGAAGTATTGTGAATACTACTATATCCTATAATTTATATGTTATGCAATCATGACATATTTAACTGGTGAATAAAATTATGATTTGACATTGTGCATTGTTGTTTTGTAATAAAATATTTTTCTTAAAAAAAAATTTGAAGTTAGAGTATATCACCAAACCATCTTGTCACAATTTTTTTAATGTAATGCATGAGAAGAATTTAATTTATATATGAAATAAATGTTATAATAATGAAAAATGGTTATGCTTTTACGTTTGGTAATAAACGTTTTGATGATTTTTTATTGCAGTGCAATCCCCACGTTAACAACCGACCAATATTTTTTCTTTTATTATTCTAATATCATGATGCCTTTAATAAAAAACAGTCAGCCAACATGAATGATAATCGTGATCTATTATGATGATAATTTTGTAGCACAAAAGAGAATGTGATAATTGTTTTTTAAAAAGCGTATTTATCTTTATCAACTTATAGTTAGTTAGTGTAAACCATGCATCTATTTTGATGGCTGAAAAAATGACATTTTTCTAATTCTTTAAAAGAACTATGACTATTAAATATCATGGCAAAAAAAACAAAAACAGAAGACAATCAAATTTCAATACGGTGCCAAGGAAACAAAAATATTAATTAAAAGCGAAGGATACAGAGGAATCCTCCTATAGAATAAACTAACTAACGACACACCCACTTACAGTTTAAAAACAATACATCTCTCACATCAGCAATGTATGGACAAATACTTCGGATTGACAAGTCAAATAATTTACATTCAAAAACTACTGCAGGGTAGTGAATTAGTGATATGGAGATTGGATTCTGAGATTTGTGTACAATACTTCCCATTATTACACAAATTTTAAGGCCGTCACTTTAGCCAAAGTTCCCCACTTAAATACCGGTATCCTCCTCCTATTGAAAGCAATCTTATTCAAATGAGATACCTCTCTTGATGGAAATTCAAAAATAGATTTGTCACGTTGTGAGTAACTAACCCTTTTTGATAGACTTAATCCCGTTGGTAACTTCAGCCAAAGTTCCTTGAAAAAAATCCAATCTAAGAGTTAGATCACTTGAAAAAAAAACAGAAACCCAAATCTCCATAGCAAAATCCAACTGCTGCCAAACACACAAAATCCAGGCAGGAAAAGGAAACTCTTTCTTTTTTTTTTGGGCTATGTTCTTGGAGGTTACTTGGTTATAATAATAACACATTGAAGGCATATCACCTTAAATTGGTACTCTCAACTCTGTTCAAGCGGTATGAAGCTGGTGGATAGACTCTGTTCCTGAAATCTCCATCCCTATCTGAGTAATCCCCTAATCCTTGAACACTTCTCCCACTTGAACTATACCTGTCAAACTCCAACCTTTGCTTTGGAGCACTCTGAGATCTAACCTTAGCCCTTGATGATTCAGTGTTGGCCATGTAATTTGGATAACCAAAGAAACCCCAAGAACATTCACTCCTTGTGGGTGTGAAAGGGCCTCTTCTGCCTCCCTTTCCATGTCTAGATGATGAAGCTGAAAGTGCTTGCGGGCTATTCTCAGCTGTTCTTGATGAAGCTGATACTACTGCTTCTTTTCCTTTCTGAACCTTCAAGGAGCTCAGTGATGAGAGGCTTTGGTTTAGAGCTTTCGCTGAGCTTCTGGATGGTGAGTCATATGCCATCTCGCTGTTCATATAGTCGGAAGTTAGGTAGCATTGAGATGCGTGGAAGGAGCTGCTGCTTCGATGAGACCTGAAGTGTGGCTTCCATGTGTCCACTTCTAGGATCTTGGCGCTCTTCTCATCATCAGCGCGCATATTTCTCAGTGGAGCGTCTCTTGGGTGGCTCCAAACACTTTCTTCCATCCAACGATCCAACCAATGTGATCCAAACTGTGCTCTTGGTGGGCCAATCTCCCTAAAATTTGCATTGGAGCTACATCTCTGCTTGATCATAAAAAAAATGGAGTGAATCAAAGCAGAACAACTTCTCTATCATATTTAACTATTTTTGGTAACTTTTTTCTCATTTAAGTAAGAGCAAAACAGAATATATGCATTGCAAATTTGACAAGCGACAAACGAAAACTGAAGTGGAAATTAAATTGGGGAGACAAGTTATCCCACAAGTGACTAAATTTAAATATTTCAGATCAATAATTCAATAAGATGGTGAAATTGATGGAGATGTTAATCAAAGAATTCAAGCTGGATGGTGTAAATGGAGAAAAGCTACCAAAGTTATTTTTGATCAGAAAGTACCTAATAAAGTAAAAGGGAACATAAAATGGGAGTAGCCGAGATGAGAACAGTGAGATGGATGTATGGCCATACATGATTAGATAAGATTCATAATGATCACATACACGAACGAGTTGGAGTAACCTCTGTTGAAGATAAAATGATGGAAAACCGTTTGAGATGATTTGGTCACTTGCAAAGGAGGCCATTGAGTGCACCGGTAAGGAGGGTTGATCAAGTAGTATAGAGTCCGGTAAAAAGATGTCATTGGAGGCTGAAGCGAATACTCAATGAGGTTATTAAGAGAGACCTTTTAGTTAAAACCTATCTAAAGATATGGTTTTTGACATAACACAATGGCGTCATACGGTCCGTGTAGCCGACCCCACCTAATGGGGTTAAGGCTTTATTGTTGTTGTTGGTAACTTTTTTTCAAGAAACTATACTTAACTTCCCTAAACTATGTGATCAAAATTACATCTGTGATATCATAATCTATCAGATCGAGTCCAATTATATATATATCATGTGCTGATGCCTAAAAACAATGCGGTTGTTGTATCTTAAGCAGTTGAAGGAAATGGTGGGAACATTTTATTTTGTGATAGTCATGTAAATTTCAGACTTTCATTTTAAAATATTAGTAATGTTTTCGTTCCTCGGGAAATAGTATAGGGTGTTAAGTATGATCTTTTCAAGTTCATGTGCCCGATGTGATTGAGCTATGGTTGAGAGGATTATTAGTTTTGGGATTTTGGCATAGAATAGTCAGTTCAGACACTTGATTTATTGATATTATTGGGCGAATACATTTCCTTTTTTTTTTACACCAAAAAAAGACATTTCCATTGAAACCATCAAAAGATATCAAAATGCAGTTTATGGGAAGAACAATGGGTACCTTGAGGATGGAAGATCCATCAAATTTAGAACTGTAAGCGCGAAGTGGATGCTCATGATCTTCAGGAACCTGCAATTAAATAATTAAAAAACATACAGAGATATTGCTGATAAGCATTTTTTTTTTTGGAATGTGCAACTGAACATTAGTGTGAGGCGGTGGCAGAAAAGCTTACAAAATCGAATTCAATCAGCTTTAATGTAGAAAGTTATGCCATTTTGTATGAGATAACCTTTGCATTTTGCTTTGGTTATTAAAAAATGAATTTGTATTATCATAGAGAAAGCAGAATGAGTTTTCTTACAGGGTGATAAAACAGTGAAGACTTGCTAGAATAAAGATGATGATCTGACATGTGCGCACGATTTGCACGAGCCCGAGCCTGAAGTCTGACCATTGTTTGCATGCGTCTTAGCATGTCTGCAGTTTGCTTTCTTACTATGTTGCCTCTCACTAGTGCTTGTAGCTTCACCAATGCTTTGAGCGCTCGTAGTGCTCTCCTTGCCTGCAAGATTACTCTCTCAGTAAGTAATTTTTAGTTTCTGAAAATTACAAGCCTCAACTATCTGTTCTCTGCATCTTAGAAATATGGAATTTACTCCTTAAAGGTCTTTGACTCACTATTCTTTACTTCCTAAACCATGCACATATGAATTATTCTAGCCCTCCTTTTCGATTGGCTAGAATTAGCGCGTAACAAGTAGAGAGTGAATGCTATATTTTAAAAAATGGGTTAATACAATATTTGGCCCTTATAGTTTTCCCTCATTTTAGTTTTGTTTTCTAGAGCTTCTTTCCATCTAAAATATTACTTCGGGCTTCTTTGTTATAACTTATTTTAGCTAAATAAGATCTTATACACAAAATACGAGAAAAAACCCTTTCACATACTTACTTCGTACTCTGTAATAAATTACTTATAAGTCATTTCAAACAAGTAATTCATGTAATTTAATAAAAGCCTGAACCATTTTGCCTCTTGAGAGATTAAAACCTATAGTTTGAATCCATAGGGAACAAAACCAAAATAAGGGTGAACTATGAAGACCAAATATTGTATTAACCCTTTAAAAATCCAAGGATTGAATAGTTGAAGTATCAGTGTGTTTGAAGCCTCCGCATGAAATTGCTAAAGAACTAGTAAAAAAAATATAGCACAAACTATACAGAATTAAGAAAAAGAGGACAGACCAGACTAGCAAGTATGTAAAGGAGGATACAGACGGGTGAATGAATGGAGTCAATAATAAACACCAAATTCACATGCGTCCACTTTAAAAGGGGCAAAAAATTCCTTTATTGATGCTTCTTTTTTTAATCACTGAAGCTTCCTTTGCTACACCACCTACCTTCTAAGTGCTAGTATAAGTCCAATGAACTTAGCAGCCTTACTGTTTACTTTAATTCCTCCAAAAAGTATACACCCAAACTATTTGTGTTCTTACCCGCAGAAACTTTCACGTGAAGACTAGAATATGCCTAAAACACTATCTTAAAATATGGTGAAAAGCACTTTTCTTTGTTCCAAAAGTAGCTTCGTGCTTTTCAATTGTCAAGGCCTACCATTCACACAAAGTTCGCTATATGATTGTATCTACTAATCTATTTCTCTCATAAATTAAGAGACCCCAACACCAAAATTTTTACTTCTAGGCTTTTACCTTGGTGAACCTTGGGGCAAAAGTAAATGTTGCTGCTGTATGAATAAGAGGCACGGTTAAAATCCTGGAAACAACTTTTCACTCGGCTCAGGGCCTTTTGCACTGAGCTACCCTTTTTACTTGTCTCTCAGGGTAAAAAGAGAGTCCTATCAAATAGCTAAGCTATTTTGATAAGACTCCCTTTTTCATTATATGTCTATATCCTCTCATCTTTTCTTTGAGACAAAACAACAGTCATTGAAATTAATATATTACTCGTATTATTTTGGTCGATAGGCCACTCTACTTTCCCTACAGGAAAGGCAAGCAAAAGTCTCACCGAATATGTGGGGCTCTTCTATTCACTTTTCTCAGACCATTATTCTCATTTCTCGCCCATTCAAACTTCAAACAGAAACCATTGCCAAGTTTCAGTCACCACTCACCAAACAACACCGACGTTGTCACATAAAGCACACAGAAACACCCTCTCTACACTTAAAGGTGACCCATCACAACAATTAAAAATTTTCTAGACCAATTATGTTTTAAGAGATAAGCAAAAAGTGAAAAATCGTATATTTACAGTGAAAACTACAGGTGGAATTTAGACGAACATAGTGTTGTATGAGTCAGACGATGAAATCACGCACGTGCCGACTTGTCGGCGGCAACTAATTTATTTATTATGCCCATACTCCCCACTGGAGAGAGCAGTTTCCAGAATTCTGTACACGACAGAAAATTTGGTTTAATAAATAATTATTATATATATATATATATATATTTTTAGCAAGGAAGGTGTGTGGTGGTGGGAGAGTAGGAGGGGACCATGACCATTGTCGACGAAAGATATTGCTTAAATGAGTAATATATATTTACGATATTGAAAAACATGTAAAATATGAATATTTTATTGTTAGCGTTTGGCCACAGAGAAAAATGCCGGGAAAAGAATTCAGTTTAATGTTGAAAAATCGGCCAAGAGCTAACCCGGACGGAGAGTTAAGTGAATTTTGAAATTATCGTCGAGAATTCAAAAATGAAGTCGGGAAATCAAGCAATTAAAGAATTAACCAATAAGGCTTAACCTTGGAAGTAAGAAACGCTACTTAACCTCTGTTTGGGAAGGTCTTATTCTTATTACGTAGTACGAAAAAACCCCTCTCACATACTTACCTCGTACTCTACAAATAAGATTTTATTATCTCAAATAAAGCCTTCCCAAACAAGTCCATAATAAGAACTGAGCCCGCAGAATAATTCCAGGGTAATTAATTTTGTAAAAGGGGAAATTCCGTACTGACCAGATAAGACCGGAAAGCGGACTGTATTTTAACGGTGGCCGCTTCCTCCACCCACCGGCGTTGGCTAGTGCTGGCCTGTGTAGTACTCGTACTCGGCGGTCGAGTGACCGAGGGGCCACTTGTTAGTCGGACTACCTCAGCGGCCGCGTGAGCAGCGGCTAGTGCAGCCTCCGCCACGGCAGCCGTGGCCGCTGCTACGGCAATGGCATGCTTATTGGCGTCTAAAGAATCGGAGAATGTCGTGGAGGAATCAAAGTTGCTAAGATCAGATCCTCTGGTTTTAGAACCGTGAGACTTGTCCTTGGTTTTACCGAATGACCATTTCTTCCTGTCCTTGCCTGAGGAATGATCTGATTTTTTGCCACAGAAGAGTCGCCGGAGAAATCCCATGGCTCATTAGCGAAGAACAAGATGAAGATGAAGGGCGGAGATTGCTGCGAAGAAGAGCATGGTTGTGAGTGAGAGGGAGAAAGAGAGGGCGAGAGAGAAGGAATGGCAATTGAGAATGGTGGAGGTGGGGAACACTCGGATTATGTAGTTGCAGTTGCGGATTTGGATGTGACAGCTCGGACGTCAGGGGTCCAGTGGTCACGCGCTTTGAAAGAGTTATCGTCACGTGCCCTCATTTATTTTAAATTTCTCTGGTGACAATAGGGATAATTATGTTTTATAATTTGTTATCGAGAGATGAATTATTTATAAATATTTATTTATATAACCGCATATGCGAAAATTTTGTTACAAGTCGTTGTAACCTGTAAATGAGATACAAGAATGACAAGAAATTATTTACGAAATTATAAAATAGAGATGTGAGCTACTCCCTCCGGTTTTAATTATAAGAGCCTGTTGACTTTTTTAGAGAATTTTAAAAAAATCTTAAAAAAACTAATTACATTACTTAATCATATCATATATTGTGTTTTATTACATTATATATTAGTTCATAAGTCAAATAAAATAATTTTAAAAAAAAGGAACAAATTTTAATTTCTTAAAATAATGTAATCAACTTTTTTTAAAAAAATTATGATCATTTAAAAAAATCAACGGATCCTTATAATTAGGATAGAAGGAAGTAAAAAAGGAAGAAACAACAGAAGAGAAAGTGTTTACATACATAGTGTAAAACACTATCTAATGAAGTTTGTTGATATAGAGCTTTTGAAATTAAAATTAATTCGCCGCTTATTAATGCCAATGAAGAACAATGAGACTCTCATAATAATCTAGATCTTTCCTCGTACGAACTAATATAATAGCACAAGCACAGCACGAAAGCACAAATGTAATAATAATGATCGAGCTACGTAAATTTGTTCCTCTTTCTCAACAAAAATGCCATATTAGAGAGCTAAATTTCTAAACTAAGATGTGACCCCAAAAAAGAAAACAGAGAGCATGTCAATGCACCATCCTTTTATGAATTATCAAGGACCAAGGTAGATTAAGGAGATTATTACCAATATAGGAGAAGTGGAATGAGAAGTGTAAACATGGTATTCATATTGGAACCTGAGAAAGCTAGCTAGGGAAGAAACAATAATTTTTCTTGACAACCAATCGACTAGGCCAAAGTAACACCTCCACATGAAGAGTAATATTTTGGGAAATTTATAATAAGGTTCTAAATAAGGAACTTTACGTTAAATAGGTCCCGTAAAATCACATATTTATAGTTAGGTCCCAGGGTTGTTAATTAGAATTTGACAGTAATAAATTCTTGAAATTTGGGAGCTAACTGTAAATACGCGATTTCATAAAATCTATTTAACATAAAGTCTCTTATTTAAAACCTCATTATAAATTTCTCTAATATTTTTTGTGTTAAATTGTGCTCAAGGAAGAGTATGATTTAAAAGTTTTATTGGGAAAAAAAACCCATATCAAATAAATCTAACACAAAAAAGTATGTGATGAACAAATATTCAAGCGTCTAATCATACTCACAACCAAGTGAACATAACCCGAAAGCATTAAGATATTGAGATATCTGAAGATAGATGACATAGCATCTTTCAATAACTTCCAAAAAGAATCTGACTGCCTCATGTTTGGAATCAAGATTATGCAGACACAATGAGAAACCACCCTTTATAAGGAAAAGTTATTCATGAGTCTCACATAATAAAGTAAAATATGAATACCTGTCTTACTAATTATATTTAATACAATTCTATCTCAATAAATCTAATTAATAGTTATAAATTTAACTTGTAAAAGACTCAACTCAACTCAACTTGTGTTAATGATATATTATCTTTCTCCTTGCACTAAATCACACTTTCCTTTAATCACGGTTGTTTATGTATTTTGATACATCAAAACATAAACAGAAATGTAGCCCGCCACAAACTTGATAAAGATTGTACACTCCAAAGTGATATAATTAAATAAAGTAATGAAGTATTAGGAATTGAAATCAAACCTAAGTAGATTATATAGTATATAAGATAACATTATATCAACACTCCCTTTCCAACTCCCAAAAAAAAAAAATCTCCATTCTCTAAGAAAGCACAAGGGTTTATTTGAATTAGCTTTTAGAAAATAACTTCTGAATCAGAAAAAGTGAAAATAAAATAATTTAAGAGAATAAATTCTACAGAATAGTTTTTGAAAAAGTTTAAAAAAAAAGTTTCTAGAAAACGTTAGTTTTAAACCCTCAAACCATGTTTCCCTCAAAACTAAGTTTGTGTAGTTTAACCAAAATTATAGTTTTAAGAAAAGAAATTATTATGTGAAAAATGCGAGTGTCTTTTTTCCCCTTTAAACCATGATCTAGAGAGTGATCCAAACAAGCACTAAGACCTTATTAGTATGAAAGAACCATTATTGCTCAAGCAAATAGAAAAAAGAAGCCATAAAATGTCATGTTTGGTGAGCAAAAATTTAAAAAATGATGGAAAGAGTTCTCCACTTCTCCTCCTCAACCTAAAGTAATTAGAAAATTAGTTTTTCCACGTCTTTGGGTGATCACAGGTATTAATGGTTCATGACGATTTTACCCTCCGTTTTCAAACTTCATGATGATTTTGCCCTTAGAGACATGATGTGTCCCTCACTTTCCTTGTCAATGAACGATTTTGCCCTCTACCTATAAAAAACATGAAGGCACGGTGTGAATCAGACAACAGTACTGACAGTACCTTTGAAAACAATGGTAACCGCCCATCCAATTGAGGCATCCTTTGACAATACCAGTACTCTGTTGAGTCTCTAGTACAAGACCCTTCTAAAGTTTAGTTTTTATGTTTATTTCATTCCCTTGCACTCTCTAAATTTATACTTTTACATTTTATTTGGGTGGAGAGAAAAGTTGGGGAGGAGAAAATGGAAAGGAGGAGAAATGGAGGGGAGGGAGAAGTGGGAAGAAAATATAATATCTCTTTGTGTTTGGATAGAGGGAAGAAAAGAGGGAGGAGAGAAAATGTATTATATTTATAATGACAATAGTTCCCTTATTAGTTTTTAACCCATTTTTTCAAATAACACCATGAAAAGTAAATTTCAATAAAAAATTAATACAATTTAATTAAACACTAAAGCAAAATTAAACAAATTTTTTTTAATATTTTATTTCAAGCCAAATAACAATTTCTTTAAAAAAATCGAAATCTTTATTTTACTTATAATTTATAATTATAATTTGATTTATATGAGAATTTTATTAATTATAAAAAGTTACATAAATGCAAGATCATAAAAGAGAGATTAAATTTGTAACCTTTTATAATATATATATATATATAAGAGGTGTCGTCATGCTACATTAATATCAACATGATATTTAGCCATATAAAAGAAAAATATCTATTACCATAAAATTCTTGGCTATAAAAAAATGTCTATTAACATAAAATCCTTCAACCCTACCATTAAAGCGAAAATTTTATACTAAACTTTAAAGATTGTACTAGAGCTAAGCTAACCAAATCACATGTATCAATCTAGATAAGTCAAAATGTTCTTCAACTTTGTTTTCTTTTACTTTATAGAAGGTGCAACTAAAAATGACCACTTCTTTCAATATATTCCAGCATCATTCATTAATTTAATTAATGCTGGAAACCGCATATGTTGAGGAGCCCCACAGAATGTGCCCTTAGCATTTTCTTCTTTACATAAGAATAGGTAGAATTTCAGCTTCTGATCTTCATCAATTTCAATTTTATCAAGCTCAACCCACACTTCCTCTTCATTGTAATGATAAGGTCTACTCTATTCAAGTATTGTGAAACCCCTTTGAGCCACTGAAATAAATTTATCTTGAAAAGAATTACCTTCTCTCAATACTTCAACCATTTCCTTAATCCCTTCTGACATATTTTCACAATTTTAATCCATGATATCAACCATTGTTGCCTTACACTTTTGTCTTGAAGAAGATGTAGCTCCCTTTGATTGAGTTGAGGTCCCAATTGTTGCACTAAAATCCATATTAGCAGTAGAGTAAAAAGTATCATTGTCTTCCTCCATACCATCACAAGATTCATTGAGATCGATGATCTCACGTTCCCACCACTTTAATTTGCTCTTGGCCGTCTTACTATGATTCCATGTTGCTCTATCTGTACTAAATAAATCATATAGATTGTCGTAATGCAAAACAGGCGTATTCTTCCACTTTCTAGTCGTTGGTTTTTTTCTGCAAAATAGGAAAATTCTAAAAATAGTCCAAACAACAAATATTAAAACATGAGATGATAATGAAATAGAACTATGATTAACAACATTTCTGAGTTTTGAAATGTGAAGCCACTTAATCTATTAAACATTTCATAAATTCCATGAGAAGCCACTTAATCCATTAAACATGTCATGAAACTCCCCAAATCATCGTGACAATGTCTTTTTCCTATTCTTCAAATGTTGTTTTGTAATATGAGACCCAAACAAATTATGAAGAGTATCCAGCACATTGCTATAAGCAAGTGTCAAAAACGCTCCATCTGGATGATTTCCTTTCGTCATCTCTTTCAATAAAGAATTAATGAATGCTTCATCCATTTCAACCGTCTATCGCAGATTGTCCTTTGTTGATTCCTTTTTCTTTTTTGGTGCCATGATTCTTGACAGCCAAAAAAATTCCCAAATCAGATTACCCTGCACCCAAATCAGATATTTTGTGATTCGGCCATAATAATTGGGGATCACATTTCAAGTTATTATGCTATGGAAGCTATACCCATCAACCTTAATTAATTCCCCACCTAGTTTGCTCATGCAACTTTATTACTCTAACAGCCTCCCCCCAAATAAACTACATCAAAAGGAGAGCTGCACTAATAAATCAACAAAAGAGTGTATACCACATGGAGATGATAGCAAGAACAAAAGCAAAACAACAGCAAACTGAAATTGCCCTGCAATAATTTCTCACGTCTCCTTCATATATAATATCTCTCTCTCCCTCCCCCTCTCCCTCTATATATATATACATATTAGGGTTTGTTGGAATCAAACTTTCCAGAAGGCATGCATTATATTATTTAATGTATCAATGTTGTTCATCATATCAAAACAGTAAGCTTAACTATTGGTACTCCTATTAGCATCTAACATTAGTTTTTATTATCCTGTTCAAAGAAAAAAACAAAAGGTCCATTTCACAAAGAGTTTGTGCCTAATTTCTTCCTAGCTAACACACACACACACAGATATATAAAAGAGTAATAACACTTACTTCTATATATATTTCCACTGATAGCTACATAAATCTAACATCAAATATATTTTATTAACAATCTGCTTTCTTTGGAGCCAATAAAATTTCCATGCTTACTCTGGAACAAACCAGAAATAATAAACATGCAGTCACCAACATATATATAAAGGATAGTTGGCAATATGTGTGTGTGTGTGTGTGTAAAGGATAAGCTTTGATTATGAATTGGTCGTTGCCACCTTTAACAACTCATAAGCCATCTTATAGTATTAATTCCAGAATCAATATGAGCAAGTTAGCAATACATGCGGCAGTATCAATCAGCAATGATAATTAGGGCCTCCAAAACCAGCAAGTCTAGACAAGCACTCAGCTTCCAAAACCAGAGTCCAGACCAATTACTTGCAAAACCTGGACCTCAAATGAACCTAGTCCGAATAGGATCAAACTCTAGACTTCAATGGACTTATAAAGATCCATATTTAATGAACATCCACTGAATTTAGCCACAATTAGGCAAGTATTCAAGAAGTATTTGGCATGCAATTTACAGAATTATTGATGGCAGCCAAAAATTCACCTAATTTTTCAACAAAACATGCTAGAACAACAGGGGTTCAATTCAAAATTCCATCAATCAACTCATATAGCTAGATAGAATGAAATACCTAGCCAGGTCAAATAAGCTAAGAATGCAATACATCTCATTGGACAATTAGTAGCTTATTACAGCAACAAGTTGGAATTCTTAGAGAAAGGCCAAAAGCAATTCACAAATGATTTTAAGGAGGACTGTTTGAAACCTGGATTTAGTCGCTTTTCCGGTCGTCATGTGATTGCACCTAAAATATAGCATAGTAGCTTATTAAACCAACTGTTTTTCCGAATTCTCTCAAGGAGCTATTATTTGGCAATCCTAAGCAATTTCCTAATCACTAACTAACTAATTAGGGGGGTTTTCTAGGTGCAAATAATTAAACTAATTCTAATCATCTAATTGTTTTGGTGTTTTAGCTTTTGGAAAATAAACTAATTAATTAAATTATAATGGTGAGTTAGTCTCTCGATAATGAATTACTAGGTTTTCATTGCTCTCAAAAGATATTGGGTTCAATTAGTTCTCTAAATTTCTTTTAGAAAACCCTAAGCGATCACTTAGGTCAACGATTTAATTAATCAAAAACTTGCTTAGGATCCTAGGTT
>JBAGKO010000010.1:23533181-23553969 GCA_037177275.1 Acacia concinna
TAATTTTTGTATCCTTGATCAACCCCCACCTATCTAGTCAAGGTCGGTGGGAGTTTTGAAGAAGGAAATTAGTGATTATAGTCTTTTGTAACTTGTAATTCGGATGTATTTCATTATGTATTAAAAAAAAAAAGAGGTCATAGCTTGATTCAATGGCCTGATGACTTCTCATAGGTCTGCCTACATTAGAGATTATCTTTGATCTCTTATTTAATTAGCTTAGCCAAAGAGGTAATAACTAAATTTATACAAAAAGAAATCTAGGTCTATTTGGTTGGAAGGGAGATGAGGATATTGGAGAAAAAAATGAGTCATTCCTCTTATTTGATTTGAAATTTTAAATGGAATGGGGATAAAAATTTGTCTCTCTCACCCCTGCCCTCTTCCTATAGTGGTCCTTTATAAATTGAGGTTTTTTAGAGGGGGCAAATTTTGTAACCTATTTACCCCTTGTATTTTATGAAGTTCCAATCTCTAAAAAGTCGTACCTTATCTTTTTCAATTTGAGATTTTAACTCTTCCTATGTAAGTGTGTGAGACCCATTTAGTTCTTTGTTTTTCTTGACCATAGACGCTTTCAATTCAGGTCCACTTTGATTAATAAAAATTGATTTATTTTGGCCCTGTGTATAAACTTTTATGGCGAACCAAGGAAAAACTATTGCACAAAAAAAAAAAAGGGAAAACTGGAAAAGCATGAGATAAACTACTTTTTAATAACATTTTAATCGTAATAAAAGTTTGAAAACCAATTACAATTAAGTTTGACACCAACCTATAATCAGTTCAACATGTATAACATTCTTTATTCAATCGAGCCTGTGCCCACAATTTAATTGAGTTTATACCTGTATTTTTATTTTAGGTTTGGATATTGACTCATAAATATTTTGAGTGAAGATGTATCATAATTTTTTTTAGCAAAAAAGGCATCATCTTTTTTTTTTAATAGTCGAATTGACATCATCTTTGTTTTACCAAAATGTGGTATCATCTTTATAATGTGCATGTTAATAATAAGTTGAGATGATTCATGAATGTTAAATTAAGTTCAAACTAATTTATATTAGTAAGAATATAATTTAACATATAAGGATAAGATGGTAAATTAGTTATTATCTTTCTTTACATCCCCTCTTGAACCAAACAAAGGATCATTAACCATCCCTTTCATGCTCTCCCCTCCAATCAAATCAAATAAGGTAATCCTCTCTCATTGCCTTCCATCCCCTCCCTTTCAACCAAACATGCCCTAAGTGCATTTTTTTTTACTAATGATATAATTCTTGTGACTAAGTCATTAGAAGAGATTAACTATAAACTTCAATTATGGAGAAGGAGCTTGGAGTTGAAGGACTTTCATTTGAGTAGAAGGAAGACCATTTATATGTATTGCGATTGTGATAAGAGACAAGTTATAAATGATTTAGAGGTTAAAAATGGGAGATCCCACAAGTGACGGAATTTATATATTTGGGTGTATGTTTGATGATACAAAAGGATTAAAAAATTGATGGTGAAATTAATCATATAATTTAGGCTAGATGATTTAAACGGAAAAAGACTACCGATTTATTTGTGATAAGAAGGTATATAATAAGGTAAAAGGGAAATTTTATGAATTGGACAACTATAAGATTAGCAATACTATATAATAGTGAATGTTGGGTTTTATTGTTTTTCTTTAAATTATGTTATTTGACTTATAAACTAATCTATAATATAATGAAACTTAACGTATGGTATAATTAAGCAATGTAATTAGCTTTTTTAGAATTTTCTAAAAAAAGTCAACTAGGCCTTATAATTAAGACCAAATGGACTATTTATAATGAATACATATAAAGAAGAATTGAGGTGGCATCTATTCAAGAAAAAGTGGTAAAAAAATGTTTTGAAGTGATTTACATGCATAGAAATGTCATTAGATGTGCTGCTAGGGGGTGTAAATCAAGTAATATAGAGTCATATGAAAGGGTTAAAGGAAAATTGAAGCAAACACCTAATAAAGTTATTGAGAGGACCTCTTGGTTAATAATTTAACTAAAGATTTGATTGTTTATAGAGCACAATAACATCAGTTAGTTCAGTAGACAACCCTACCTAATGAGATAAGGCGTTTTGTTATTGTTCTCATTGTTTGCTTCATCAAGGGTAAATAAACTATACGTGCTTCATCTTCTAGACTCGTTTATTATATACTCCTCTAGTTCTTAGTATAAGATATATTTACTTAATTTGATTAGATTAAGGAAGTCAGTTGAATTAATTAATATACATATATTTTCTAAAACAACCTAAGCCTCTTCTTTAATTACCCCATCCCAAATCCTCTTTGATTCTGGTTGAGAGAACATCAATAGGGGTGAATTAGAAAAAGATTGACAAATATGTAAATTAAACTATATATATTTAAGATTAAGATCACCTGACAAAGGTTGTCTTATAATTATGACCAGAGTCTGAAGGAGTATGATTTATAAATAGTGAGTCATCCTACATTGATATAAATATAAGTGTTAAGGGGCAAAATTGCCTTGCAAGTTTCTTTGAAAGTTTTTACTTAGGGGTAATTTTATCTTTGAAGTTTTAGAAGGGGAAATTTTGCCTCGAAAGTTTTAAAAGTGGGGCAATTTTGCCCTTGCCATTATCTCTATTAATTTTGACAATTAGTTGACCAAATATATTGAGTTGGCAGTCCACATGTTATCCATTTTATTTTTTTTTCGTTACATTCATCCATTTTATTTTTGTTAAGATGAGAATTTGCCTTAAAAATTTTAAATCTAAATTTTAAAAAAGATGAATTAGATGACAAAAAGACCTGAGGACAAATTTTCATCTTAATGTTGATGACATATGGAATATTAGCTCAACATATTTGGTAAACTAACGGTCAAAATTAACAGAGATAATAACAAAGGCAAAATTGCCCCTAAGTTAACCCTAAATATAACAACATATAAATATTAATTAATAATAGAATGTACAGTTTATAAATTAGACATCTAATTAATTGAGTTAAGGATTCAAGCCTTCTACTGTTACAAAAAATATAGTGTTATTTTGTTAGTAAAAGATTCATACCAGTCCCGGCGCTTGGGAAGGCATCTTAGCTTCAGGGTGTCTAGGTTAACGCCTAAGGGTAATTGATGACTCCCCTTGCTCGACATTGGTATAATCTAGGATGAATGGAGATTTCGCCCTACCCTTAGATAGTGGATGAGCCCGACCCACTTTCAAAAATGTTATTATATATATATATATATATATAAAAGATTCATACTAGGGCATCAAATATATGTTTAATTTTGCATTTAAGAAAAGGGGTTAAAGCTGTATCAAGTTTTCTTTTTTTTAAAAATTACCCCTAATCTTAATCTAAACCTTCTGGTAGGGAAATGAGGCACATACCCACTCACACACCCATCATCACATGGCCCCCAACTTGAGGCCAAAACCCACAACCTCCCATTAAAGGAAGGTGTGATTTACCAATTAGCATGACTTATATGTTATTTGAATGAGCTTTTGGGAACCGCTTTTGCGATTTATTATGTATGTTGAAAAAATTTTATCTCAATTAAAAGCTTCTGAAACTACGATTTTACCCAATATTTTAGATTGATCCCCACAAACCTATATTTTTTTTTAATTAATGTATTTTAATAAACCCCAAACCTAACACCGACCAAATCCTGATTTTTTTAGTATGACTGAACTTTTCAGACAAAAGTAAGCCAATGAACAACGTAGAAATGGCATAAAATTGGCATTTTACGCAAATGCTGATGCCATCTTTGCCCCTTTTCACAATTGCTGTCTCGCCACGGCAACATAATGCATCATATACTCTTGTCCCTCTTGAATATAATAGTCACTTAATGTAGCCAGCCAAAATAATAATAATAAAAAAGTTCCTTAATGTTAATTTTAATTCTAAATATAATATTTCAAAATATCATACTCTTTATCCCTATGTATTTGTATCCCATCTGTTTGTCCTTGTGAAGAATGGAAGTTGACGAGATCATGAGTAATAATACAACATGGGATCTCAGTACAAGTTGCAGATTGTTAAACCCCTATGAAGTTTATGCTATAAGAAATGAAGCTCCGGCATGACCAAATAGGGAAGATAAATGGCAGAAGAAGTAATTAGTGGTCGAGGAGATGGGTAATGAGGAAGATAGAAATAGATCTAGCACTTCTACGCTGAATCCCATAAAGTGCCTTAAAATACTCAATTTGGAGAAATGAATTTGTATAGGGCATGCTGAGACTCTCGAACAAGCTTTTCTGAGTTGTCTAAGGTTGGGTGGTTGTTTCTTTGTCAATTAATGAGACGGGTGTATGACAAATTTTGGAAGTTAATTTTAGTTTTAAATATAAAATATAATTTTTATATTTATCAATTTTTTTTAAAATTTACTCTTACTCAATAATTAATGAGGAGAGAGAATTAGAGAATTAAGAAGGATAACTATAATACTTTAAGGAATACATGTTATATTAATTAATTTACCTTGCTTCATTTAGAGCCGTTTGGATATGAGTGATTAATGAGAAGTGATTTAAAAAAAAAGTGACTTATCAGAAGTTACTTGTGTTTGAATATAAAATAATAAAAGTGACTTTTTTTTTTATGGCTAATGGAGGTGTGTTTGAATAGTAAGATGAAAAATAATTTATAATTTTTTTTTAATAGAGTTTTTTTATTAAAAAAATTTTGTTATGTATTTTAAATTTAATAATAATGCAATATTTGGAGTGAGATAATTTTTTTCACATGGTCACAATACTTTTTTTTTAAAGAAAGTAAAAATAGTAAAATATATAATTAATTGTTCATTTTTAATTATATGAAAATTTTCTAACAAGTTGGCCCTTAATTGTGCTATTTGAAATTGATGTTCCGCTAGCTAGATTTTATTTGCAAATATTCCAACATCATTTATTATGGGGTTTAGTTTTAATTCTTTTGGATTCATTCACTAAAATATTGTTCAGTTTCTTTTGGTCTTTTTTTTTGGGTCTAATAATCGTAAGTTGAAATGTTTCTCTTTTGATTAATCAGGATGAATAGGTCATCTCAAGTGCTTTCTAAAATTATTCATTGACAATAACGAGGCTTTAAGGCTTTAATTACCAACGGGCCATCACAATAAGAGAAAAGTAGCTGAATTGTGACTTATAAAAAGGAGCTTCACGTTTAGTCAATTTTAATACCCATCCAAACATCTATCATTACAAAACTTGTTTTTATTCCAATGATAATGAGCTTTTTGGTTGAAAAAGTAGGTACCCAAACATCTACTTAATCAAATTATATAAATATATCTTATATTAATAACCGGATGATGTATTGTATTCGAAATATCCTCTATAAGAGGAATAGTCTCAGGAATTACCAATTTAATTGAATCCCCAAAGAAGGAAACTTGACAAAGCTGACTTGATTACCAAGGTAAGGAGTTAGCTTTTGGATTGGGTCCTCACAGTACCAACTACCCTTTTGGATTAGCTCAACAAAGATTATGTGAAGATTAGAGTACATTTAATAAAAAATTCAATTTCCTGTCGAATAGAAAACCACTAATAACAACAATGAAATGTTTTATTTTAATTAGATACACAAAAGGGACAAAACTATCATTAAGAATTATACGAATTCATTATGTGTATATAATTAAAAAATTCTTAAACTTATTATTTTAGCTCTATTGATTTTACATTCAAGCATATAATTTTAGTCTAATTTATATTACATTTCAAATTTTAAATCCATTGATATCGACTATTGTTTAATATTTTTATATTATATAAATTATAAGAATATATTGTTAACAAAAGAAAAAGTATTGCTCATAGTTTATGGCAAGTAGATCATAATAATATTTTTGTATTGCTTTGAAAAATGAAATTTTCAATACAGACCAAGTGACCATGTTATCTGCGCAGAGAAAAGTTATAGTTTGCCTAACCATAATGTTACTTACATCCAATGCTTTACTTGTACACAACGAATCCGCTCATACACTTACATATTCTAATGCAACTTGATCAGCTCGCATATCATGTAAATAACAAGGAAATGATTGGGCTTTCAGAATGTAGCCTGTTTGGGATGGCAGAAAAGTGGTTTTAAATTAATTTAAAAGGCTTCAAACGGTGCTTCTGAATTCCTCCCCCCCCCCTTGCAGTGGCTTTAATTTTTTAGTCAAAAGTGGCTTTTGATTATAAACAAAAACATTGTGGCTTTTGAAAAAATAAAAAAGTCACTTATATCACCACTAATCTAAATATAAATCACATTTACATTCTAACTTTTTTCCTATTTTAACTTTTCAAAAGTCACTTATATGCCGTTAATCCAAATAGGCTTGTAAACATGTAACCAAAGATAACTTGCCAGGCAGCAAGTCAAAACAATTGCAAGGACGAGGCTGTTAAAATTTGCACCAAAATATATGCACATTATAGAGTAACCAGAAGTTGTTCCTTAAGTTTTGATCGATCAGGAGGGTAAAGAACCAACTTAAGTAGTATTAACTGCAATAACAAAGGATTATAACGGAATGTGAGCATGTAGAGATTCAGGACAAGGAAAAACAGGAGGAGAAGGAGGAATAGTATACTTGAGATATGTTAGCTTTCATTGCAACAATATTAATGTGCAAGGTAAAATGTTATTGAACGTTTGGTTATCTTACCAAAATAAGGCGAATCATTCTGTACATAACCTTTGTGGTTGATCAGTTCAGACTATGTACAGCAGAGGGAACTCATGCAATTATTTTCCTTCCCTCTTTTTTATGCAGCGTCTGAATTTCTGTATCTATGATCATACAGCAAGAATGAAGATGAATGTGGATTTTGGATATCCATTACCTACAATCAATACAAGTACAACAGGTCATCAAGCAAGCAACATAAATTCCTCCATCGGTGTGTGCGGGTGCATGCATATGCTTCAGGGACTAAAAACTATACTATGTGGCTACCTGTCTCATTTGATTAGTGCTACGGATGGACTGCTGGTAGGTGCTTTGGATTGCAGGCTCCTGAATGAGAATTTATTTACAAGTCATGCACTATAGCAAATTTGGCATATAATCAGCATAGGTTTGAACCAGACAAATATGCACCTGCAGTAGTTGAGGTTGGCTAGGGGAATCCTGTTGGTTAGAAAAAAAGTTTTGTGGATGGTACATGTTACCATTAGATTGGGAGTCCAGTGCAACATTGGACTGTTCATACATGCACTGGACCACATGGTTGGCTTCAAAATTGTACAGTCCCTGTATCAGAAATTAAAGAATCAATAGATTACTTGGTTGTTTCAAAAATGTGGTGCATTAAAAGGTAATAAATCCTAGAGAATAGTAAACTGGTCACAATATTCACAAAGTTGCATTCCAATCTGTATTTTGGATATATTATAAAGGAAATGATCACCTGCATAATGGGATTTGGTGTTGTACATTGAGATGAAACATATGCAGAAGAGGGACTGGAAATGCAGGCAACATTATCTGGCGACGAAACTTCCACATCCAGAACCCTTTCAGCATCTAATTCATTACAATGCATAGTAGTTTGATGGTTCCCAAGAGGTGTAGAGCTCCCTTCGTTTTCTTCTTCCATTCCATTACTTTCATTTTGATCTTCCATTGCCTGTCCATTGAGAAAGATGTCTGCTGGCTCATTCTCAAGAGCATTTACATTAGCGCTACTGGAGGTGATAATTTGAGTTTCTGCACCTTTCAACGTCAAGATTTTCTCAACTCCTTCCATTATTTCATCGAGTTTTGTCTGAGCAAATTGATAAGCTTCCTCAGATTCAGATGCCCTAGCTGAAAACTTCAGCAGTCTTTGGGACAAATCTTTGTAACGGCTTGCTACAATCATCTTGGGATCATCTTGCATGTTAAATTGCCCAACCTCCTTGACAGTTCCCAACCTTGCCTCTTTTGTCCATCTCTTTAAGAAATACTGAGATGGAACCACTTTTATGTTCATGTGGTCAAGAACTTTCAGCGCATGGTTACACAAAAATCCAACATGCTCAAACTGGATGCAACTGCACACAACTGTATCATCTAAAGAATTGAACGTGACATTATATTGCCTACTATGTCCAAACGTGTTTGCTTTATACTCAAACAGTGATCCATTCCTACTGAATTGGTTAACAACAACATTTAAGGACCTCTCATATCCTTGCTGAAATACTTCAAGTGACCTTGGAGTATATACATTACTTCCATGCTTTAGCAAAACAACATTACCCATTAGTCTTGGCAAACATCTTCTCATCTCATCATTAGCTTCAGTTTCTTCATAACGTAGTTCATCCACTATCCTTTCAAAATGCTTCAGGAATTGAATGACATCGAGGTCAGAATTCAAATAACTGACAAATTTACGAGACAAAATCTCACCTAAATGAAAGCCTTTTGTATCCAAAAAAAATGTGTTTCGGCCAAAGACAACTGCCCATTTCTCTCTTTCTCTGTACATCCATCTCAACCATTCATTTTGCTGGAGATCATACTTCTCCAACATAGCCTCCCAAGCATGAGAAAAATCCTCCTCATATTTGTGGTCATATATACAGCATCGGAGATCATTGGCAAAAGAATTAGCATCCTTAACTACATGACTGAGATGTCTTAAAGTGTTTTCATACATCTGCCATACACATGTAAGATGGTTTGTTTCAGGCAAAATTGTATTGACGGCTTCAACAATTACAGATTCTTGTTCTGTGAGAATGGCCTTCGGCCTTTTCCCAGACATAGCATTAATAAAAGTACGAAATAGCCAATTAAATGATTCAGTGGTATCATCATACAGAAGTGCAGCTGCAAAGATCAACACTTGTTTGTGATGATTAACACCTATAAATTGTACAAATGGTCGGAGTTCTGTTTTTGTTCTGCAAGTCGTATCCAAACAAATAACATCACCAAAATAATCATAATCCAATGCCATATTGTCGTCAGCCCAAAATATATTGCTTACCTTGTCATCAACATCTACTTGTATGGCAAAAAACAATGTGGGATTTTCAAAGTGCTGTCTTTGAAAGTAAGACAATAAACGTCCTGCTTCTCCTTCATTCATATCTCTATCCCTCTCTGACCGAAGGTGATTGTCATAATCCATAGAAAATTGATCAAGAGACACACGAGTGGCAAATTTTCTATTCATCATGTCAAATGTCGACTTTGACTTTGGTGTTCCCACAGTATTTTTAGGGTCAGCTTCTACCCCTGGAGAAGCACTTAGCTCATTTTGCAGCAATACCATATGAGCATTACTAGGATTTATAATATCATGATTGTGCTGTGCTTCAAAATGGGTAACTCGATACTTACCATCGGTTTGACGAGTGATGATCATATGAGCCAAGCAACCAGTTCGTGTTTCTTTCCTGTGTTTCTTCACATTAACATCTCTTTTGTCTTTCCTGCGATATCCCTCTTTGGAGCAAGTAAACTTCCTAGAAACCACTTGACCATGTACTTTACTCCTATTTACCCAATCTTTTCTAACACTGAAACCCACCAACTTGGCATATTTGTTATAGAATCTGTGAGCATGCTCATCAGATTCAAATTCTGTTCCAATTCCTAAAACGTTATTGGTACTGGGTTCGTCTGTGGAAGGATGACCAGATTGAACACCATTAACATGCATAACCTTGGGGCTGCAACAGTTCTGCTCCACATTCAGGTCCAAGTTATTTGATGTCTCAGTTCTGACTTCAACATTTTCTTCATGTGCGCTACCCAAGTCGATGTCATCCCCATCCATTAAACACTAACACTAAATTGAAAAAAATGAGTAAAATTATAATAGGAACAAAACACCAATAACCATACAATCAAAAATCACTCTCTCCCCATGATAGAAATCAAACAATCAATGCTTCAAGAATCTCTCTCAATCTAGAAACAAACAAGCTTCTATCCACAAATTTCAACACCAAAATAACCTAGCCCAAATTGAACCAAATCGATTAATAGTCCGTAAATAGAAGGAAAGATTCATTAATCATTACCAACCATAATCGATTCAAACTCAGCAACGATGAATTCAAAGCACAGAGAGACAAAATACCTGAGAACTGAGCCGCTGATATCCGAAATTAGGGTTTAAAGGTAGAGTAATAGCTACAAATCCATGGAAGGGGCAATAACACGGAGAGTGTGAAGACTATGGGAAATCTTCGACTCGACTTGAAGTCAGAGGTGTTGGAGCAAAATAGTAATTGGCTCACAGTCGTAGAGTAGTTTGGGGGGTTGGTGGTTCAATAGTCCAATTGCCAACATTTTGGACTCTCGATTCTAGGGAAGATTGGGAGCATTTTCCCCATATGAACTTATTTGCTTTCAATGCTATCCCAAATTTTTTCAATTCAACGCAAGAACCGAGCAAGAACATACAATTAGGGCAGATCAGTATTCCAAAAATGCATTAAAGTGAACAGTTAAAAAAATCTTGAATTCAAATTCTCCACTACTAGGTGGGCTTGGTACGCATTTGTTGGCTTAGATTTATAAAGAGTGTGTTTGGTTAAACTGTATTGCACAATCTTTATTGCATTGCTCACATAGATTACAATAATAAAATAGATTGTACATTTTTTTAATAATTTATATTTATAGAGGTCTTTATGAATATTTATTGCATACTTGCAATCATATATAAAATCTTAATTTTAACCCCGGTAATATAATAAAAGATAAAATTGCATCTCGATCCCAATCCTAGTTTGATTTTGGTCCTAGGTTGGGACGGGACTGATATTTTCTGGTTTATTTTTTTTAAAAAAAATATTTATATTAAATAAGTTTTTTATAAGGAAAATTCCACTTAATATCTTCTAAAATTCATAAACTCAAATAGTCGGTTATCATTTAGAAAACCCATAAATGTCCAAAAGGTAGAATATAGGTTTTGAAAATCACAATAAAATGACCCAAATGCCCCTTTAAACAATGAAAAAGAGATCTCATGTCTTTAGTTACGAAAACGCATGAGCCCTTCTCGTTCTCCATTGATTGAGTGTGTTAGGTGAGTCGGAAAGGAGGGTGGCCGATTGAAAGGGTGAAATTATCGAAGCGTAAGTCGGAATCAAAACTCGTAAGGTTTGGATCTTCTTCTCTCTTTGGAATTCTTTCTCCCTTTGCAAATTATCTTCTTGTATTGAGTCTGTAATTTGCCTTTTCCTGTCTTGACTTCTTGTATGACTATGTAAAGAAAAAAAAAATTCCTTTGGCTTTCATTAAAAAGGAAGGGAAGCTTAAAACCTAAACCTGAGATCTTGAGAGGGAAGATAAAAATGGGTAACTTGAGCTGAAATAATCTCTGTCTGTATTAACCAAATCATTAATGGACTTTGCTAGAATCATAATGGGTTTAACTATACTTATAATGTTTTTGACTCTCTAGGTATTAACCAAATCATTTTTGAGATTTGCTGAAACCATAATGGTTTTGATTATACTGGTGATAGATTTGCTTATACTCATTAAGTAACCTTAGAAAGATTTAAGCATTTTGTTTGTTTTCTTTCTTTGTTGGTTGTAAGGGACATAATAATACTTGATTGTATTCCATGGTTTTAATTTGGGTTTTTTTTATTGAATGTAATGTTTCATATTAGTAGCGATAACTTTGCATTTCAAGTGACATTTGTTTTTATATATTTTTGCAAAGAGTTATAGGCCTATATAATGGTGCCATAATTGAGTGAGTTAATGACAATGAATTTTTTTTTTTTTTGCAGCGGAAACATATGGACTTGAATGAGGTTGAGGGGCAGAATGAAGGGGGTGAGGAAAGAGGGGGTAGAATGTAAAGGCAGCAGTAAGAGACATGAAGAATGACTACATATTGTTTCGGAGTGAGTCTGAGAAGGGAAGAAGTTCAAAAATTTGGATGAACAACAACTACATATTTTTTGCTAACCTTGTAAAGGATGAAGTTGTAAATTTGTGGGGGAAATGTTAACCTTTTGTTTAGATGAAGTTGTAAATTTGTGGGCAAATGTGGCCTTTTTTATTTACATTGTAAAGTTGAGAAGAAATAGGAACCTCTTGTTCAATCAAATTGTGAAGTTTTCGCCTAATGTTAATTATAGTTGCTAAAAGCACAAGTGTGCAAATGACATCTCAATTATTGTCATAGCTATAGATGTTGATACAAATGTGGACTATTTGTTTTTAAGTTTCCTCCAGATTTTGTCATTGGGTTGAATAATTCAGATCAGGCCATGATGAAATTTTTGGCAGCATTCACAATAATAGTGATGTGTTTGACAATAATCGTAATGATTTTCACAAAATTCTTGAACATAGAGTATTTGTCCAAAATTTACTGACCATTCCCGTTGATAGTAACCAAATGAATAGTGTGATTCGCAATAATAGTTATAAATTTGACTATACTAGTTTTAATTTGTAAAGCAAGACAAAACCAGGTATTTTTTTAAAAAAAAAAAAAAAAAGCGACAATGATCATGTGTTTTAAGCAAATTCGTTAAAAGCTTAACTCAAATATTAGTAAATAAGTTACAACAAAAGACATAATGGATATTAAAGACTTAATTGTCATAAACATGAAATAATGAGCATATACATATATAATGGTTGGCCTTTTGTAGAAGGTGATATAATAGGTGTGGATTTTACAAAAGGGTAAATTGGTCTTTTGTATATATTTGTTTATTTTAAAATATTATAATAAAATAACTCATTGTACCCCATTAAAAAACAAACCAAACGTCATCTATGTAATTCTCATTGCATTGCATTCCTATTGCACTTCATTGCATGTGGCAATGCAATATAACCAAATGGGTTCAAAGTAATTCATGCTAATGATTTTAATTTTAAATTAAAAAAGATTTATTGGATTGGCTTCTCCCGAATACTCTGGTTTGTGGCTTACCTTTATTCTCTCCTTTACTTTCATTTGTACTTTTACACTATTTGATTAAAATTTTGCTAGTCCATATTTAACATCTTATAAAAATATAAGTTAAGAGACAATTTTGTTTGGAAGTTGTCATCAATGGGTAACATTACCCTAAAAGTTTTTTGGACAAAAAGAGAACAATTTTGTCATGCTTATATCTTATTTAATTTTGATTATTCGTTGACTAAATATGAGAGCGAATGATTCACATGTCACCAACATCATTTTTGTGGACATCATTCTCTTCTTTTCGTTTCTCTTTTGTTATTCTCTTTTAACCCCTTTGTGACCATTAGATCAATATATAGTGGTTCGCATTTAATATTTCATTCACATGCTTCTCACTATTATAATAATATTTTTATAAAATATTAAATGTGCACCTTTCAATCTTGATTCAGTGGTTATGAAGGGGGTACATGCGAGTAGTAAAATGGAAAAAGAAAAGAACTAAGTCTTATTTTTTGTTAAAGTATAAATTTAGTTTGAAAGTTCATATGTCATCTATTTCAATTTTTTATAAAATTAATATTTAAAATTTGAAAAAATTCCACCCTGGTCCCAAAGATTAAAAAGAATGGCAAAAAAGTTACATAGCACATTCCACTATAAAATAAAGTCCCTAGGGACTACAGTGATATAAATTACAAAGTGAAATTACCTTATTGATTAAACAAAAAGGAAAAGAGATGTAGGAAGATCTCACACACGTTATTTTGACAGGTTTATGTGTCTATTTTGATAAGTTTTATATTTGCAAATATATGTGTCTATTTTAACAACTTTTTGCGCCTATTTTGTCAAGTTATATGTTAACAAGTTTATGTGATTATAATGGCAAGTATATATGCCTATTTTGACAAGTTATGTGTTGGTAATAAGGTTCTAAAACTCGGACTGATCATTGAACTGGTTGAGGTACTGGATCAAGGGTTAGTGGGTCAAATCAGAGCCAAACTAGTGAGCATGTAAAAATTTTAGACTTATTTATAAGAAATTGTAAAGAAAAAGGTAAAAAAAATTCATTTTTCTATTTTAAAAAAACAAAACCAGTTTACCCACCGGTTTGACAGGTTCCGGGCCAGACTAGCAAGTCCGGTCCAAGTTTAACAACAATGGTTGGTAAGTGCATGTTTTTATTTTGACAAATTATATATTGATAAGTGTATATGCTTATTTTGGTAAATGTATGTGCTTATAATAGCAAGTTATATTCTGACAAGTGTATGTTCCTATTTTAACAAGTTATAGAGTGTCAATTGACAAATTTATCTATATTAATTAAAACAACTCATGCTGATAAATGAATATGCCTATTTTAACAAATTATAGGGTGATTGACAAGTACTTTATTTCACCTAATCATATATAACTACTTCTCTTTTCCTTTTCTAAATCAATGAGGACAAATTTTACATTTAAAATTTATATCATTGTAGTCTCTATAGACCTTTTTATAGTGGAATCTGCTATGTGATTTTTTTTTTATTCTTTCTAGTTCTTAGGACTTAATGTAATTTTCTCTTAAATTTTATAATTTTAGCATGTTTGATCAACTAACGATTAAAATTGAGATAATGGTCAGGGTAAAATTACTCTTTTTTATACTACCTAGGAAATTGCCTATAATAAATTTCTGGAGCAAATTACTCATCGATAACAACTTTAAGAAAAAAAATTGACCTTTAACTCTAAAAATATTATTATAATATTAATTAACAATAAAAATAAATTTAAATTCATAAAATTTGATCTGAAGAGCTGCATGTTATTATAGGATAATTTTTTTTTTCTATTTTTTCCGTAGAAAAGTTATCATATTATTTTTAAAGGAAAAAAAGAAATGAAATTTTGATATTTGTCCCCATCTATGTTGTATGTTCCATTTTTTTTTGTTTGGAATGTATGTTTAAATTTGCCAAATACATTTACCAAATAAGTAGTTTGTGACCAAAAGAATGAAATTAAAGTATGAATGGATTTAAAAAATTTCAAGACACAACTAATTAAAACTTAAAATACATATTTTCTTGTAATGGCCATTAATAAATTACAAGTCAATCAAAAATAAAAAAAGGGACAATTTCATTCAAAATAGCTACACATTTTTATATTAAAATCTCAAATCAATTACGTATTTACTACACTTAATTAACAATTCATAACTATTTTAATAGGATATTTTTATAAACCAATAAAATAATACTAAACAATTATATTCAAGTTTTGGCGAAAAAAAAACAAAATTGTTGTCCCTTATACTTTATCAACCCATTTTGAAATTGGTCCTCATAATTTAAATTCTTTTAAACAACTCCTTACACTCTCTTCAATGAGCTCCTAGCATCGTTTGTCCTTGCATTTCGAGAAATGAAGGTTAAGTGATGTGGCGAATGCGTTTGAGACATGCAGAATTAAAAGCACCCATATGAATAAGTGATTAGACAATATGCAGATAAAAAAAAAATCATACGTTTTTTTTTGTCTCCTTGGCAAAACCTTATGTTTGAATAATATCTTCAACAAGAAGCTTGAGCCTGGTTGCCTGAAGAGCGAAGAGTTAATGAAATAGGCCTGGTTTATTTGTATTTTTCGTTTTGTTTTTGTGCTTTAGAATAGTTTTGTTAAATGAAAATATCTGGGAAAGACAAATGAATTACCTAAATTTTAAATTGGGTCATTAAATTTAATTGAGCTCTGATATCCTAAGATAGGATTTCAGAATTTGATAATTTTATCAAACCAATCCTCATTTCATTCTCTTTTGATCACTATATATCTCTAGCTCCCTCATATATTCACCATTTTTTTTTGTTCTCCTCTATTTGAAGATCAAATTTGATTTGGAAGCTTGAGAGAATTAATCGATCAAGACTTGTGAATTAGCCTTGGGTGAAGGATAAGGGAAATTCATTCAGAACATCTGGCATTAATATGGACACACAAGAGGATGGGAATATATAAGAGCAGATGGGTAATATTAATACACGGAATTAATCTCTATGTTTCTCCATTATAATTTCAGCTGAAGTTTTAATTTTGTAATATTGAGATGCAATGTTGATGTTGCAGCGATTTTATTTTTATTCATTGTTAGGGGAGAAGGAGGTAGAGATCTGGATAGAGAATCAAATAAGGGATAATAATAAGGTGAACCTTTATTTTGGGACCTTTCACGAAAATTCCAAAGTTTTATTTATAATTTGTTAAATCTAATAACCCTTTAAAGATATTTTTTAAGACAACTTTTGAAAACAAGAATCTGTTTGGATAGTATTACATTTAAAACATTATGTGTATATTGTTCATGATATATTAACGTTGTGATTTTTCAATTATATATATTTTTTCTCGCTATAAATATATATACAAGCGATAAAATCATATAATTTTGAGAAATTCAAGTGATAAATAATAATTTAAAATGTTTATTAAATTATTTTTTATTAATATTTGAATTTTCTAGTTATTGGCAGTTGTTCCCATAACAAAGCTACCTACCATGTTTAGATGAAATTATGAACTCAAACTTGACATTCTCAGTTGACATGTTATATATGGATGAAAAGTAATTCTATTACAGGAAATACAAAAAAAAAAAAAAAAAACGGCCACAAGGTAAGTCAAAACACTAACACAATTGTTCCCAAACAAAGAGGAAGCCAACAATTTTCATGGCAGTAACATAATCTTTTTTTGTAATTAATTTATATATATATATATATATATAAATCCTGAGATCTTATGTGGTCCATGTCTGATGTCTGAGAAGATCTGCTCATGAATATTATTCATCCATCGTTCCCAAGTGCACCTGCTTCATGAGAAAAGCTGAATAACAATTATGCAGAAGCATATATGAGCATGGGTGTGTTTGCTGGCCCAAAAAAAAAACGAGCATGTATGGGTTTGAAAATAAGTATAGAATTATAATGATAAAGCCAGTACCTCCCAAACTCATAACTAGATATAAAATTTAGTCTTTAAAAATAATAATTTATCTTTGTATAAATAATGCAAAAAAAAAAAAATTCATTCAAATTAAAATATAAAGCCAATTAAATAAGAGTTCTTTTTTTTTTTTGGCCAAAAAGTCAATAAGAGTTCACTAATAAGTAATAACGTGGTTCCTGTTTTCTTTTAATTTACAAAATATCTTAGATTAAAATTGAGAAACAAATATTAACAAATTACTGATAATCATTCCACAACAATAATAATTCTAGAAACGCTTAATAAGGATGTTTTTTATAAAATAAAAAACAAATCATATATAAGAGTACTTCCAAAAAATGTTAAGAATGATATTTTAAAATAAAAATAAATTTATCTAATAATTTAAGTTGAAATCAGTTAAGTTCAGAGTTAAAAAGCCACTTTGTGAATAATATGACTTGAAGAAGTTTACACTTTACAATATGCCAGTGCTCATACACACACATATGTATATACCCACACTCAGGCACAAAAAAATTATTTATTTTTTCTAGACAGAAAGAAAAAAGAAGAAGTGAATGATAATGGTGGATGTGAAGATAAATTATTATTATTATTATTATTATTAGAAATGACTGAGAAACCTGAAGGAAGGCAAGTGAAGGGAGGAAGTTGACACTGGGAAGGGAGTTGATAGGCAATACGGAGAGTGTTGCAGAGGCAGTCACGGCCCACACCTTGGAGGGCGGAGCAGCAGTCGGAGCTCGGCCCCGAGTTGTTTCCAGGCACCACAGACGGCGCACACACCGTCAGCCTCCTCACTCCATCCGTGCAGATGTTGCTGTCTGCCTGTGCCTCCGCTCCTCCTATCGCCGCAGCCGCCATCAATACCGCCGCCACTACCGTTACCATGTGTCTCAGAGATGCCATTGTTAGGGCTAGAGCTCAAATAATTAATGTTGATTATTATAATTATTATAGGGTAAGAGAGGAGATGGTGTTTGGGTGGAGTTGAAGAAAGAGAGTGTGTTCTTCTCTTTTGTGTGACTCGCCTGTCTTGAGGGCTTTTGCCTCGCAAGTTTGATGTTGGCCATCACACAAATTGAATTGCCACACACACACACACACACACACATATATAAGAATTTGACAAAAGGTTTACTTTTAATCCTACATATAAGATCGTGATTCATAATTTGTCTGTTAAATTTGTAATTTTTCAACAAATAATTCCTATATTTATGATATATAGTAAGGGATTTTCACCGTTACAAAGCACGTAATCATTAGAAGCTTTAAGGGCTGATACTTCTGGCTATTTAGTTTAGTTTTTTCTTTCTTTTTTTATTCTTCTTTGAATTTCTATTCAATCGGAAAAACATTAGAAAATGTATTATAGGAAATCAATTCATTGTAAATAATTAATTTTTATGAAATAAAATATCTCTCTCTCTAGTTGAAATAAACGTCAACATAGACCGCTAAAGGAACTAGCTAATATGTTTTTAATTAAATAACATTAAATTTGTACTAAGTAGCTTTTAATTTTAAAACATGGCAAATTTCATACTTTTTGTTCCTATGGAGTGCAATTTGTTTGTAAAAAAAATTTTAAATATATCATTCTAACTACGTAATTTAAAACTAATGGGGGAGTTGTGCCTTGTGTGGAGGATTATAAATAATTTATAATTTATGAAAAATGTATGTTTCATAAACTTTATATATACATTATGATATGTAAATAAAGGAAAATATTTAGATCAAGTTTTTTAGATAAATTTTGTTAAGTTCTTCAATCACATGTGATAATATGTCTTATTTTTCAATAATTACCATTTTATTATCAACCCAAATGAAATAAATAAGACACATAATCATGTTTAATTGGAGAACTTGATGTAATGGATTTAAGAAACTTGATGTAAGTATGATACATAAATAAATTGATATTCTCTGAAAAAAATTGATATTATATTGAAGAGCTGGTAAAACTATCATTTTTATAACTTTGTTTCGAAACAAATGGACACAATTAATATATCTGTCACGAAAAATAAGCAACAGAATGTAATGGAAGTAAAGCAGAAAGAAAATTGCAATTAAAAACACTTAATTATCTCTTAAAAAATTAATTATCAGAAACTGAAGGTGGTGGGGCTGGGGCAGTCCAATATTTCTTGACGGCAAAGAGAAGTTTCTGGCGTTCGAGAGGCCCATCTTCATGGTCAACTATTTGACTTTCCCACTCCATTGCTTCCACCATTTTCTTCACTTTTACTATAATATCCACATCATCTCTTATAATTACACTTCCTTCCGGTCTCAGAATCCTATCCATCTCTAGCACTATATCCTCCATCTCACATCTACAAGTAATTATATATAATAAAACCAAAATTCAGTATTAATGAACATTTCATTATAGTCACAATTTCAAAGAAAAAAAGAAGGTAAAACTACATTGTAAAACCAATATTTACATATATATATATATATATTTACCTGTTATTGTAAAGAGTAAACACAGAATCAGCATGGATTAGATCATAAGTTCTAGGATAAGTTGACATTGCTTCACACCTGCAAAATAAGAAGATTCAGAGGCCATATTTAATAGGCCACATATATATCAATATATCTGGTAATTATATAAAGGAAAAATTGTGTCAATAGGGCCTTATATGAAAGTTATCCGGTAAGTGGGAAGTCAGAAGTCTAATGTTGCTTATAATCTTAAGTTATTACTGTATGCTCCTCTAATTGAGAAAAAAAAAATTGCTGGAATTTTTTATCCGTTGCAACATTTGTTACTACTTGAAACTTGTTTAACAACTCAGTGTAACGTATATTCAATGCGTTCAACATAACCTTCTCTTGATCAGTCATATATGCATAACATATCTTCAACTATATACAAAAAAGGAAGATATTTGCGCATAATTAATCATACAGTTGACACTACACTCATGCTATGTCATCTAATTTTAGTTTTAAAACATTTCCTACACTCATAGACTCTTTAGAACGTGTTTGGATAGCCCAAACGCATTTTTACCCAAATACTTAGAGCATGGAAGCCAAACCCATACTGATAGAAATGACAGATTGAGTAATTGAAATCAACAAGATTCAAAATATTGGGTTGAAAATTCACAAGCTCAGAGAGAGAGAGAGAGAGATGCATGAAGCTAACCAGTCATGATAGGTTCCGATCAATCCTCTTTCAAAAATGGCGCCAAGAGTGTTAACGTGAGACTGAGGGGGAACCACGTTCATGACCCAAACAGGGTATCTGGTCAAAGCAGCGGCGAAGCCACCGAGGTAAGAGTTCATATCTAAGACGTTACGATACCTTCTGGATTCACCAATCTGAGAGTTCACTTTCTTATAATAAGAAACTCTTCTCTCCCACACTTCCGAATCTCTCTTACTTGTCTCACCATTAATACCTTTAAGTGTTCCCTTTTGAATCCTTGGAGGAACCGTACTTAATCTCTCTGGCCAGTTATTTAATATGCCTCCTGCTGTCTCTTCCTTATCCGTTACTTCCGGCATACGAACCAAACAAGTTTTCATGTCCGTGTACCTGATCAATATATATATATATATATATATATAACAGAACTATTCAAAACCTTTAAGCTTGAAAATTTGGGACGAAAGAAAATGGAAAAGAGAAAACCAGGGAGTTAATGCTATTACCCCTGAATGAAGGAGAGAAAATATGGAGTACAGAATACAGTGGGTAAATGTGATCATGACACTACTATGTTTATTGTATCATGATTTGTTATTTCTCATGTCAATATATATGATAAAAAGTATACATTATCAAGAAAGTTTTGTGTAAGTACATATA
>JBAGKO010000010.1:23573419-23596741 GCA_037177275.1 Acacia concinna
AACATCAATTTAGATGTCCCACCACACTGACCAAATTTTACTTTGATCCAACGATATGAATGAATGTGTAACTGTTGTTTTACTAAGACAGCCTCATGTTGGTGCAAAAATTGTTTAACCTACCTTAATTATAATTTATTACTTATAGATAGGCTCCTAAATCTCTCTTATCATATGTGTGTATTTATTTATTATTCTTATAATATAAGTAACTTCAATATTTTTAAATCTTAAATATAATATCATGATCTTATAAATATTTGAATTATTTATTTTAATATCTCATGGTCTAAATATGTCTTTATCAAATCCACTATACATAAGATATCTTTTCAAATCTTTAAATCAACTTTACTTATATTTATTTTTCCAATCTCAACAATACTATTTTCCCCTTTTTTGAAAAATGTTGACTTGGATTATATTCTTTTAAAAATATAACATACCTAAAACAATTTTTCTTTTGTTATAAAATTATTGTTAGCACTAAATATGTAGACACTCTAAACTCCTATTAAGTTTTATATACTAATTATTTAATTAATTCATTAAAAATTGAGATGTTACATATTACATTTTTTCTTTATTAAAATTTTATAGCTCCACTCCTTCAATTTCTTTAAATTCAACTTCTACAATTTTTATTTTCCCTCCCATTCCCTCCCCTCTTACCAAACAGCCCTCTAAAAGTTTTAGAGGAAATTGCGTTGAGATCCCAAATAAGAAAATATACGTCAAAGAGGTTCCGTTAAATTAACAAATTGTAGTGAGATCCAATGGGACTTTTCTATCATTAATTTGAATTATTCAATTACCCAAATATCCTTAGTCATCAATGGTGCCTCTAAGGTTGTTAATTATTACCCTTGAGGAAGTTGTCACAGCTGCCCTTGGAGTTGTCAATAGCAGGCGGTTATTAACAACTCTAGGGGCGATGTTGACAACTATCCCCAGGGATGATAATTAATAACCTCACAGAATGTCATTAACAACCCTAAGGGTGGCCGTTGACAACTATCTCTAAGAGTAATTATTAACAACCCTAAGGGTTGTCGTTAACAACTAGGGTCATTTAAGTAATTGAACCATTCGAATTAGCGACATAAAAAACTTTAAGGGACTTCATTGCAATTTGTTGATTTCAAAATACCTCTTTAATATAAACTCTCTTATTTGAGGCCTCAAACACATTTTTTTCCAAAATTTTACCAATCTAAATAAAGAGAGATGAAAAAATCTCCTAATTCACGTCTCATTCAATTCCCTCCCCTCATATTAAATAAGCCTTCAAAACAGAGATAGAACAACATTCCCAGCCGCCTGAAATGGCCCGCTTTGCCGCCAGCCCATTTCGGACCCGCTGTCTCGTTGCCTTACTTATTCATCCAATCCGTTCCTGGCCACAGTTTCCGTCGAGCATCCACCTGATCCACAGACCGTACCCGCGTTTTGACGCGCTTTCCCTCTATTCTACCCTCAATTTCCATGGTGGGCCATTCATGTACATGAACCTTCCTGGGTTTTTGCTGTGCTTCCTACATGAACCTTCCTCTTATTGGGCCAGAAAAACAAAAATATAAATATAAATATAAAAGCTCATCGATAGCAGCTTGAAATGGCACCCGCCCCTTTCCGTCGTTAGCTTACTCCGATCGGCTCATGGCTCATGGCTCATGTTTCTGTCGATGGGAGGTTATAAATAATTTAAATTGGGTTTTAGAATAGTATCATAGAAATATGTATTTACTCTTCTGAGGTTCCCTGGCGGGTGACGGCAATTAATAATCCATCACTGTGCCATAATCTTCCCATTAAAAAAATCCTCATCTTATTCTAATATAGTTTTTTATTTATAGTTTCTCTTATTTTAGATAATGAGATGGACTATTTGACTGACTATAGATAGAGGTGTTTTATGTCAAATCTTCTGCTGCTGTTTTTTATAGAATTTACATACGATATTTATATATATTATTAATTAAATTATTCCAACATAAAAATCAGATGCTCAGATCTGGGGAAGGAGTCTCCATCCTCATTATCGCCGGCAAGAAAGAGCGAACCCGCGAGCGATCGAGAGAGAGAGAAGGCTTATCAAGTTATATACGAAAAACCAAACTCATGAGTTTGATTTAAAGGTGATAGATAGGTTTGATTTCATTCTGGGCGCATGCCTAAATACTATAATACCTGCAGTACTGTTTTTTATTGGTGCATTTAGCACTTACCATTTTTCACAGATGGATCCTATTTGACATGCCTAAATACTATAATACCCTTTAAGGTGATAGATAGGTTTGAGTCGGCACATGCCTAAATACTATAATACCCTGCAGTACTGTTTTTTATTGGTGCATTTAACACATGCTCACCATTTTTCACAGATGGATTCTATTCGACATGCGTAAATACTATAATACCCTTTAAGGTGATAGATAAGTTTGATTTCATTGTCGGCACATGCCTAAATACTATAATACCCTGCAGTACTGTTTTTTATTGGTGTATTTAGCACTTGCTCACCATTTTTCACAGATGGATTATATTCTACATGCGTAAATGTAGTACTGTTTTTTTAGTATTAGTGCATTTAAAGAATTTGGTGGACCACCCATTGTCTGTGGGTTCAACTCGTGAGGAAAGGGTTAGACACATTCACAAATGGAGTAGTGTTCAATCTCTAGGAAGGCCACTTAGTTGTGGTTTCAGCCGTGACGCTTAGAGAGGCATCTCCATAGCTAGGGAAAGCAACATCTTCAGGGTTAATTCCCAAGTGGTTAATGCTCGCCCAACTCTTCCTAAAATTTTTGTATAAAAAAAAAATAGAATTTGGTGGACCAAGTGAAAACTGAAGAAGAGTCTCTAAATTGAAGAATACTGAATGAAATTTTATGAAGTTTAAGTATTGCTGATAAATCCAAATAATTACTTCCTCCGCCTCTAATTATAATTATAAGATGTAGTTGACTTTTTTAGAAAATCTTAAGAAAGTTAGTCACATTATTTTAAAACATTAAAATTTATCGTTTTTCTTCAAAATGTTTTATTTAACTTATGAACTAATAAATAATATAATATGATTAAGTAATTTATTTTGTTTCCTTAACTTCTCTAAAAAGAGTCAACTGAGCCTTATAATTAAGATCAAATGGAGTATCTTATATGAGAATGAGTGTGTGTCTTATATATATATATATATATATATATATATATTCAATGGCATTAATTAAGTACTATTCCCTCATATCATAATTATAAAGACCCGTTGACTTTTTTAGAGAATTCTTAAAAAATCCTAAGAAGTTTAATTACATTACTTTAAAATATTAAAATTTATCGTTTTTCTCTAAATTATGTTATTTGACTTATGAACTAATATATAATGTAATAAAGCACAATGTATAATATGATTAAGTAATGTAATTAGTTTTCTTAAGATTTTTCTAAAATTCTCTAAAAAAGTCAACGGAACTTATAATTAAGACTGGAAGGAGTAGTATAATATAGCGATCAAGTCATAACAAAGAAAGTGTGAATTCATTTTGATAAAAAGAAAAAAGAAAAAAAGTTTGAAGTTTATGAAAGACTGAGGCACATTCATTTATGCTTGCATCTAAGTATTAAAGATATAGTTTGTATTCTGTACTCATAAAGACTCGATATGTACTGTATATTCTTTTTTTCATGTTGAAAAAGAAGAGGTTTTTTTTAAAAAAAAAATCGTATATAAAGAGGCTTGAATAATAAAAATTTTAATTTAAGTCACTAAATTTAACAAATTATATATCATATTAAGACTTAAATTTTTGGTCAAAGTATATCAATATCCTGGGGAGCACCACAAGAGGGCACCCATACTCCTGTGGCGCTTATCAGCGCCACGGTAACCTATCGTGGCGACACCTCTCGTGACGTTTAAAGAACACTATGAAACTGTAAAAATAAGCACCACATGAATATCTTTTTGTAGTAGTGATTATAAAAATAAAAATCTTAAAAAAATAACTCTATTATTTTCTTTATCAATTAATTCTTTAGAAAGTACTTTATGAGTCATTTAATTTGTTCTTACTCTCATACCTCTTTTCAAACCTTAACAATATGCAATATTCTTTTTAATTAGGACGCATAATCTGATATTTAACTTGTTAACCTCAGCAACTCCAGTTAAAAATTTGATAATTCAAGTATTTTATATGGACTTTCCCTTTGTTTTTCAACGCCAGCAAGAGAGAGCGAACACGCCAGCGATCGATTTAGAGAGAAGGCATTCAAGGTATACGAGAAATCATACCCATGAGCTTTGATTTATAAGGCAAAAACTGAGAGGGGGAAAGAGGTGGGAGAGGCTTTCAATTACAGCTCGATTCCCCCACACAGATTATCTTCCTTCTTTTTGGCTCTTAATTTTAATTCTTATTTCTATAGAGAGAAGGGTAGAGAGAGAGAGGGCTTATGGTGCAGTTGAGACGATTGAAGTCAAACCCCTAAAAAAAAAAACTACAAGGGCATTAATTATTAAGCTACTAATTAAGTTCCGAAAACGTTGCTTTCGTTCTTTCTCTCTGGTCTCCTTGAACTCAAGGACGCATTAATACGAGCCTATGGAACGGTTCGTTCTTTCTTTCTTTCTTTGTCAAATAAAACCTTGCTTTCTAAAATCAACCCTTCTTTATAAATTATTACTCTTTCTGATCTTTTATATAAGATTTAATTAATTTTTAAAAAAATTAATAAAATTAAATAAATTAGTTAGAAGCCATAACTTATTCTCAACAGATATTGGTTGTAAGTATCTATCAAATTATGCTTCCAGAGATAAAAAGTAGATGATCTCTGACTCAGGAGGCTACAATTTCAAAAAGGTATTACAGGAAAAACATGGACCTATCCATGGGGAAGTAGCAAGCTATCAAATTATGCTTTCAGAAATAAAAAGTAGATGATGTGAATCAGCTTCTAAACTGATCAAATAAACAATATGAAGACCGCGTAAACTTGGAAAATGTACAAGTTGCCAGGATTTGTCACAGAAGAACTTTGATTAATCTCATAGCATACTTCTTAAATTGTGGCCTCCTAAGTATTGCGTTCCGCTACTCAACGCGGCGATATAAACTGGGGCGGTTTGACTTCAATCACAAAACAAAGAGGGAAAAAATTTTATTTTAAGACCGCAAGGGAAAACAGAGCATGCAATCATCAGCCATACACATGAAGGGAAGCACCACATGTGAGATATTTTATTAAATATGATAATATTATATATTGATATTTGTTCAGATTATATTTTAGATAATTGATTATATAAGGATATTTTAGATATTTCTATTTAATTGCTTTGATCAATTAATAATTTGAATAATATCTTATTAGTTTTAAACATTATTTGTTTAATATATTTTATATAAAATATATCTCAATTATGTCTCGCATGCGATTTGGATATAGCTATTTGGATTAGGGTTATTGTCTGACAGCTAGATATATTACAAGTCTTGATGGAAGATTATAAATAGCCTAGGTTAGGTTTTAGAGCCTAAAATATAAAATATGTACTTGCTCTAAGATTCTCTAACAGCCCAATCTTCCTATTAGAAGAGACCTAATTTTTTTATTCCAACAGTTTATTCTTGTTTATAGTATCTCTTATTTTAGGTAGTGAGATGCATTATTGAATTAACTATGACTGAAGGTGTTTCACATAACTATCATACAATTTAGATATTGTATTTTATATTATTGGTTGGGTTATTCCAATATGTGGTATTAGAGCCGGGTTTATTCAATTTCTCTTTGCCTAGTATTTTGGGAAAATTCCACTAAAATACCTTTGAAATTCAAAACCCAAAAAGAGATATTACTATTTCAAAAAGATATTAAGGTATTTTAAAAAGGCAATAAGGTACCATATACCAAATTAAGTTTTGCAAATGTTGACACATTATTTACCAAAATTACCCTAAGTTATTTAAAATTAAAAAAAAAATTGCCCCTTGCCGAAACACCACTGCCGGCCCCAGGCGGGCCCCCTCCGGTGGCTGGCCAGAGCTCCAACGCTAGTAGGGGTGGGTGGGTTTTTTTGTTGTGGGACGTTTTTTTTTTTTGGGGTTGGCAAAAAGGTGTTAGAAAGTGGAGGTGTGAGAATCGAACCCACCCGAAATGGTTATGAGGGTAACCAAAGCCTCCTCAATATATATATACACACAAGTAAAAATATATAGAGCATTGTACTAAAATATATATATAGAGTAAAAACAAAGGTCTAGTGATATTGACTAAATAGGTAGAGTCGGGAATTCTGGCCGGCTCGTGACGGGCTTGGGCCTAAACAAGCTGCCCGAGTTAAAAAAAAGTACAAACATTCCGAGCTTTGGGCCCGTTTGACATATTTTTCTTTTTTTATGTATTTGAAGTCTAAAATACTTAATTTAAAGCATAAATATTATCAAAATTAAGTTAAAACACCAAACAAACATAAACGCGAAGCCTAAAAGGTCAAAAACTAATATCCACAATTTATAAACTTACCAGATGAAATCAAATTATAAACCATGAACTAAATATTAAAGTCTAAACAATATAAATAATATTATCACTTTATTCACTAAAACCATTATCACTTTCAACATTATTTCTGAGTTTGAACAATGTGCTCATTTTCAAGATTCGACACATCTCATTATGGATCATGGGCTAACCTGTGGGTTGCCTACAGGCTTCAAGCCTATTTGCTATATTTTTATTTTTTATATATTTCAGCACTGAAGTACCTAATTTAAAACATAAATATTATCAAAACTAAGTTAAAAGATCAAACATTATCTATATTTAACAAAAATACAAATACTAAGTCTAAAAATTAATGTTTACAAAATCCCAATTAAATAAATGACTACATAGAGTCACACACTATGAACTAGACGCTAAATAATATGAATAACATTATTAGTTTTCTCTATGTATATTTTCAAGAGATAGAGATTCAACCTTCTCATTTTTTAAGTTGTGTTATTAGTTTTTCTTTTTTCTTATAGGTTGCATATATAACATTTGGACTTTCTCAAATACAATTAAAAAAAATTTATCTTTATTTATCAAAACTAAATTAAAACATTAAACATGGTCTATATTTACTAAAATAAAAACAACACACAAAGTTTAAAAACTAATATATATTATCAAATAAATATATAAATAGGTAAAGACATAAACTATAAATTAAACACTAGACAATATAAATAACATTATCCATTTCATCTTCTCCATGCCTATAATTATTACTATCATCTTAAATCAATTTTTTTAAAAGAAATTATAAACGGGTCGGCCCGTTTAAACTCGCGGCCCTACAGAGCCAGCCCGTGACAGACTCGGGCTTAAAAGGGTCGAGCCCGTCAATTCCAGACCCAATAAAAAACCTCCTTGTAAACCATATTTTTTGGTTGTTGCTTTGCCTCCATTTGTGTTATCTTTCAGTACAATCTTTAAACCTTCCATACTTCGTTACTTTAACAACGCCATATAAAGTTGCCTATGTATAAAAACAGGTTTCGAAGGGTATAATCCCACCTGACACAAAGATTATACTTGACTTTTGCTTATGATCATTGTAAATGATAGTGTAATAGGGAATTGCCTTCTCTGCATGCATACAAAATGGGCCATCTTCTTCATATGCGTGCAATTTTAAATAATAAATACTTTCTATTTGTATAAAATGGACAATATATACTTATGTATATACATATAACAAAATATTGACATTTGTGGCTTACCTTGGTAAGTTAAATGCTCTTAAGTGCGAAGGGCTGGGATTATCATTTGCAGGATGAAGGGTGTCAATAGAATGTTAGATATTTTATTAAATATAATAATATTATCTTTTGATATTTATTCAGATATATTTTACATAATTAATCATATAAGGACATTATAAATATTACTAATTAATTGATTTGACTAATTAATAATCTGAATAATATCTTATTAGTTTTAAACATTATCTTTATAATATATTTTGGACAAAATATCTCACGATTGTCTCCCACATAAGATTTGGATAGGGATTTGGTTTAAGGTTACCTGCCTGACTGGTAAAGCTGTTACAAGCCTTAATGGGAGGTTATAAATAGCCTAAGTCGGGTCTTAGAGTAGTAACATAGAAATATGTATTTGCTCCCCTAAGGTTCCCTGACGAGTGATGGAAATTAACTGTCCATCACTATGCCACAATCTTCCCGTTTGAAGAATTCTCGTTTTATTCTAATCTAATGAGATGGATTGTTTGACTTACTATGGTTGGATAGGTTTCACATCAAGTCTTCCGCTGTTGCTCTTCACTACAAAAAAAACATGATTTTTTTTATGGAATTTGCCACAGACAATTTTTTCGTCGTAAATTCTGTTGAAATCCATGGGAAAATCTGTGAGAAATGTTTCTGACAAAATTTCTGATGAAATTATTTCCATGGCAAATTTTGCCACTGAACACAATTCCGTGAGAAATTCTAACATTTGTCACTGAATTAGTCACATAATTAATCCATGGCAAAAGTTTCCGATGGACTTTCAGATGGAATAATTTTCCCATAGAATATCCCATGGAAAAATTCCGTGACAAACTTTAAAAATTATTATTTTTAAATAAATTGAATTGAATTTTTTAAATAATATTTACAATATTAATTATTAATTAATCATAATTAAAAATAATTCTTATTTATTAACATTATAATATTATTTTTTAATATTATATTTATATTTCAAATAATATATATTAATTATTAATTAATCCTAATTAAAAGAAATTATTATTTTATGAATATTATAAAATTAATTTTGAATAATATTTTTATTTAAAATTAAAACATATAATATTCTATTTATTTTATTTGCTGCCATTTTTTCTGCCAGAACGTTTTTATTTCCTTTGTCAGAATCGAGGCTTTTCAGTTTTTGTTTTTCTTTTATGGGGGAAAAGAATTGTTTTCAGCATTTGCACAATTGATGGGAACAAACCAAGTTTAAAAGTCGTATCAAATAATAAAATAGTGAGTAAGATATCGTATCTAATAAAGATTTAGTACTTAAATTTGGTTGAGTGCTGATTTTACAATTTTAATTAATTTGAGTAAATTAAAATTTAATTCAAATAAGTCAAAATTAAATTTAAAATCAATTAAAATAAACTAATTACAATAAATATTAAAAAGTGCAATAAACTTTATTTCCACTAATTTAATTAGTCTTATATTAATTTTGTTAATCACGAGTATAAATAGCTATAAAACAACCTTCTCTTAAGTATAAAATGTTATGTTTAATATAATTATTCAAGAGGTAAAACAATTCGAACACACTCTTCAACAATTATATGGAGTTATTAGGTATAATTCTATCATAGTCACAAATTAGATTATAATCTAATCCCATATTACTTAATCTTAGAGCCTAATTAAAATTCTCTTCATCAAGACAAATTCTAATACTCAAATTCATACTTAATGATAGTAGATAAAAGAAATCAAATAAAATTAGGTAACCAAAATTAATATTAAAACATAATTAATAAATAAAATAAAATCTACTCAACTAAATAAGTTTATAGTTTCTCGATGTTATAAGATAAAACTAACTACACATCAAATTCAAATCATCTCAGACCAGCAACAAAAATTGCAGAACCATGAAAATAAAATAGAGGAAAAGAAATGAGAACAAAACAAAATAAATGATTTGTTGTATGTCCTGGATCTCCCAGACTCATTCACCTCTGTTCCTCGCTTCCCTTAGCTTCGTCTCCGACAACCAAGAAAATGGCAACTCGTCTGGTTCGTTCACCCTGATTCTTTCACTCTATTCTAATTGGACCCGGGGAAGAAAAAGAGGAACAGCAGTGAAGGTTGCTCCCCAGGTCCCAGCTGTTAACCCTCTCTTCTGCTTTCTTTGCTCACTGCTCTGATTCTCGCTCTACTCTGGTTCTCGTCCGCTACTCTTGAAAAGCTGCGATGAATAATGACCAAGACGATGCCCAGTATACGCGTTGCGGCTGCTCCTCTCTTTCACGCCTTCTCCCTCTTCTTTTTAGGTCTTTCAATTCATTGCTTTTTCTTGTGCCAAAACGCTGCGTGCAGGTATGTATAATAATAATAATAAAACACTCAAACTCTTTTTTTTCTTTTTCAAATTATTAAAATTTATTTAATATTTTACCTATTTTTATATAATCTAAAATTATAATACTATTTTATTTAAAATCCCCTAAATAATGTACCCAATCAATATCTTAACAAAATCTCCAATAAATCCCTCTAATTTAGCAATTATGACTCTCCAAATACACCAAAATATATCTCAATTTAACTAAATATAAAGAGTCATTAACAATGCGTTTTGGGCTCATGTAATTAACATTATTTTTTTGAGCTAATTAGTTTGATTCCATAATGATATTTAGGCTATTCATGAATTTGTCTCATTCTGTGATATTTATGTTGGGCTCTATTTTAGAATATAATCACTTGACCTATTTTATTTGATTTTCAGGATATTGTTTGGGCTAAATAAATACCATCTTCTACTATATGTTCATTTATTTAGCATCCGATTCATATTTGTTTTGTTTTTATGTCCCTTTAATTGTTAAAGTGTTGGGAAAATTAATCTTTGATTATTTCCATATTTGAAAAATTCTGTAAATACTTTTTGGTGAGCTATTAAAATTGTCTAAGTATTTTAATTTTTAATTTTGGGCAATTGTAAAATTGTTGGAATTTATAGAATTAATTTTTTTTGGAGCTAAGATATGCTGAAGATACTTTTAAGCCATCTTTAAACATTCGAAATAAGAGGAAAATTTCAGTTACTTAGTCACTTATGTTGATCAAATTAATTGATTAAATTAATTGCTCAAATTCTCTTTAAGTCATTAATATTGGTGCATATTTATATTTTAAATGCACATGATATTTGTGATTAACCTGCATCTTGGGAGTAGTTACGACTCTCTTGATGTTTTTTTTTATTACATGATGACACTCTTTATGTTGCATGCATAAAAATGATCACTTACAAATTTAGAAATATCAATTCCAGCTAATGAGTAATTAATTTAAATCAAAGTGTGAGGATTTAATTTAGTTGTTTAGTTACTTATGTTGATAAATCAATTGGTTAAGTCTTCCATTAAGTTGTGCATATACTGAATATAAGTGCACATGATTGATATTTGTGATTTGCTTGCAATTAAAGAATTGTCCATAGCACCCTCTTAAAGCAAGCATACATAATTATATAATTTTAAAATATCAATTTGTTAAAGTGAGTAAACTTGATTTATTCATATACATGATTTAAATGATTAAATTAATTAATTAAGATCCTCATTGATGATGGGGTGTGTATATACAGAATTAAATTATACATGTTTTATATGAGTGATAAGCATACATAATTTGTTTGAGGAGTAGTCACAACATCCTTATACATATTTTGTATGCACAGTTAAATCACATAAGGCTTTATGGTATCAATAAGTATACAATTAATATACACAATAATATGATGATCTTGTGGTGAGCATGTAGAATTGAGGAATAGCCACATCATCCTTGATCATATCTGTGTATGCATTATGTTTTGTTTTAACTAACAAAGTACATCACATAAAGGCTTAAAGGCATCCATTGTGATTAAATATGTTATTATAAAATATTCTTTGCTCATAGGTAAATGCTTATAATTTGCATATTTAGTTAGGGTCAAATAGAATGGCATTGTATTTTCTAAGTAGCCCACAAGTATTAGGGAATATAAATGTGTTCTAGATTCATCAATTCATAGGCAAATTCATGTTATGCTAACGTCTTTGCCCCTAGACAGGCTTTAATGATACAAATTTGTAATTGTATAATTTACATTGGTAAACATACGCTCATTAGTGATGGTTTTTCCTTTGCCTCTTATAGTAATTTGTAAGCATGATCAATCTTTATTTTAATTTTGTAGCATGATTGTTATCTACTTAATTGCTTAGGATAACATAAATTTACTAGAGACAATTATTGACCTTAGAAGGAGATAAATGTTACTTCTTCATCAAACATGATATTAAGAAGGTTATAGAACATAGTGATACTAACGTAAGATAGTCTCAATTAAGAGTTAGTTGTCATTATACATAAAGAATATAATAAAGTCAAAGTATTGTTTATGGGTTAAGGACAAACTTAAAAATTCTCATGAATGTTATTACATTGTTTGTTGACTATAAAGTGACTCTTTGTGAATTGTAGTGGTATAAAATGTCTCCATTGATTTTGGTAAATAGGATAATCAAATTTATTATCTCATTAACGTGAGTCATTATACTTTTTTCATGGATATTAAATATTCATTGAAGCTATGTATATAAAAGTTTGACTCAAATTTAGAAAATAATTGAAGGTAATGAGGTTACCAACCAAAACCATAAAAGTAATAGGCATATAAAGGATAATGTTTATAGTTAAAGGTTTGATTAGAGGCAATAAGATATGCTTTAGTCATTGGTGCTTTTAAAATCTCATATAGTTTAAACTAATCTTAAGAAAGATATCTTCAAGTTAAGTGATGAAGGAAATTATAAAAAAATTCCATTAAAGTATTAAAGGGTTTATAAGGGATGAGATATGATAATCTTTTAAACTTTAACTCTAGTTTTTGAATGATTTACATAAAAGAACATGTAGACTATTACACCACTTGAATGATCATGATTAGTTGGAGATCACATGCGCCATTATTTTATTCAGTTTATGTTCTAATTTGGTGAAATAATTCATCCCTCATTCTCAATAACTTTTCACAATGCTATTTGCTTTATAATTAAGTAGTATCATTTGATACTTTTAAGATATATAAAGCAAAATTGGGTGTTAATATGATAAACGAATTAATGTAGTGAAATTGATTGAAAGAGATGGGTAACATGATAATTCCATTTTTTGTAGATTCAAATTTAGTTTACATGTTAAGTTTCTTCATACTTGAACTCACCCAACTTTGGTGACATTGTTGCAAGAAGAAACATAATGTTAGTACACATATTGGATGCTACTGTTTGCCTCTTGGAAAACACATTAAAGACAATTATATATTTTTTTATGAGATTCCAACACAATTTATGTTTAAACCATTTTGAAAGCTCAAAGGTTGGAATAAGTTTTTTTTAAAAAAAAACATACTCTTGCATTGAATTATCTTATAAAGGAACTATTGTGAAAGGGAAATATTCTGAAACTAATACTGCATATTTTGGTGAAGATGCAAAGAACTCTTAGGAATTCAAGTGAAATGTCCATTTTATTTTTTGCAAGTTATGTAGTATTTTTGAAAAATGTTAAATTATTTAGGAATGCTAAAATTAGTGGGAGTGTTCAAACTCATTAAGAGTGGACACACATGGTGGGTTGCTACCTCTAATTATGGTAGAACATTGGTTTAATATGGCATTCACCTTATTGAGCTTCAATCTATTGACTGATGAAATTGGCACAAATGATGATTAAAATTTGGCAATTCATCATGACTACGTGATGTACTTCATGTGTTTTAACTAGAACATAAATATTGAGAGTTATCGTAAATTCCAAATGACAACATTAATTCATGATAGATGTGTGAAATTTCAAGGCTAACAACAACATATAGGTATTTGTAAAACTGCAAGTATGCAATATTAAGTAATACAAATAAAGTTGTTTGCTGAAATTTCTCTATAGAGAAGGAATTGACTTAGTGAGGTATTTCCTCCTATATTCATGAATAATTCCTCCCATATTTTCATGATACTCAATGTCTGTTTTGAGATGGGATGTCACAAGTATCTTTCCATTTTGGACATAAGGAGGATATGTATGTAAATTAGTAGAGATGGTCACATAAATAATAAAGAGAACTTAGTCAGCGAAAATTAAGAATTTATTTGTTATGAGCAAGTCTTACTATATTGATAGTTAAAGTATTGTGGTGTGATCACATACAGGGCCACTTTGAGAACATCATAACTCTTACCACTGGATTAGTGGGAGTTGAGTCATCTATACTGTACAAAATTATGATTCATTCATAGCTTATGCATTTTAGACTTAAGGTGTTACAAATGACTAATTAAGTAACCATTGTTTAAGGTTGTGCTATGATTAGGTTAGATATGGTATTTTTTTTAGAATACATAAAGAGATTATTCTCAAAAGAAGATTATAAGTGACTTACGATAACTAGCATTTGAACATTTATGGAAAATGGTAGTTGTTGTGAGTAACGTTTATTGTGATATTGTAAATAGATTGCACATATGTTTCTAATATCGTCTTATTCCTTTTAATTCAATTTCTAAAGGGCAGGCTTGCTTAAAATGTGTGCGCAAGTCGGCAATGCCATTATAAAGGAATTTTAAGAGGATTATTAAGCATATTCTTGCATGAATAAAGGAAAAGCTACAAGTCATGTGGTACATTACCAAATGTATATTAAGTTTCATACATTATATATAGGAGAATGATTAGCTTGTTTAATTTTGTAAGATGTGTTAACTATAAAAGAGTTAACATTATAATATATCTTTATACTTACTAAACAAGTTGCATCATGGACGGGGTTTATGATTGCTAAGTAGTCACCTATTACTTAATTCCACCATGAATTGTCACGTATTACTTAATTCCACCATGAATTGTTTGATATAGTCATTCTTGGAGGCAAATTACAAAATTGCCAATTTAAGAATTTCATCAGAGGGTTTTTGAATTATTAAGTTAATTCAACCCCATTGAGAGTGTATATGACTATAGAGTCAATAGATCATAAATACATAAAGCATAGATCCTTTAATAAAGAGCATGTTGTTAGATAAATCAAAGGATCACATATCTCATCAAGGATGAATCACATTTAGTTATCTAGATGAGACATTATTAAGTAATGAAGTTCAAAGTTGAAGTTTGTTGTCTCAATTTTTGATACTCAAACTACGAGATATTTACAAACATTTAAGTTGGAACCGAATAAAAATTTAAGGTTTATTCATTAGGTTTTTGACTCATTAAGTAAGGATACTACTTGTGATACATAGAAGGTAACACTTGACCAAAGAGTACTTACCGCCATGATTCCTGTAGTATTGCTTAAATAAACTGTGATTCACCAAATCATATCAGGTTGTGGGACAAGTGGGAGACTGTTAGATATTTTATTAAATATAATAATATTATATTTGATATTTGTTCAGATATATTTTGAATATTTGATTATATAAAGATATTCTAGATATTGCTAAATAATTGCTTTGATCAATTAAGAATCTAAATAATATCTTATTAGTTTTAAACAATATCTATTTAATATATTTTGGATAAAATAACTCCGATAGCGATTTGGTTTAGGGTTACCTACCTGACCGGTAAAGTTGTTACAAGCATTGATGGAAGGTTATAAATAGCCTAAGTCGAGTCTTAGAGTAGTATCATAGAAATATATACTTTCTCCCCTGAGATTCCATGACGAGTGACGGCAATTAATAGTCCATCACTGTGCTACAATCTTCCCCTTGTTTATAGGTTTCCCTTATTTCAGATAGTGAGATATATTGTTCGACTAACTATGGCCGGAAGTGTTTCACATCAAGTCTTCCGCTACTGCTCTTGTAGAATTCTCATACGATATTTATATATTATTAATTGGATTATTCCAACACTCAGCTTTTATGGTAGAAATAAGTGTGGTTACGTTGTAGAGACTGACTGTCAAGAGCTTTTCTACATAATGAGAAAGAACGAAGTGTTAGGCTGTGAGTGGAGATGTCAGGATGTGCTACTGAAATGCCAACGGATGATGGAGTCATTTGGGGATTGATCTATGTCATTGGTGGCTAGAGAGGGAAATAAAGCTGTAGATCGGGTATGACACCAGCAAGGATGGTTCACTGAACCACCATATTCTCTGAGATCTATGGTGCTGATTTCTAATAGCCATAGGAATAGAATCAGTTTTGCTTTATTTATTAAGATAGGAATGATTGTAAGATAGCTGTTTTTGCTTTACAGAATAGGATGGATTGTTATCTTTCTTTTAAATTTGATCATTCATAAGTGTAATATGTTTTTTTGAATATTAATGAAATTGATTCTTTTGCTAAAGACAAAGCTTAATATTGTGAGTTAACGGTCAACTGGCAGTTAAATGGATGGAAGTTAAATGTTGAAAGTGGGAGAGAAGTTTATGTAATATATATTTTGATTTTAATAGAAGTCCATATAGGTTTTCAAAGTAGAGATGGGGTCTTTGTAATTTAGAGTAAATAGAGGGTTGGTTGGTGTATTTTACTCATTTATTTTATACAATATATACTACATCCGGCGGAGTCACACTAATAATTGAATGTAGATATTTTTATTATTATTAAAAAGGATAACCATTTATACAACAAAACATGAAATTTGTAGTTGAAATCAATAAAAATTATTGACAAATTATTTACTTTTGTTGTTCAAATCACACGCATGTACAGCTTAAATATTATATTTTATCACACTTAAATGTGGATGTGGAATGCATAAATTTTACTCTTTATACCAACCTTTGACGATCAAGCCTAAATAGTAAATTCTCCCCTCACCATTAAATATGGTGTGCTTTAACAACATTTTTACGTAAAATATAAGTTATTCAGGCGGGTCATTAATGAACTTGTATGCTACGAGTATTACGTTCTTACTCCATTACAATTTATTAGCGAGTGCATAAGACATTATCTTTCACCAGCAAGTCTGTGTTTTGCTGGCCTAAAAATAATATATGTTTTTTTTTTCAAGTAGTCCATAATAGAGGATTACACATAAGTTTTTGTAAAAGTTTAAATTTAAATAAAACATATTATATTACTTAGAAACGATCCTAAAATTAAAATACTATTGGATTAAACTTAATTTTTTTGTAGAAATTTAAATAAAACATATTATATTACTGAAAAATGCTCCTAAAATTAAAACACCATAATCTCTATTATATATATTGCTTCAATTACAGTGAATCTTCTATTTTTTTAAAAAAACAAATATAAATCTCGACCGTTAACAACGTTAAGAGTATTTTTAAATAACTTTAATTAAAATTTTTATTATAATATATTTTATTTATTAATTTATCCTTTATCATGTTAAATATCTAATTTTGGCTAAAACTATAATAAATACTTTTAGAGTTTTCTTTATTCAGTTTATATATATATATTTTTAATATTCTTATAATATTTTGACAAAAGTCTAAGTAATTAAGGGTTAAAGCGCATCCATCACCGTGCATTATGTTTCATGTGTGTCTAACACACTAAAGTATTTTTCAATTCATCACACCCTAAAATCTCTCTTTAAAAATAATGATTTTAAGGGAAAAATTGTGATTGATGCATCTAAAAACAATACTTCAAAGTGTTGGAAGCGTGATATTGGATAAATCTAAGAGAAGCATCCTAACACTTTAATTAAATTAGTTAGCACAGTATACATTTGACAAAATTACGGAGAAGGATGGAGAAAAAGAAATATTAATGGTAATTATTTTAAAGACCAAACATCAAAATATAAATTTTCCATTATAAAATTAAATCTTACCAAATTCCATGCATTTTCTCTATGCCCATCTCAACCATTTGACAATTAGTTATTGATACAAAATTTAGTATTGGAAAGAAGTAAATTTAAAATTATTTTTTTATTCTATATGCTATTTTAAACATTTCTAGATGAAATCTAGGGAGTTTGTTAGGTTAATTTCATTAGTGTTTATATTTTAATCTTGAGTCTTTCAAAATAATTATAATTTTTAACATCCTTATATTAATAAATATTTCGCTTCTAATTCCTTTTTCTCAAAAATTTATTTATTTATTTTAATAAATATATACACCGTGAATTTATTTATCAATGTTTGCAGTAAAAATGTTTTAAAAAATTATAAATTTAAATAATTTTCCTAATCTCTCAATCTTAACCTATTTATATAAAATAAAATATATTTAAAATATACTTAATACTTTAACCTTTTGGGATAAATCCCGATTCAAAAATTAATTGTAAGATTATAATTAGAAAAGGTGAAGCATGAGAACTTTTAGGTCGTAGGTCCCATTCTGCAACTTCCCTAAAAAAATTACTGAAATACTCCAGAGTACCACGTCAACTCTATTCAATAAAAATATAACAGATCATCTTAATCTTAAGCATGTAAGTATTTATTGAGAATAGCATTCTCCACCTAAAAGCTTTGTTGACACTTTTTTAGCAAAAACAAAATAAAATATAGTGGAAAATAGTACATATACCACATATACTCCTCTAATATAGGGCAGAAAGAGACACGTTAGTTTTATCTATAAGGTAAAAAAAAATTATATAAATGTATAAATTTACTCTCTATTTATTATTATATTGACTTTATTCCTATAACATGTGGCTTATGATAGGAGGAGGAGAGTAATTATTGTTATTGATATTAATATATTCGGAGAAGTAGAAATCAGCATAAGTCATCCTATTCTCCCTCTAGCTCATCCTGATTTTTCTCCTACTTCCACTATATTATTATTTATCTTTGGTTATCATATTATTATTTATCTATACTAATATCTCATACCGGTGAAGTATGTATATTATATATATAATGTTTATTTTATATATATACACTCACATATTATGTTTATTTTATTTCAAATCATGATAATTTCATCTCATTATTATCTATTAGGTGGTTAAGCCATTCCTAACATTTCTCCTAACCCAAATCAGCTTGCTGATATATATAATTATTATTTACATATACCAATATATAATTAAATTAAGAATATAAATATATCCTACACTTTATTTATTTATTAGAATTAGAATTATGATAACTTAACAATAATCTGAAAAATAATCTTGTTCAACATTCTCAGTATCTTAACTATAACATCCGGATTTTAAATGTTTCTATTCTTGCCGCCAGCAGTTCTCTCTGGTTCAGAAAACCCAAGACAAACCCTACAAAGTGAATATGAAAGGCGTTGGCCTAGTAATTGCTGTTCTCTTATTATGTTGTTCTATTGCTTCTTCACAAGGTAGTCCTAAAATATTTGATGTCCTCAACTATGGTGCTATAGGGGATGGCCAAACTGATGATTCACAAGTAAGCATAAAATTTCACAGTTCTCATATCAATTTCATCTCACTACTTCTTTTTTTTCGGTTTCGAGTACAAAAACTCTATATCTATATATACTCCTTTCAATCCAAGGGAGTATGTATTTTTTTGGCCATCATTGATCTCCCGGCTGCCCTACATTAGTCTTAAGCAAGACTTAATTAATTAAGGAGGTGATTAGTTTCAGTTGAACGAAACGGCTTCGAATTCCCTATTTTCAAGGTTAAATTACATCTCGTACCTCAAATCACTTGGAATGGATTATATATAAGAGTGAGTGAACTTTTCTGTGTCATTATCTTTGTTTTAATTAATTAATTTGGTACATTTTTTGGGAATATGTGGGAAGGCTTTTGTAGAAGCATGGGAAGATGTTTGTGAATATGAAGCAACAAATACAGAGGACTATCCAATGCTTCTGGTGCCTGAGAGCCGAACCTTTATGTTGCAACCTACGGTTTTCCAAGGCAATTGCAACTCTCCAACCATTAATTTTAAGGTAAATTCACTTAATTCCTAAAAACCCGTCACATCTTTTGAAATGTGTAAAGATTTTGTGGATTCTCATTATCACACAAAAAGAAAATTATATTCACACTCCCTCCGATCTTATATATAAGAAATTTTATGAATGATGACTCGTTCCAATTTATTATAATAGATATTATGAGCATTTATAGAATTTTTAGTATCATTTTATATTTTATCACTAACTAATTTATTGTTAATTGTTAACCAATTTTAATGAACTTTTTATCTATATTTTTCAGTTTTGCCTAAGTGACTAATGATGAAACCTGATTCCATACATATATATATATATAAAGTTAATTGGGTGAATACCTTCTTTGATCCCTCAAAATTAGCCTCATTTTGGGGTTTTTTTTTTTTGTATTGAATGAGGCTTAAACAGCCCAAAGCAGAAACAAACTATTATCAGTTACAGAATCTCAACTACCCTGTCAAACCAAGTACCTGCACAATCAGCCAAGAACACTAGCTGAACTTCCCTAGTTACCTTATGCCATACATGTATATCCCCAGTCAAGTTTAAACTAATATTTGCTAATATATCTGCACGTTTATTACCTTCCCTTGGTGTATGAATTACCATTATCTACCAGTCACGTTTATACTAGTTCCATATCTTCTACAATAATCTGTTTGCAACCATATCTGTCTCTTCTTGCCCTCTCTTGATCTGCGACACCACCACTAATGAATCCACTTCCACAATCAGCTTCCTTATACCTGCATCCCAGCATAATCTCAGTCCTTCCATTACTTCCCACAATTCAGCCTCCAATGCAGAAGCTATTCCCAGACCTTTCACAAAACCAAATATCCATTTACCACAACAATCTCTAACCATACCACCGCAACCTCCAGTGCCCAACCTACCCTTGGAAGCACCATCAGTATTCAGCTTATACCAACTTGCCTCAGGTGGTCCCTCAATTTTTAAATAAGAGCATTTGGTCCTTGTAGGGGCAAAATGGTCCATATTTTTATTGAGTTATAGGGATTTGTATGGAATGAAACTTGAGGACCAAAACCTCTCCCCTTGTATTAAACCTCTTTTTAAATATAAGACATATATAATGAATTAACAGTCATTTTGTAGGTATATATAAACTAGTTAGAAGCGATTTATTTTGTGAATGTAATTTGGTAAGTAGGGAATATGATTATATATGGGTGGGCAGATTGATGGACTTATAACTGCTCCAAACGAGGTCAATGCTTGGACATGGCAACCCAACAGTGATAAGGACACATGGCTTCTATTTCAATACATAAATGGATTTATTGTGAATGGTAGAGGATCTTTTGATGGCCAAGGGTCCCCTTGGTGGGAATGTGACAAAATCTCCCAATGTGACAGGCCAGAGGTAAGTTCTAGACCCTACTACTTCAACACACTCACACACGTACATATTTCCTTAATATTTAAAAGGAAAAAGTGGAGAAAGGTCGTCATCTAGAAATTTAATTGGTGAAAAAGATAGCACTCCATGTGTGTAATAATTTATCGTGCCATTTTCACCAACTAAATTTCTAAATGGCGATTTTTCCCAAATTTTGACTATACACATTATCCTCTTTCTTATTGGACAAGAGGGCAGGTAAATTATTTTTTAAAAAAAAAATTATTATTGCTTTATCAATTTTAAACATGAATAATTGGTGCAGGCTGTATCATTCCATGGTTGTGAGGGGCTTCAAATTGACAGTGTGACTGTGATTAACACTCCAATGGGTCACTTAACTATTGACTCTTGTAATAACTCTATTGTCTCCAACGTCTACCTCACTGCTCCCGCCGATAGCCACAACACCGACGGCATCGGAATTTCAGGGTCATGGAATGTCACAATCCGAGATTCTATCATGGAACTTGGTAGTTAACTAACTTGTCACTTTTCTTTTAATAAGAAAACCTTAGCCTACTCGTTTCTTATTTGCAAAATCATTATCTCTATTAGGAGAGAATTCTCTTTTAGACGTTGGAGTATTCATATGAAGCAGAAAAAGAAAAAGAAGAAGAAATTGATAGATCCCACATTTCGAGTACAAGAGAAAAAGAATTATCTTTTTCTTTCTACTTGAACTCCAAATTCAGTGACAATATTCCCATGAGTTGCTCCTTTTATCTTGTGAAAATTATCCAATATCTCACTCCTACTAGCAAATCCAGATTGAGTCACAAGAGAGTGACTTTTACTTACCATAATTATATATATTTCATTCTCATTTGGGTTCCAATTTTGCTAAAGGTGATGACTGTGTGTCCATTAGTGGAGGTGCCAACATCAAAATTTTTGGAGTCCATTGCGGACCTGGTCATGGCATAAGGTGATCTCACGTCATAATCCTATTTTTCATTCCCTCCTGTCCTTTTTTATAAAAAAAATATTTAAATCATACAAAACGAACTGATAGTCAAAAGTAACTAAAAGCAACGATTGTGCAAGAAATGTATTTCTTTTTCCAGGCACGTACATCCTTATTTATAAAGATGATAAGTGAGAGAGACAATGAGTGGGAAGAAAGATGAGAGAGGCATGCAATTAATTGAGAGTAAAAATGGAAATAGTGCATTAAATTTTTAGACATGTGTATTATTGGGAGAGAAAGTAGTTTATAAATAGGACTGGATAGAGCATATTATCCCATACAAGAAATTAACATGCATTCAATTAACATGCTCCCTCCATTTCTATTTATAAGACCATGGTGACTTTTTTTGAAGAATCTTAGAAAAATTTTAAGAAAGCTAATTACATTACTTTAAAACATTAAAATTTATCGTTTTTCTTTAAATTATGTTGTTTGACTTGTAAACTACTACATAATGTAATAAAACACAACATATGATATTATTAAGTAATGTAATTAGCTTTCTTAGGATTTTCTTAGAATTATTTAAAAAAGTCAACAAGGTCTTATAAATAGAAATAATAGAGGTAATATATTTGTGTATGTGTAGCATTGGAAGCCTGGGAATTCATGGAAGTTATGGCGCGGTGGAAGACGTCCATGTCAGAAATTGTACCTTCAACGGATCTACAAATGCAGCAAGAATCAAGACTTGGAAGGTAAAATAAAAAATTATTTTTAACTTCATAACAATGATGATTCTATATTGAAAAATATTAGAAAGCGAATTCTCTAACTCTTCCTATTAGACTAGATTGTCTATGTGCTGACAAGAAATAAAACTGTTCAAAAATAATCCCCTAAAATCCTTAAGATGATCCTCTCTATATATATATATATATATAATTATATATGGTACAATTGTTTTCTTTTTCTTTTTAAAGTTTTTGAATTCTATTTTTGAAACAAGATACTTGGATAGAAGTTCAAGAAAATAACTTACAGAGAAGTTCATTTAATCATGTTCAAAACTAACTATATATATATATATATATGCATATGAAGATTATAAAAGTTTACAAGAGAGTTGAGAATACACAAACATACTATGAAGAAAGGCCTATTAATCATTTCGATTCTGTATGTAATCCTTTTTCTCACTTTTTTTTCCTGTGTGTTACATTTCTTTATATTAATATACTTAACCCAAACCATTTTTACTTA
>JBAGKO010000010.1:23596841-23630721 GCA_037177275.1 Acacia concinna
GCTATCGCTCTCTACCACAATGTTCCTATAACCTCAATCCCATGCCAATTTAAGAGCCCACAACACAGCCCATGCTTCCGCCAAAACGTAGGAACCGTTATTCATTTTAAATTGGAACCCTCTAATAAACTCACCCAAGTGAGATCTCAAAAGCCCCCCACAACATATCTTCTAATGTCATCTTATTCCTTCTAATTCAATTTACTAATTTGTGATATTACTAATTTGGATCTAGTATTTTTTTTTAGAATACATAAAGAAATTATTCTCAAAAGATATTTGAGAAAGTCATAAGTAATCTATGATCACAAGCATTTGATTATTCATGGATAATGGTTATAGTTATGAGTAACATCTACTATGAAAATATGACTAGGTTGTCCATATGTCTCTAATGTCATCTTATTCCTTCTAATTCAATTTACAAGATCAGACTCGCTTAAAATGTGAGCAAAAATGGGCAATGCCATTGTAAAGGATTTTAGGAGGACTATCAAGCGTATTCTTGCTTGAATAAAGGAAATGCTACAAGTTATGTGGTACATTGCCAAATTTACATTAAGTTTCATGCATTGTATATAGTAGAATGATTAGCTTATTTAATTTTGTAAGATACATTAATTATAAGAGAGTTAGCATAATGATACATCTTTACATTTGTAAAACAAGTTGCATTGTGGATGAATATAAGTTTGTTAAACAATCACCGATTGCTTGGTTCCACAATGGATTGCTTGACCTAACCGGTCTTGGAGGCAAATTATAAAATTACCAATTAATGAATTTCATTAGGGGGTTTTGGAATTAATAAATTAATTCAAAATCATTGAGAGTATATATGACTATAGAGTCAATAAATCATAAATACATAAAATATATCCTTTAATGAATAGTATGTTTTCAGACAAATCAAAGAATCATATATCTCATTAGAGATGGATCACATTTAGTGATCTAAATGAGGCATTATAAAGTGTTGAAATTCAAGTTTAAGTTTTTTGTCTCAATATATGGTACCTTAATTATGAGACATTAACAAACATTTAAGTTGGAACTGAATAAACATTTGAGGTTTATTCATTAAGATTATGACCCATTTAGTAAGGATGCTACTTGTAATATATGGAAGGTAACATTCAACTAAATTAAAGAAGATTTACTGTCATGAGCTTGTAGTGTTTGCTTAAATAAATTGTACTCACCAAATAATTTTAGGTTGCAGGACAAGTGGGAGAATATTAGACATTTAATAAATATTGATTATATATATATATTATGTTTTATTTATTTAGATATATTAGATTTTATATTATTATTTTTAATAATATATATATCACCGAATGTGTCCCACAATATTATTTGAATTACAGATTGGTTCAAGAGATGTGTTCAAGGATGATGTCTGGTCAACAAAACTTTGAAAAGTCTTGACAAAATGCTATATAAAGACTAGATCAAAACTCATAAAAGACATGTGAAAATGATTGTTTATTCAATTAAGGGTTCACTGACGGATGACAGTATTTAACGGTCTATTACTGTGTCCAATCTTCCCGTTTAAAAGAATCAAGTATCTTCTCTATTTTCAAAGTTCTCCGAGATTACAAAAAATAATATACATATGCACTATGATAAGAGGTATGATGGTTTTCCACTGTGAAACTCATAAATTATAGTTTATGTACATTATAGATTTTTTCTGTATTAAAATCTAACAGTATATTTTTTCGTTGAAGCAGGAAGACTAAGATAAGAATATGAAGCTTTTAAAGGATCACTTAAGAAATGAAATCATTAGACGGAAAATTAAAGCAGAGGAAACAAAAAGAATCTGATTTATGTGTCATTGAATGTGGGCCTTCCCCTTTTTCTATAACAAATCTTCTTATTTACAATTAACATTTTTTGGAGTCTTTTTTTAATTATTTTTTATAATTTAACCTAAATTCAAACTAAACTAAATGAGATGAGATATATGCTTAATCAAGTGAAATCTACAATGCCAAACGTCGAAAAAGTGCGCATGCGCGTTCTATTTATCCTTTGGTTTTATAAATTTAGTTTATTTATAATATGAACCGAAATTAATTTACTTTACTTTAGATTATTTTGATGATATGAGTAGCTAATGTTTTTATTCGAGGGTCATCTTAAACCTTTCTTGAGTTGTATGTGTTGACGTTAATATGTGCTTAATGCTTCTAAATATTTTATCACTATTGAATTGTTTTGTTAATTAGAGTTAGATTTGAGAGAACTAATTTAAAAGTAGAACTTGATTAATATGATGCTTGACTTGAAATTAGATTTATGAACAAGTGGTTTTATTGTAGTTAAATATATATTTGAGAAATAATATTGGTTTTTAAAGTTGGTTTCCACAATTTACATTAAAAGGTTTACCTTTTTAATGAGAATAGATATTTGGATTTGACTTAATAAAGCTAAATCAAATAAAATTTAAACCTCAAACAAGAATATATTTCATTTGATTGTTACTAACATAGAGTTATTTCAACAAGTTCCATGAAGTAAAAAGAATAGGATAGATAATTTTATGTTCTTAATACTCTTGAAGCAAATATCTAACTTAGTTTTAAATTGGATTTAAATACTTTTACTGATACATTCCCTCTTCTTAAGTTTGAATATTCAAAATGGACTTACTCATCAATCTAACTATAAATAGAATTGCAATTGGCGCTTGCAGTAAGTTGAACGGCAAACACAAACACAGTTTCATGTGGACGATGTGGCACTCCATGAACACTCGGATGAAATAGATGGCTCAGATGCATTGATGCGAAGTACAAGCATGTTGAGAATGTAGACAAAAGAAGGGGCACCATGTTGGTCCCCAATCTCTTTGTGTAGGTACGAAAAGATGTGAGATGAAGAATCTTGTTTTGCCAATATTGCCTCAATTCAAATAAAATGATTGACAATTTGATGTTGATGCTTCATGGTGCACACGCAGCCTTTAAATCCCTAAAATAAAATTATGGGAATTCTTTTCTTTTTTTTCAATTTGAATTGTATCCGCAATTTTTACTTCGAGTAAAAACTTATAAGTTATTTTAAAAAAAATGTTTTAAATAATCATTTTACCGTGCATATGTATTTGTCAATTAGAGACAATTCCTTTCAATATAATGTCGGGCACTAAATATTAACATATCTCACAAAAAAAATTAATGTTGATTCATCATTTTGTGTGGAAATAATTCATTCTATTACTTTCAACTACACTTTAGTTTATTATTTTAAAAAAATTTAGAACATCCAAATTAATTAGCTAGCTAGCTTTTTTATTCCTAGCACATAGATATATATCATTCAATTGCCGGCAGGTATATATTCAGAACATACTTAGGGCCTATTTGGTGTGAGTGTTCTTTACTTTAAGCAGCAGTGCGTGTTTTAAGTGTTTGGTACTAACTAGCTTCATAAGTCACTTCTCCTAAAAAGTGACTAAAATTTATAAGCAATCAGATAGAGCTTTTTAGAGCGTCGATGTCATTTTTGACTGTTGACACAGCACCATATGCACTCTTTTCTCTCACCCACACTCCACTCTTCTCACCACCATCTACACTCTTCTCTCTCACCAACCATCTTCACTCTTCTCACTGCCATCTGCAATCTTCTCTCTTACCCACACAGCCACACTCCACTTCTATCTCACCCATACTCCAGGCTCATTTGTGAGCTCGTGACAGTCCAAATCTCTCACCACCTATGACAACCGTTGGCGAGAAGACAAAACGTGAACCACTCCTCTTACTCTCTTCTCTAAACGACCAAGCTAGCAAGCCACAAATCTCATCCAAACACTCCAACAACACTTATCATCGAAAGCAAGTCATATTTATCCTCCATTGTTTGTGTTCATTGACTGTCGATGTCAAAAGTAAAGGTATGAGTGTCAGATGTTGTGGCGTTTTTTTGGTCTAGTATACAAGAAGTAGCCAACAGTGAAGTTTGGAAGGGCCGAGAGTCTCAAGGTTGTCCAATCTACGTGTAGGTATGTTGATCTCATCCTCTTCTCATATGTTGGGGTCATTGGAACAGTGATTTTCGGCATTGTTTTTGTGGAGAAGGTAATGCAAATGTCGCTCTATTAAGCCTCTGTTGTATGTGCTCAAAGTGTGTTAATTTTTTTTGGGGGCAAATTATGAGGCCATCGAACCCATTGAGCCTCCTTGATTATGTTTTTCCATTTAACTGAAATGCTTGTCTAACCATTGTTGTGGAACTTGGAAGAAATGTTTCTATTGTTATGTATCTTTTCATGTGTCTGTTATGACCCTCCTGTTAATCACCTATTTTTATCATTTTCACTGGACCTACATTCCCAGCTAGCACTAGATACTAGTGAAGAAATCGAATTAAAAAAATTCAATTTAAGTTTTGAAAGTTAGTCTTTGTTATCACCCTCATTATTGGTTTTCTTTCATATATACGGTCCAGTCAATTCGTATTCTTTAATAGTTTTTCGCTACACATATGCATGCACGGCAACAGCATACTCATCTTTGGTATTCTTATTTTGTGTGTGCTTGAATAGTTGTATCTTTCTGATTTGGCTATAAATTAAGCTTATTAGAACCTCATTTCTAAGGCTAGGATTCATTTTCGTTGTTGGCTGCCAGCTTTTTCTTGTCTTTACATTCTTATGTTCGTTGTTTACTTTTCGATTTTTCAACTCTCCAGTTCGGAGCATAGATTCTGCTTTTCTTTCTTTCTTTCTGGGATTTCCAAAATTGCTAGATTTCATTCTTTTTTTTCCAACCTTAAACTTGTTTTGTGTCCTGGATTCTATCTTCCAACTTTATCTTGCATCTCGATTAGTATTCAGGCTTATTGTTCAAGATTTGACCATTAGAGATTCATCTATCTCAAGTTTGTACATACCGGTCAAGCTTGAATCCTCAATACTATGGGTTTAATAGGTTTGGATCACTGAGTTGGCAAACCAAACTAAATTAATTGCTCCAAGAAAATTTAAAACTGACCAATTGTTTTGTAATAGAGTTGCTGAACTGTTTTAAAGTTTCCAAAACTTTGAGCTCTCATTCATCTGTTAGGGTCGCGAGAATAGTGATTTCCGACGTTGTTTTTGCAGAGAAAGAAATGAAAGCGTTGCTCTATTCAGCCTTTATTGTCTGTGCTCAACGTGTGTTAATTTTTTTTTTTTGGCAAATTTTGAGGCCATTGAACCCATGAGCCTCCTTGATTATTTTTTTCCATTTAACTAAAATGCTTGTCTGACCATTGTTGTGGAACTTGGAAGAAATGTTTCCATTGTTATGTATCTTTTTGTGTGTCTGACTTCATCATTTTTTTTATCTTTTAGCCTCATTTCTTGCCCTAATGCAACTTTAGACATATGCATAACAAATTATCTAAATTTTGCCCCATAAAATTGCCATCAAACCAAAATTATTAGCTTCCTAACAATTTCGTGAGATTATTTTGAACACATGAAACCGCTAAACCATAAAGGCCTGTGTAGTTATGGTAATTCATCCGTCACGACACAAACTGTTATATCTTTTTAAATTGTTGTGTTTTGAAATGTCGATATGTTCAGCCTATGTTGTTTGTACTGAGCATGTGCTTTAATTTTTCTTTTATTTGTTTGCAAATTTTGAGGCCATCAACCCCATGAGCCTCCTAAGCTCTATCTACTAATCTCTTTTTTCTTTCATTTGACTGAAATGCTTGTCTGACAATTGTTGTGGAACTTGGAAGAAATGTTAAATTGTTGTGTTCTGAAATGCTTGGTCTTACCATTTTGTTGTTACCTATTGATTTCAAGTTTTTATATATTGTTGTGTTATGTGTTTAGCAAAGACACGTTGGCCCAACCTTTACCTAGTAGGGAAATATTAGCAAATATATTCTTAGTTATTTTGAAGAATGTTTAAAGTTTCTACAGTTATGAAACTCGTTGAGTAATCTAAAGATAAGAAACTCCCTTGTATCAATTTTTTTTATATTCAAAGTTGATATTTTTAAAGTTTCTAATATCTCCATTTTGCCATTAACTATTGATATCAAGTTGCATACTAATTTATTTCCCTTGGTTTGTATTAGAAGTTGATGATGTTGTTACTTGTTTGTTGTTTTATTACATGTTATTGGTTATTACTGTTGTCATAGCGATATGAGGGATAAAGAGACACAGGCATCGTGGGATACAAGAACCACCTGGGTTTTTATCACACAATGGATTGAGCAAATATATAAGAAGGAGTGGAATGGTTTAACATTTACGACGAAAGGGTGAGACGCCATCATAGCTTGATTTAATGAAAAACCAGGCAACTTGTATACCAAGAAGCAATTTAAGAATAAGTTTGATGCTTTAAGGAAGGAATGGAAAGCATAGGATGACCTATTCTCAAAGGAGACCGACATCACGTTTGATCAGTCGAGGAACATGGTACTTGTTGACAACGAATGGTGGGATAGGAAAATTAGGGTACGACAATTATATTTGATGTTGAATTGTTGACTGATTAGTAAATGTTAAAAATTTTGACTTAAGAGTTTGATATATGCAGGAGAATTCCACGTACGACAAGTATCAACGCTCATGCTTGACATACGGTAATGAGTTGCAAATGATATTCAAAGATGTCCTGGCATCAAGAGTCAACTTGTGCTTTTTCTATTGTAATATGATGATGTACGCACTTCCTCGGTTGATGTACTTAAGATTACAAGAAAATCAAAAGGAGTTGGTGCACTGGTTGAAGCATCATGCCTATAATACGCCACACTATCAGAAGGCCCCCGGCCCTTAATTGACTGCTTTTACTAATGTTGACATACTATACTTTATTTTTCATATGTTTTATTGCCAAACAGTTGTTATCGTCACACTATTAGGACTTTGTTGTATGACAATTATGTTTGTTTTAATATTATGTTATTGTTTGCTTGCATTTTTTGTAACTTAACATAATTTCGTTCCAACTTGACTATCACATAGGTTGCACTCCCAATGGTGAGTTCAAGTAAAGATAGAAAAGCCCTAGCAATGGTCCTTTTACTTGAAGAGATGGAAGATTGTGGCAAGGTTGTACAGCTGGTGGGTGAATATGCCAAGCCTTATTTAAATAAATAGCCACGTAAGACTAGTAACCTAACAGGTATAGAGTGGGTAGCTGAGGTTTTGGGAGGAAATGATATAGTATGTCATGAGGATTTTCATCTAGAAAAAGTGTCTTCCATCACTTATACGCAAAATTGGTTGAACATGGGTTACAACGAACTACGAATATTGGAATAGAATAAATGGTTGCCATGTTCATGCTCATAGTCGGCCATGCACACGAGAACAAGATCATACAAGAAAGATTTCAACATTCTGGAGAGACTGAGTAGGGATTTCCACTATGTGTTAGAGGCGTGCATGAATATAGCCAAGGAAAATATCAAACCACTTGATCTAGAGTTTTGTCAATGTCATCCAAAAATTGAAACTAATGCACGATATTACCCATATTTTCAGGATGTCATAGGAGCGATTGATGGTATTCACATAAAGACAGTGGTTAGCGATTCTGATAAACCCCAATATATAGGCAAAAAATGATATCCAACGCAGAATATTATAGCCGTATGTGATTGGGATATGTGCTTTCAATTTGTGTTGGCAGGATGGGAAGGCACTGCTCATGATGCTCGTGTCTTTAGCACTACTATGCAACTGAATATTTGAATTTTCTCGATCCGCCTCCAGGTATAACTTTAGCACTTTCAATATGTAAACCTCATTTTTTAACTTCACGAAACATATAAATTTACATTATGAACGGACTCATTTTGCTTTCGTAGGGAAATATTATTTGGTTGATTTGGGCTACCCAACACCGGTTGGATATCTTGGTCTGTGTAGACGTGAGCGTTATCACCTTCCAGACTTCAGGAGACAATATGGATTTTCAAATCATAATGTGGTTTTCAGCTATTATCATTCAAGTTTGATATGCACTATAGAAAGAACATTTAGGGTTGGAAGAATAGGTTCAAAATATTAGAGGAAATGCCCTCATATAGCTTTCCAACACAAATTCAAATATTTTGTGCAATAATGGCCATACATAATCTTATCTGGTGCAATTCTTGGACTGATACGGATTTCAAGGAAAGGGAACGAGAAAAAATCACTACCGAAGATAATAATCATCAATCTCAAGAAAGAACCTTATCTACTCGAAGTTCGACCCAGATGAACCAACTTCGTGATACAATTAGAAACCATTTTGTTAGGGATATGTAGGTTATCTAATTAAATGAACAATTAATTTCGGTATTGTACTATTATTATTTTTTTCCCTAAAATTAATAGGGATAATGTGGAAAGAAAATTCTCGCTTCATATAATCAGTATTATTTTTGCACATACATTACAACATTTTTTTCCAAAATATAAGTAAAAAAAATCATCATAAAATTCACTTAAAAAATAATCACAAATCACTTTTTTACTTATCTCATCCAAACACAAGATACTTATGAAAATAAGTCACTTCTGCTACCTCCATCCAAATATAATTAACTTTTCATAAGTTACTTATTTTTATAAGTTACTTATTATAAGCCACTTATAAAAATAAGTCACAGCCAAACGAACTTTTAAAGTTTCCGACCCAAAAAAAAAAAAGAACATACTTAAAGGTGGATGCCTATTATAAGGAGAATACGAGGTAATTAATTTCAAATAGGTAATTTTTTGGGCCAGAAAATGGAAATAAATCCAAACCCACTTGAAAACAAAAGGCAAATTATAACATTTAATTGATATATGTCACCCCAAAAAAATTAATTGATATGTGAATGATTATTCATTTAATAAAATTTTTTAATAGATATAAAAATAACTATTCTTAAATCGTGAAATTTAAAATTTTTTTACCTGAAACTCTTTTTTAAATCACAGAATTCTTTTTTTAAAAAAAACTAATGGTATTTTTATTAAATCCATTTATATTTTAAAAATTAATATTAATGGTTCTTTTTTTTTGTGCCAAAAAGTAAAATTTCATTAAAACGAACCAAAATCTTGACTATGACTTATGTTTTGAATTTGCCACAACCAATTACTCATATAGTTATAAAATCCTAACCCTCAAGATTGAGAAATATAGCTATCATGTGAGGTTTGCCGCCATTAAAACTTCCAACTCAATGTATTGCCGAAAGGAAAATTAACACTACCATAAAAACCCAAAAAAAATATGAAAATAAATAAATATTAACATAAAATACGGACATCTCTACTCTTAATTTAAACAGGGGATGGAGACGCTGTAAGAAAAGCTCATCCAAGGATAAGAGAAGAACTCTCACCATCTAACAAATCCAAAGCAGGGTTAAAGAAAAAGGAAAGAATGAGATGTGTAAACATTAAGGGTTCAAAACAAAACAAATTGACAATCATATTCATATGAATAGAGAGCTACCGACAAAGTAATAATGATTATGCGTTTTCCACTTTTACAGTATTTCTACCTTTGTGATAAATATAATACCAATTGATTTTTAAAAAAAATTAAGAAAGATAATGACATTATTTAGTATTTAAAGTTATTGTTCCTTTTAAATTATCTTATCTAATTTATAAACTGGTATATAACATAATGATAAACTATATATAATATGATTTATTTATTTATCTATCTTCCTAATCCCATATTTGAAATGAGAGAAAATTATGAGAAAAGTCAATTATGGGATAAAACTTTTAAAAATAGTAAATTTTTAACTATTAATATAAGTTTTCAAACATAGTACTCATTTTTTTACTTTTTTCCCCATTCAAATATAGACTAAGGGCCTGTTTGCATAGAGCATTCCTGGGCGGTAGGTGGCGTTGGCTGGAAAAAAAAAAGGTAGCTTATGGCATTTGAGTATTTGATAGAAGCTTATAAGTTGGAAAAGGTGGTTTATTTTTATAAATCACTTTTTCTATCTCTAATAAGTCATTTTTTTTACCCAAATATAAACACAAGTAACTTATTCTACTTCTAATAAGTCACTTTTTTTACCCCAATCCAAACATAATTGACTTCTCATAAGTTACTTATTTTTATAAGTTCTTTATCATAGACCACTTATAAAAATAAACCACTTATGATAAGTTACAGCCAAACGGGTCCTAAATCTTTTCTAAAAAAAAATCAAATATATCTTTTATTTAGGATAAAAAAGTATAATATAATAATATTCATTGCACAACTTTTTCCAAAAAAAAAAAATACATAGAAGCCCAAGGTTTTATTGTCTAGTGGCATAGAGACTTCCTGATAAATAAGAGATAATGAATTTGATCCGCTTAGGAATATGTTTTATCTAAATTTCTCAATGCTACTAGTTATTGACCAGTTCAATTCGTCTGTAATGTATTAGAGTTCATGAGTTTGATCCGGTGCGAATTTTAAAAAAAATTAAAAATCGAAGCACTATTCAATTTTTTATATCAGAAGGCACTATACGTAATGGCACACAATTATTTAAGAACCTAAATATATGAGGCGCACGCGAGTTCAAGCACATCGTACGAAAGTTCATGCCGGCCAAAGAGTACAAAATTAATAAATGCATTTTTAATGTGGGCAAAAAAGTAAATAAATAAATAAATGCATTATTAAGTCATGATCAATCAATAACCATCGTCCAACGTTCACCCATAACATGAGAATTAAAAGACATAGTAAATTTATTGAGAATTTGAATAATTAAATGGAAAGATTAATTTTTTTGTCCTTTTAATTTTGATTGGACTGTGACTTAATTCCTAAATTTTAATTTAATGTAACTCGATTCTTTTACGATTTAAACTTGATTTAAACTCCATCGTAATTCAATCATTGAATTTTAAGTCGATCAACTCAGTATATAATATAACTTTTTAAAATATCAGTTTCTATATTTTTCAAAATAAAATTATGCATTTTATGAAATTTAGGAACTAAACTTTGAAACAATTAAAGTTATAATGATTGAGTTGCAATGAATTAAAATTTTGAGATACTACTTAATCAAAATAATTGCGATAAAGTTGTACAAAGTCAAAGTTTAAGAATTAAATTAGTTAGAATTATAAGAAAAAAAGATTAATTTTTTCTCATTAAATTTAGGCAAGAATGTAATTTTTAATCATATAATTTCAGACTTCAAGATTTCATTTTTTTTCATCCGTCAATTTTGTAAAGTATATGCTCAATTCTTTAACCCTAACCAGTTAATATAATGATAATTTTCTCGTGTGAGTCATTGTTATCAACATTAAGAATGATTTATCAATACTTAAAATTTTAGTGTGAGTATATTTTGTTAACAGTGTTAACATTAAGAAACTAAAAGACACAATATAATGTTCATGGATTGACATAAAATTGTGTGTGAAATTAAAGAATTTAAAAATACCCTTTTGCTTTTATATTTTATATGAAGAGCATGATCAAATAAATGAATTTTTTTCAAACTGCTATCTAATAAACAACTACCGTGAAGGAATATACAACTCTCAATCTTAATTATAAAATTTTTTTAATTTTTTTAGATAAGTTAAAGAAGTAAAATAAGTTATTTAATCATATCATATGTTCTGTTTTATCACATTATATATTAGTTCTTAAGTCAAATAAAATATATTGAAGAAAATCAATAAATTTTAATAATTTAGAATCATATAATTAGTTTTTTAAAATTTTTTAAAAAATTAACTAAATCTTATAATTAAAATCAGAATGATTAGAGAGAGGGGGGACACACACATCATCCTAAAGTTTTTAATTAATTCTAACACAGAGAGAGAAGACAATCAGCCTTAGCCTTAGTAGGGTATTCACGTCTACCCTAACTAAATTTTTTTACTATAAAAAAAAGAAAGAAAGGACACTCACATTATCTTGAAGTTTTTAATTAATGAAGTTAGCATGTAACATCATCAAATATAAGAATTGAAGAATGGAGGATGAAGGTAGAGGCGAAGTCAAAAAGAGGCGGAAAGTTGGTTTTGCACGTGTTTAATGTATTACACTATTAATTTTTTTATTAAAATACTATAAACAGTAAAAATATATATTTAAATACTACACATCTCAAAATATTTTTTTAAATACTACACAGACTCGAAGATGAAAAGGGTGAGTTTGCAATGTAAAGAACTTGCCCTCATTGAGGGCGAGTTTAGGCTCCTGAGCCCATTGAACTCGCCCTCAGTTCTTTGGGATGTGGCAGTCCAATCACCTCCTAGAGCCACTGATCTTACCTTTAAGAGTTTGAAAAATCCATATTTAAATTCTAATAGTTTTTATTTTCATTTTTAAGAAAAAATACTGTAACATGAGGAATATAGAATACAATCATTTACTTAACTACTTACAAATATTATTCTTTAATGATTTTGTATGAAATAATAAATTGATTAATATTGTATAGTAATAATAACATAATTAAACAAATAATAATTACAAAAATTAGGATAAGAAATACATAAGTAAAATTAAAAAAACTTATAGATAGTGGCTTCCAGTACCCAAAAAAGAAAGGCAGACGTAGGCGCATGCAAGAAAAAGAAGAAAATACACTAATAATTATGCATATTGTTATTCTCCTAAAAAGTTATTTCTCTGATTTTTATTATAACTCATTTTTAACTAATTCTCACATGCTAAGGAAAATTAGTTAAGTCAATAATTAAGGGTCTAATTTATAACTTTACCCTCTTTTATGAATTTTTTTTTTAACTTTTCTTCTCTTTCCTGCTTTAATTAAAGGCAAAATTAGAACAATGTCATTTAATATTCTCAAACTAAACTTACTTTAAAGATATAATTTGTTGGTCAAAACAAACCTATAATAGAGACCAAAATGGTATACATTTAAGTAGAGATAAAGTTAAAAAGTTGCATTGTTGACTTTTAAGAATAAATTAATGGAGTTTAATATTTTTTTCGTCATGTGAAATATATTGAAAATGTTTTATAATTAGGGATAAAATTTAAAAAGAGAAAGCAGATAGGAATTAGGATTAAAATTTAAAAGAGTAAGCAGGTAGGAGTAATAAAGAATAATGTTTGTCAACTAGTTTGAGTAATTGGAGAGGTAATAATGGCAAAAAAAGAAAAACTGAAGAGGTAATAGTGTAGGCTTTTTTATTAAAATGCTATAAACAGTAAAAGAAAATACGAAAATGCAACATATTGAAATATATTTACCATTATGCTACAGGTGAAACTGACTTTCTGGGGTGCGAGTTCCAAAACTCGCATTTTACAAATACGAGTTCTTCAAACCGAGGGAGAGGGAGGGAAGAAAGCAGAACTGAACTCGCCTTTCATGAGGGCGAGTTCAGTGTGGCAGGCAGTAGGCCCACTGAACTTGCCTTCTATGTTTCTAGTATGTGCACTGCCTGCAAAGTCAACTCATGCTCCTCATGCGTGTCCGGCGTCTCTCCCTTTATTTCTTTGCATGCATGTGGCGTGTGTAAAATTGCACATTCATATAAAATAAATTATAATGACATATTTTATAAATAGGTTAAAAAAGACAATTTATCTCTACTCTATAAATAATACCAAAAGAATCTAATATAAGTCACTTTAACCAATGTATTGTAGGGAATAAATAGTGGCTACACAATTAAGTCTGCCTTAAATTCAATTTTTTTGTTAACTTTATTTATATTAAATGAGATTTTCAAGGAGAGGAAAGAAAACAAAGAGCCACATTTAAGCATTCATTTTATGGGTAAAAATCTGTATATAAGAATTAAAGAGTCTCTAAATAACTTATATTGTGGATTAAGAAATTATTTTGTAGTGACTTGTGCCATAGATCCGAGAACATGAGGAATAGTGTGTATAAGAAAAAAAATCCTTTTATTGTTTTAAGATTAAGCAAAATGATTTTAGCTATATATACTTCTCTACTCATATTTAAAAGGTAGAAATAAGATCTTTTTTGTTCTATAAATAAATCACATAATTAATTTTTTTATGCAAGTATACAATTTTATCATTTATTTATAATTATGTAGACTTTATTATCATGAGGAATAATGTATATTAAATATCAATAAAATTGAAAAGTTATCAAATTTTAAGGCAGTGTCAATTAGGTTTAAGATATTTTATTTGATTTCAATGCAACATGTTAGAAATGGCCTATAAATATGATGAGATGATTTTTTTTTTTTTTTGTAACAGCATGAATTCACAAGGTACAAAAAACCAAACCGGCCAAAGAATCGGTCATGGTATGGGTTTAGGATTCAAAAGATTCAACCGGGTCGGATCAGGGGTTCAACCGGCCATTGAACTGGCCATATTAAAATATTATAATTTAGATGTTATTACTAAATACCCAAGTGACAGGTTGATAAATCACTATTTTGTATGAATTATTAGGCTTAAGTAATGTAACACGCTACGCGGAGTTAGCTATGACGATCCCGTTAGCCGGTTAGCGGGCGAGGTCAAGGGGCAGCGCCCCCGTAGCTTTTGAAAAAAGGAGAGATACTTTAAAAAAATGCTTTATTCCCATGAATTCTCGCTTAGCTTCATTGACTCTAGAAGACTTCTAAATCAATGAGATCACGCTCTCTGGTATATTAATATATTTTAAAAATTTCATAAATAAATGGGGAGTATTCTTTTTTTTCCTTTTTTTTTATAAATATCGGGTTCGGACTGGCTGGTTTTCCCGATCCGACAAGCCGGTTCTACTAGTCATTGACCAAGTGAACTGTCGACTGATTATTTAGGCAATTGGACTGGACCAGGGGCCAGTTCCCAGTCGGACAGGTCGAATTGGCCGGTCTGGTCCAATTTTTTGTTTAATGTGAATTTATAGTTATATTTGCACCACTTGATTTTGATAAAATATTAAAAAGTCTTATAAAAGTGTTATAAATAGATATTTTTCTTCAAATCATTTGCACTATAAGGCTGGAAAGAAGAAACCGTTTCTATTTAGTGATATGAAATTAATCCTTTATAGTAATCTTAACATTGTTATCAAATTGCAAGTTGATTCTTTAAGTTTAACATTTCTATCTTATATAATCGTAATGGCTTATTTTTAAACTCATGTTAGTTGTAAACTCTGTTAAATTCACAAGTTCACACACTGAATTTATCATTTTTATATTTCTAACTTATAAAATTGAATTAACTTCTTATTAAAATGATGCAAACCTTTTCAATTTAGTCATGCTCAAGAAGCTTATATAAGAATGTCATAGAATTTTTCTTATTAAGTATGATAAATTATAAATATTGGTGAATTTAATTTCAATTATTTATATTTGAAATATATTTAAATTAAAATACTATAATTTTTATATTTTAACTATTTAATTATATACTGTTAATACATATTTTTTTATGAAAGTAAATTTTTATGAGTGTAAGATACGAGTTTACACCATTTTTATAAGTTTGTTTAAACTCATGGGACTTCTTATTCTTAACATAACTTAGATCAAGAAAAGAATATCGACTCTTTAAAATAATAATTAGTTTAGTGCATTATTGTTCTTGTATTTGGGGTACATGCTGACTCATGATAAGGGTATAGAATCTTATAAAAGATTTGAATCCTTTTTTTATATATATAAAAAGAAAAACCGTATCTAGTACTTCTCCAACATGTGGCATCGGAATTAGGAAAAATATTTCCTAAAGTTAAGGTGTAAAAATAATCATAAACTATTGTTAAAGTGTAACAATAACCATGAACTAGTTTTTGGAGTAAAGTAAATATGAACTTTAGAAAATGATGAAAAACCGTTAAGTTAATAAAGAATTGTTAATTTTTTATAAGAGTTATTGTAATGGAATTAATGGTTCGCTGCAATAACTTAATGGTTTTATACCATTTTATAAAGTTTATTATTACTTTTGTTCCAAAAATAGTTCATGATTATTTTTATATTTTTAATAAATAATTTATAGTTATTTTTATATCTTAACCCAAAATACTATTTCAACTTCATACAGTTTAATTGTATTTTATTTTTGGTCATTATAATCTATTTTCATAGTTTTTCATCCATCCTATTAGAAAATGTTTAATTCTTTTATTTGTAAAAATACTTAGAATAACACTCAGCTAGCCCAAACAGTATTAATTTCGTTGAGATTGGCTTAACCATGTTAAACCTATCAAACAACTAAAAAGTAGGGTTGTTAAACTCACTGGTCCGGTCTGGAACCTGCCAAACTGGTCGGCAAACCAATTCGGTCCGGTGGTCTGAACTGGTCTTTTTTTAAAAAAAATATTTTTTTAACTTTTCCTTTAGAATTTTATATAAAGAAACCTAAAATTTTTACCTGCTCACTGGTTTGACTTTGGTCTGACCCACTAACCCTTAACCTAATACCTCAACTGGTTCAGTGACCTGTCCGAGTTTTAGAACTTTACGAAAAAGGGTTAGGAAAAATAACATGTTGGATCCTATGTTTTTATTATTACTAGACTTATTATTATTTGATAAAGTGTTTTAATTATGAAAAACTAAAGGGAAATTACTTGAGTAGATGTACTTGAGTAATATCCACTTAGTATCAAAGAAAGAAAATAATTCTGAACCTTGTAAGTAATCTTGTTAGTTTTCTAGCCTCAAGGATAAGTAGAATCCTCAAAGGTGGTCAGCCTTGCTACAACGGCAAGGTTGTGAAAAAACCATGCAAGTAGGCTAAAAGGTGTCTTACCTTGAGGGTGATGGTCAACCTCGAGGACACGGACCCTGGGCCTCAACAGCCAAACTTTGGCTTGGTTGTAAGGCTGGACAAAAACCTTGCCCCTTGGCCAAGAGTGACTCCACCCTCGAGGGTGAGAGTCAGCCTCGAGGACACAGGTCCTTACAAGGTTAAGAGTTCAACCTTGCTAGTGATGCAAGGCTACCTTTACAACCTTCCTTTGTGAGTACTTTTTAATTGTTGAAGTCGCGACCTGTTTATGCTGTAGTCACGACCTATGCTTCACTTCCTTCACACGTACTGTCTCATTGTTTTAATCGAGACATGCCTCTTCTAAAGTTGCGTTCTGAATCTCATCAGTTTACAAGACCTCCCTAGTTATTTTAGTCGCGACATGAATATTTTGAAGTTGCAACCTGGTTTCACAACCTTGCTATTGATGCAAGGCTAGAGTGAAACATGGCTATGTATTTCAAAAGGGTGTAAGGCTACGTAACCTCGAGGGAGGTGTCTGTCCTCGAGGATATGACCTTGTCACACAGCCTTGCAAGGAAACTCAGAACCTGGTTGTGTATTCCAGAACCTTGCAAGGGTGAGCATCCTCAAGGGTACTCTTGGTCCTCAAGGGTGGTAAGTATTTTACTTTTATGCTCTGAACTATGCTTAATTAAGAGCCTGAATCCTCAAGGGTTGATATCAACCTCAAGGGTGTAAGAATATCATGAACTATGTTTTTCAAAGGGTAACTTTGAGGAAAGACTTTTCTCCTCAAGGGTACAATCTAAATCTGCTAACATTCTCAAGGTTAATTCACATCCTCAAGGTAATCATAACTTGTGAAATTCTCAAAGAAACATTTCTTCAATCTTTATGTGTTAATTTGTGACAAAATCCTTGAGCTTATTGATTTATAAATGAATTACCTCAAGGGTGACATCAAACCTCAATGAAACGTTGTTTATCAAACATAGAGCATCGGAGCGTAAATCTTTCAATTACTCTATAATTCATTTTATTGATACCCATTTGTTTCTAACATTTGTTGTTGATCAATATAACATCTAAGAATAGGTTATGAATCATTTGGAGAAGTTTAAAGCACAAATCAACCGAAGTGAAGATTGTGTCAGGAGCATTTAATACTCTTTACCAAATATGGCTAAACTCTTCACCTACCTTCCTTCAACAACCTCAACAGATACATTTATGACCAAGAAGGAAATTCTCTGTGCTTCAATGAATACTACCTAGAGGAATGATAGAATTTCAACAGCTACAAATCAAAGTCCAACGGATAGATCAACGAACACAAATTCCTCAAACTATAAATATAAGACCATTAATGACCAGCAACAACTAACGAATGAGCTTTTAATATGAGTCACTAATTCTATGGCAAGCTTGACTGAAAGCATTTTTTTTGACGGAGCATCAATCACAAGGCCACCAAGTTTCAATGGAAAACGTTACGCATTCTGGAAAGCAAAGGTCAGAGTATTCGTGATAGCAACTAAATTTGGCCTCTGGGAAGTAATTCAAGATGGGAACTATATTCCTATGAAGCAAGAAGAAGACAAGATGGTGAAGAAAATAGCTATAAAGTTCGATGAGAATGATAAAAGACTTGTTACTCTCAATAGTAAAGCCATCCTCATGATTCAAAGTGCTCTAAGTCAAAAGGAGTACTTTCAAATTTGCAATTTATCAATAACCAAAGAAATGTGGGAAGCTTAAGAAATCGCACATGAAGGAACTTCAGCTATCAAGGAAAATAGAATCAATACTCTCACTACTAAGTATGATTTATTAAGAATGAAGTTCGGAGAGAGCATTGCTGAGTTCGAGCTTATATACATACATATTGTGAATCAGCTTGTAGCTCTTGGCAAATTATTTGAATAAGAATTCCAAGTGAGGAAGATATTAAATATACTCACAAGTGACTGGGAAGTCAAGGTAACTGCAATTGAAGAAGCTCGAGGTTAATCCATGCTTATTTGGGAGTTTATCAAAATATGAAGGAAAGCAAAAATTCAAGCCAAATAAAAGAAAAAGATCAAATCACATGCTATGAGTGCAAGAAACCTGGTCATATCAAAGCCGAATGCCCTAATCTTTCCAAGGAGAAAAAGAAGAACAAGTTCAAAAAGAAGAAAGCTTTCGTGAGCTCAATATGGGGAGATAGCTCATAGGATGAGGAAAGTGAGGCTGAGGAGAAAGTTAATATTTGCCTTTTTGCTCACAATGATGGATCAGACTCCGATGAGGTAACCTCTCTTGATGAACTTCAATTAGAATATAATGAGTTACATTGTGAATTTGTTAAAGTTGTGAAAGAACTTGTTATTTATAAGAAAAAAGTTAAGGAGTTGGAAAGTCAACCCCAATCTACTTGTTCTAATTGTCTTCAATTGGAAAAGAAGAATGAGGATTTAACTAAAACCATTGAAAAGTTTACACGAGGAAGTGAAATGCTCAAAGTGATTTTAAAATCCCAAAAAGCTACTAGAGATAGATCCAGAATTGGATATATAGCTAGTGAATATAAAGAGAAAGGGAAAAGGAAGAAAGATAGAAAAGCTTATCTAAGCTATTTTCAAAAGATTAATTTTATTTCAAATCACTTTGCATTTTGTAATCATTGCAATAGGAAAGGACATTACATTCCTCATGTAGTGTGAAAAAGCATGGTTTAGTTAAAGGCTACAAATGGGTACCTAAGGGATCTTATGTTCCCAAGGGTGAGAAAACTAACATTAAAGGACCTAAAAAGACTTGGGTACCTAAGAAATGAGTTTTGTCATGCAGATATGTCTGAGAGAATCTAGACGAGATAAATGGTACATTGATAGTGGATGCTCGAGACATATGACGAGTGACAAAGGAAAATTTGTCACAATTGAACCCAAAGATAGAGGCAAAGTCAGCTTTAGTGGAAATCAAAGTAGAAAGATCGTTGGCATTGGAGAAGTGGGGAGTTCAAAAGGCACCTCAGTCAAAGATGTCTATCATATTGAAGGTCTCTGCCACAACCGAGTCAAAGTGTGGACAAGAACAATTGGATTATATTTGACTCAGAGGAGTGTTTGATTGTCAACAAAAATGACCTCCCAATCAAAAAGGAAGATCTCAAGATCAAATTGAGAGCCGCAAGGGATGGTAACTGTTATACTCTTAATATGGATTCATATTCTAGCATGAATTGTTTTATTAGTAAATCAGAAGAATATTGGATATGGCACAAAAGATTAGTACATGTAAATATGAGACAATTAGATAAGCTAATTAAGAAGGATTTAGTTTTTGGGTCTTCCAAAATTGAATTTCAATGAAAAAGAGTTTTGTGATGCATGTCAATTGGGAAAACAAACTAAATCCTCCTTCAAACCAAAGAATTTTGTATCTTCTGAAAAACATCTTCAACTTCTTCATATGGATTTGGTTGGTCCAGCAAGAGTAAAAATTTTTGGAGAAAATCTGTACACTTTGGTTATTGTTGAAGATTTCTCATGATTTACATGGAGAACTTCTTGCTATCTAAAGATACAACTTTTGATGAATTCATTATATTTGCTAGAAATTTCCAAAATGAGAAAGGTTGTTCAATTGTGTCTATAAGAACAAATCATGGTGGAGAATTTGACAACCAGGCATTTGGAGAATTCTGTGAGGAGCACGGCATTGATCATAATTTCTCAGCACCAAGAACTCCTCAATAGAATAGAGTTGTAGAAAGAAATAATAGAGTGCTCACTAAGATGGCTCGGGCAATGCTGAACGAAAAGGAAATTTCTCAAGTCTTATGGGATGATGCAATGAACACAGCATGCTACATGTCAAATCGTGCGTACATAAGAAAAATACTTGGAAAGAATCTATATGAGATGTATAAAGGAAGAAAGCCTAGTATTGCACACCTCCACATCTTTGGATACAAGTGCTTCATCCACAATAATGGTAAGGAAAACTTAGGTAAATTCGATCCTAAGTCTGATGAAGGTATATTTCTTGGTTATTCTAGTAGAAGTAAAGATTATAAAGTTTATAATAAGAATACTTGTACAATTGAGGAATCCATACATGGTGTGTTTGATGAAAATGGGTCTCTAACAAAAATCAAGAGAGGAAGAAACTGATTTGGTTCAAAAACTTAGTGATTTAAACATTTCCAATGAACCCATTCCATCCATTGAAACTAATGATAAACATGATTCTTCTCCTATTCCTGAAAAAGATCAAACAAAAGCTTGGCATTTTAACAAAAATCATCCTATTGACAAAGTCATAGGAAATCTTGAAGAAGGTGTTAAAACTAGAAGAAGAATCATGAATGAAGTCAGTTCTTCAGCTTTTATATCTGAGATTGAACCTTCTAGCATTGAAGAAGTGTTATCAGACAATGATTGGGTGATTGAAATGCAAGAAGAGTTGAATCAATTGGAAAGAAATCAAGTTTGGGATTTGGTACCCAGACCAAAAGACCATCTAGTAATTGGAACAAAATGGGTATTCAAAAAAAAAACTTAATGAGTCTACTATTATTGTAAGAAATAAAGCAAGACTCACTGCAAAAGGCTATAATCAAGAAGAAGGGATTGATTATGAAGAAACGTATGCTCCAGTTGCTAGATTGGAAGCCATACGAGTTCTATTAGCCTTTGCATGCATAAAAGGTTTTAAACTATATCAAATGGATGTGAAGAGTGCCTTCTTAAATGGAAACATCATAGAAGAAGTATACATTGAACAACCTCCAGGGTTTGAGGATGTTTCAAAGCCAAACTATGTTTTAAACTTAAGAAAGCACTCTATGGGTTAAAACAAGCTCCAAGGGCTTGGTATAAAAGGCTAAGTAAGTTTTTATTGGATCAAGAGTTTGTTAGAAGAAAAGTATATACTACCCTTTTCATCAAACACACCAAAAAGGATATGTTAGTTGTACAAATTTATGTTGATGATATTATATTTGGTACTACTAACGAAAGTCTTTACCAAGAGTTTGCTAAGATTTTGCAGGGTGACTTTGAAATGTCCATGATGGGAGAATTGACATTCTTTCTTGGTTTGTAAATCAAACAAAGAAATGATGGCATATTCATTTATCAAACCAAATACCTCAAGGAGCTCTTAAAGAAGTATGGAATGGATCAAGTCAATGGTGCAGATACTCCAATGAGTTCAACAGCACTTCTGGATGCAGATGTGAAAGGAGCTAACTTCAATATCACAAAGCATAGAGGAATGATTGGGTCACTACTCTATCTAACAGCAAGCCAGCCAGACATCCAATTCAGTGTGGGTATGTGTGCAAGATATCAAGCTACTCCCAAGGAGTCCCATGCTGAAACCGTAAAGAGAATCTTCAGATATCTTGCTAACACTTCAGAATTGGGGATTTGGTTTCCTAAAGGAGGTTCAGAACACCTAATTGCATATTCTAATTCTGATCATGCTGGCTACAAAATTGATAGGAAGAGTACAAGTGGACAATGCCAATTCATTGGTGGTTCCTTGGTCTCTTGGTTCAACAAGAAACAAAACACAGTGTAATTATTATCAACTGAAGCTGAATATGTGGCTGCATCAAGTTGTTGTGCTCAAGTGTTATGGTTGAAGCAGCAAATGCAAGATTTGGGAATCAATCTCAAAGAAGTTCCCATATATTGTGACAACACGAGCACAATTAGCTTGGCGAAGAATCTAGTGCAACACTCAAGAACCAAGCATACTGATGTCAGACACCATTTCATTAGAGACCATGTTCAAAAGAAAGATGTGAAGATGGTGTTCATCCCTAATCATATGCAACTTGCGAAAATGTTCACCAAACCATTGGCGAAATATCAATTCCTCCACATAAGAAGGGAATTGGGAATGTTGACTCCTAATGAATTATAAGTTAGATCCTATTTTTACTTGTTATTAAGTATTTGATGATTATTAACTTAAGCGTCAGAGTAGTAGAAAATTTGTTTTGCAGGAGTTTAGGTGACCATGAGGAAGTAACCTCAAGTATATCTCAAAGCCTTAAGGGAAGGTGCCAAGAACAAAAGAAGAAGTTGCCTTCTTTCCTTGAGAACAACCAGTTGCCTTGAGGATATCAGACTTATTTTCAAAACAAAAAGGCAAGTCAACCTCAGGAGCCCCTACAACCTCGAGGACTCAGGCACCAAATCAGAACAGAAGTATCAAAATGAAAAGGAACCTCGAGGAAGAGCTTCACCTTCGAGATAGACAACTTAATTTCTAAAGAATGGTGCAAGGTAGTCTCTTTGAGGAAACCTTTCAACCTCGAGTAACCTGAATTGAATCAGGTAAACAGGTAAAATGGTAAAAAGTTCCTCGAGGACCTGGTAAACCCTCGAGGACTCGGGCTCTAAGTGTATTGAAAAGGTCTATGAATAGTTTCTCACAAACATCAAACCTCGAGGACCATCAACTACCTCAAGGGTCCCTATTGCCCAGTAACCTCGAGGTCACGGGCTAAGGCACTATTATAACCTCAAAAACTCTTCATTTCCATAACATTTCAAAAGTTCAAAACATTTTCCCTCAAGAGCTCTATGCATTCCCACCTCTTCGTAACCACCCAAAACCGTTCTGAATTACTCAAAATCAACCGTTACACCTCTCCTACTCCTTTAAACACAAGATCCCCAATTTCCACTTATTCTCGATCTCACATTTTCTCAGTACCAAAACCCCTATTCTTCACCTTCTTCACTCAAATCTCCATGTCCACTAAATCCAAAGAAATGGCCTGCACGAAGACTCACCCATTTCACTCCCAAGAGAGCTTGGACAACCCTAATGTCCCTTACCAAGCTCAATCACCTCCGAAGACCACTTCTCATCCCTTGGCACCAAAGAAAAGGAAAGAAAATATGAAGAAAAGAAAAGAAATGGCCTCGAAGAAGAAGGATCCTCTGGCCAAGAAGCATAGGCCAAAGGTTTAGGAGAAGAATCCCCTAAGCAAGAAGGGTCCCTCGGCCACAAGTTAAAAATCCTCAGAGGTACCTCAGGCTCCCACAGTACTTAGGCTAAAGGGTATTGTGATTCAAGAGCCTCCAGTCACTCGATCACGGTATACTCCTCAGAAGAAGCAAGTATAAGGAAGAAAGAAGCCCCAGCTTCTCCATCATCATCCTCTAATTTTTCCACTGAGAGTGTACCATCATTTGCTACACTTCACAGACCGAGGAAGGATCATCTAGATGCCTTGGTGAGACAGATATCTGTAAACATGCTAGATGAGGCATTAAGGACACAAAGGCAAAGCTCACAAAGACAAAGTCAGGGTCAGGGTTCACATGCCTCACCTCAAGAGGATGAAGGCACCTCTGCACCTCCTGGTTTCAACACCAGTGAGCTAGTTGATATTGAGAGGTATTTAGAGGACTTTGAGAAGAGAAGGATCCACAAGACTCTTTATCTATACCTGCAGCATTTGAGGAATTCAGTCCAGCTAGACCTCTCTGAGTACTTCTCACATTACACTCCTTGGATATCAGTGAACCTACTCTTTTCTCCAAGGGTGGTCAAGCACTTTTATTCTAGCTTGGAGCTTCTTCCAAGGCCATCCGTATCTAGATCTGAGGAGGAAGAGGCAGAGGAAGAGATGAAGGCCAAGGTGCGAGGCCAAGAGTTCTTGATCTCAGCCTCGAGAATCAATAAGTGGCTAGGGATCAAAAAGCCTCTAACTTATAAGGAGCCCAAGATGTCTAGTAGTGAGATCTTCAAAGTTCTTAGACCTGGTGTTCAGGTTGGCCCACTCAGATTCAGACCCTCCGAGATGAGTGATTATTATAGATGCACTTGGTATGTCTTCTTTCATATACTAGTGTACAAGTATGGGAACTGGTCCCATTTCACTACTCGGGAGTACAAGATGTTCGCCGTGATCATCAAGAATGAGAAGCAGAACTTAGGGGAGTACATCTTTACTGAGTTGAGGAGATACTATACTACTAGCAAGTAGTCCACGAGGATCTCTTTTCCTCACATTATCTCTCCCATTCTCAAGGCCAACAAGATCTAGTACCTGGACGCTTCTGATTCAGTTGAGAGACCAGATCGCTTAGATCCATCCCACCTCACTAATATAGGGATTAAGCTTCCACCAAATGGATGAGGACCCACATTTTCTATGAAGAGGAAGAAGACTCCTCCTCTATCAGCTTCTGTGCCTCAATTCATACCTCAGGCTTTAGCTTTAGCATCAGCACCTGAGAATGATACTCAGTCATCAGCACCACTTCCTCAGGCTCTGGGCATTGTCCATCACTTCAGGCCTTCATATCAGAGACCATCGAGGCTCATTTGGCACCTCTCCATGCTAGGATATATCATCTTGTTCAGCAAGCCAATGAGTAGAGTACTGCCCTCAGAGCTATATCACATACAAATTGATCCATAATGATAACTCTCCTCCTTCTTCAATTTGGAATAAGGTATGGAAATTAAAAGTTCCACAACGATGTAAGACCTATTTATGGGCCATATTGCATAATAGGTTATTAACAAATGCATTAAGAGTACAACGTGGAATGGTAGAAGATGCTACTTGTGTAGTATGTGAAGAGGGTATAGAACACTTATTACATGTTTTAAGGGATTGTCCAAGAACTAAAAGTTTCTAGAAAAGCATAATTCATGACAAGTTCTTTAATACAGATTTATTGGAATGGTGTGCTTTAAACTTGTTTAAATCAGTTGGTTTTGTGAATGACACTAAATGGGTAGAATTTTTTGCCTTGTTGTGCTGGCTGCTATGGAAATTTAGAAATAAAAAGATTTTTAAAGGGCTTAATGTATATCTTAGCTCTTTGAAGATCCATGTAGCAACCATAACTGATTCCATAAGAAGAAACAACAAGAGGTGCCATGATGTGAACTTGCAAGGGAGTCATGAAATGCCTGAGGCTCACTCGGTAACAATCCCCTCAGGTTATTATAAACTTTCTGTGGATGGTGCATTCTCGAAACTTCTCTACTCGGAAGCTTGTGGATGAGGCAAATGGGACCCACAAAATAACTTCTATGGGGGATTCATGATGGGAATTCAGCAGGAGGGATCTTTAAGCGCTGAGTTATGGGGCTGTTTAACTTATTTAAAGCAAGCTTGGGACATGGGTATAAGGAAGATGGTTCTACTTACAGACTGTCTTGATGCCTGGAGACTATGTCGAGAAGGATGTACTAAGATACACATGCAACGAAACTTGGTGTTGGATATTCAAAACTTATTGGAGTGTAGTTGGCAAGTAGAGATTTGTCACATCCCAAGGAACTTAAACCTGGTTGCATATTTTGGCAAAAAAAAAACCTAGTTGCATATAACCTTACGAAAAGAGCACTCAATATGAAGCTAGGATTCTACTTGATAAATAGGCTTAACACTTACTTGGTTCACGTAGAACCTGGTTAGCAATAGCATTTTTGTTTCTTTTAGTTTCTTAGCTTTCATCATGTATCGAAACAAAATACCTATCATTTCAAATTTATTATGCACTCTAAATTAGAAAGGAAGAAATTTGACTTTAAAAATAGACATCATAGTTTTAATACATATCAGTTACATTAATACATATTTATGTAGATAAATATCAACGTCATTCTCTACCATTACGCTTAATTGATACCCTATTCAATTTTAAAACCTATGTATAGTCTCTCACTTCTTTATAATACATTATGCCAATCCTATGTATTTATGCCCTTTGCTTTAGTATGAAACAATTTTGTGAATAATGCTTAATAGCTTTTAAGTGTTTTTGGGTACAATAAAGACTTTGATGGCTATTAGAAAAAGGCAAATGGAAACAGCCTTTAGTGATCATCATCATAATTTAACTCATAAATTATAGTTATAATCCAGCAATTTGGATATCAATCGTAACACCAACTTCAAAATTCACTAAGAGAAAAAGGAATCTTGTCATATTACAATTATTTCACATTCTTTGCATCATCTGTAATGAACTCCATCCACGAACCATCTTATTTGATCGACTTTATCATCTGTGATGTGATAGGAACGGACTGAAATCGATCTTGATTCTCAATGTTGGGGCATTGGGGTACGAACAGCCTGCACAATGTGTTACAGCCCCAATTGTCAAATTATTAGCATAATCACATCATCACAAGAATAGTCATGCCGTGTCCTACATCTTCATTTATCCACTCCCTTCATTCCTTTTTTTTTATAAAATAGAATTGGTAGGTATGCCCTATTCCTTTTTATAAGATAAATTCAAGGTTGTCTTAAAAGGTTTTTTGTTTAACAACCAACAAGCTGGCAAGCAGCCTTTGTGAGGAAAAGAACATAAGTTTGAATTGTGCAGAAGCTCACTTGTTGGGATAGGGAAACTCTTTGTGCTCTAAACCTCAAAAAAGGAAACCCTTGATCAAATAAGAAAATTAATTATTTACATGTTTATTGCACCTAACTAATTTCAACTAACATCGCAGTTATATCTTATTAAAAGGAATGAAGGAAGTACTTATTAATATCCCCAATACATCATGCACTTTCAAAAGACAAAAAGAAAAAATTGACAACCGTAGCCGCTTTCGTCTTCTCTCCTATGGTTTTGGAATTTCCACCAATTTGATGGGCTTCTCTTCCTCATTAGGTAGGAGTTTCCCTTCCCCTTCAAGTGGGAGTTTCTTTTTACATCCCTATGGCATGTTTTCAAATGTTTTTCCTCAGCAGCTATCAGGTGAGAGTGCTTTTCCTATTTGTGTTTGGATGTGGATGGGATAGCTTGGGTGCATAGTGCAACAAAGAGAAAATGGTAGAAAATTATTTGAAGTAGTTTGGGTATATTCAAAGAAGGCTATTGAGTGCGCCAATGAGGAAGGCTAATTAAGTAGTACGAAGTTATATAAAAAGAAGTCGAGAAAGATTGAATCGAACACTCAATAAGGTCATAAGATGACATCTTTTGGCTAATAATCTATATAAACATTTGGTTTTTGATAGAACCCAATAGTATCGTGTGGTTCATATAGTCGACCCCACCTAATAGGGTAAGGTTTTGTTGTTGGTGGTGGTGGTTATGGTGCTGCTACTTATTTAACTTACTCTTTTTTGTGTTATATGTAGAACCATAATTTAAGCACTTTGCTTTTGTCCTTTATCAATACAGGAACCCATTCTTTTTTTTTCTCTCCCACTCATAAATACTCAACTTTTTCCTCAGAGAAAATGCTCAATTCTCACTTTAGTAAAAAAGTCATTAGTAACTAAGACATCTCATTTAATGTTGAAAATAATTGTAAAATGGTACTTGTTAGTTATAAATAACTAATTTAACTAATTTTTTTAATACTAATGCATTTGTTATAGGGTAGTAAATGGTGAAAGGAGAATGTATAAAATAGGCCGTGTTAAAATTCTTTTCCTAATAATCGTTAGTGATTGAGAGTGTATTTTTTAAAAAAATAAAGGAGAATGTATAGTGAAAGTGATGACATACTTGGTCATTGTGTTGTTCCAATGCAAGAAGGAGACTCCGACTCATTGAGTATTCACTATTTTCAAAAACACTTTTGCATATGACACGCCATCCACACTTTATTGAAACATTTGCACACCTTCTATTACGAGCATCTAATCTCACAGGAATGTGACTATACTCGCTCAATTGTAGCCAATGACTGAGTTCTTCTCTTTGTTTCCAAAACACCATCCAGAGGCGACTTTACTTTATTTCTACCATTTTTTCACACCACTTCCAAAAAACTGTGGGTCCGAGACTTGGTGGGACCGTTTGGGCAAAATCAAATCAACAAATAGGCACATGGTTGGGTTTAATGGAATAAAACTTATCATCAACCACAATGCATAACCCAACTCCTAATATTTCTTCACCGAATGGAGGCATGTCTATCATCAACAAAGCTTCTCCTCTGCCGTCGAAACAAATATCCTTTTTATTCTCAAACCATGGGGGTATTTTACTTCCTGAAATAGTCATTGCAAGAGTTTCTCCTTGCATCCTTCTTTTTACCTAAACCCCAAAAAGATCACGCATCAAATTATATAGTATAATGAACAATAAAATATATTTAGAATACATACATATATGTGTGTGTACCAGATCAATTGAAGCAAAGAGATGTAATAATTGTTCTTCCACTGTTTCCAATGAACCACATCCTTCTGCACCCACTGTACTTAAACACGGCCCTGTATGTGGCAACAACTGAAGTTCTGAACAAGAATTCAAAAAAAGAACTTCCAGTTTTAAAGGATTAGATATAGATCCAGCAGGTAGATTCGTAAACTTGTTTCCACTTAGATTTAATAAGTTCAATGATGACAAGCCACACAAATCATTTGGTAAGGATACATCATCAATACTGCAGTAGCTTAAATTTAATTTTCTTAGAGATTTAAGATTGAACATTGAAGCAGGAAATTTTAAGCTGTTGAGTTGAATTCCTCCAAAACATGTGGCTCAATAGGTGCATCAAGCTCCAAGAGTTCGACATTGACCTTTTGTACCCTCCAAAACATGTGGTTCAGAGGTCAGAGACGGCATTGAGCTTCTTATGTGAGCATGTGAGTGATGGGTGACGGCCACAACTCCGCTGTGAGGGGCTGAGTGAATGAGAGTGGCCGGCGTCTGGTGAGAGGCAAGAGTGAAAGGCAAGACTGACTAGTGACTAGGGTATTAGTGTTGCAGCTATGTTGGACGCTTGGACTTCAGAACTTGGACGAAGGATGAAAGGAGTGGATCAGTGGAGAGTGGATTCTGAAGTCTGGGCTTGACTTTTGGGCTTTACAGATTTTTTAGGGGAAAAAAAAAGAAAAAAGTTTAATCATGAACCCATCGGACCAGCCCACCACGGGCTGAGCCCATATGGTTTTGGGCCTAAAACATCAACATAAAAACGGTCTCACTTTTTTCAAACCCAAACCACTCATATTTCGGCTCAAGCAGCTTCGACCCACGGTTAAAACCCATATTATTGGCTCTAGATATGATCATGGATATAACTTCCACGCTTAATAAGCTTTTTTTCATATATCATAGCCATAAACAGTGACTTAACTAATTTACGATTTCAACCTTTTCTTATATATTCATATAACCTATTATTTTTATCCTTATTATATAAGTGTTTATCAAGTTTATCTTCAACATGGATAGAAATATCTTTTATTTCTTGGATAAGTTCATAGGAATAGAGATTATTATATTTTGCTAATTCTTAATCTAACAAGAAAAAACTCATTATTCGGTAAGCACTAGCAGAAGCATCTTGAGTGATAGGAGTATGATGATATATAAGATGGAAATGTTCTTTAAATATACCACTCTTACAAAGAAATTGAAAGGGATCCTTAGCTTCTACAACCGTTTTTAATAGAATCTCACTATCATTATTTGATAATTTTATATTATTTGCCCAAATAATGGCATCTTCATGACTACTAAACTTTTTATAATGAATACCCACAGCAGCTAAGCCTTTGGTCCCAGTGTATGTGTTAAGTTACTCTACTGAAAAATATGAAAACAAAGGCAAATAATGATAACTTACACTCTCTCCTAAACATTATCACAACAAGAATTTCAATGACAAGGGAAACAAGAAGCCGAAGAGAACATCCAATAGTGGTTTCTAATTGACTCAACAACAACAACAACAACAAAGCTTTAATCTTATTGAGTAGGGTCGGCTACATGAATTGCGCGACACTATTATACTCTGTCGAAAACCATATCTTCAGATAAGTTGTTGACCAAAAGGTCCCTCTCTATAGTCTTACTGAGTGTTTGCTTCGACCTCCCTCTACCTCTCTTTATAAGGCTTCATAATACTTAATCAACCCTCCTTATCGGTGTATCCAACTGTCTTCTTTGCACATAACCAAACCACCTCAAATAATTTTCTATCATTTTCTCTGTAATAGGAGCCACTCCAACTTGTTCACATATGTGATCATTATAAATCTTATCAAGTTTTGTATGATCACAGATATATCTCAACATTCTAATTGACTCAACACTAGGGGGAAAATTACAGTAGAAACAACTTATTGAAGGCAGCTAGAGCGCACGCAGAGACATGTAAAACAAATTTACAATGAAAACAATTTATTGTCCCTATATATATTGGAAAACTGACTCATAATCGAATAGCGAACTCCAACTGACTCAACATGACCCTCTTATGTAGCAATGACTTAAAAAATATCAATGACAGACTCAAAATTTAATTTTAAAAGAAAAAAGAAAAGGAGACTAATTGACTAATTATGCAAACTTCCCTATTTATCCGTCCCTTCTAATACATAAGAGTATGTTTAGTGTATGTTTGGCTCAATAGAGAGGAGGGGAAGGGAAGTATTTTAATACTAATACATAAGAGTATGTTTAGTGTATGTTTGGCTCAATAGAGAGGAGGGGAAGGGAAGTATATTAATAGAGGGGAGAGTTTGAGAAGGATTTTATTTTATCTTGTTTGGATGGATAAAAAAGAAGGGGGGATTTTAATAATGTAAAAAAAGATAATCAACAATATAAGAATATAATTAATAGAATGTGTGTATTAATTTATTTTTCTTATTAAAAATATGTATAGAGCGGTAAAAAAATACAATACAGTGTTATACTAATAATGTATAATACAAATCTAAAAAGGAGACAACCTAGACATATTAAAAAAAGTAAAGACCATATTCATGTTAATTAATAGAAGCCAAAATATAACATTTCTCTCCAAATTTCCCCAATTTTTTAGGGGAGGGTTAAAAGGGGGAAGAAGGGAAAATCTTAAAAAAATTTCCTTCCCCTTCTAAAATTTTTTGTTATCCAAACAAGGGGAGGGAGAAAAATCCTCCAATTCCCCTCCCCTTCCCTCATACCAAACACAACCTTAAGGAACATAGAATTATGTATATAATTTAAAAATTCATTTTACTTGAGTAATTATGTGATTTTTGAGCCCGTTTGCTTCAACCTCATTGCATGCCTACAATGGTAATCATGATTACTTACCATAATAAGAGTGTTTGGTTGCTCTTTAGCATGCTAATAGAGTTTACCATGGTAATGTTGATTACTAAAAAAATGGTAATCATCATTCCTTCATTACCATCCCATTACATGGTTCCAAAAGTCTAATTTACCTTTTAACTTCATTTGTCTTTATTTCACTTGTTTCATGTCACTTGTCATATCACGTCACAACCACACTACTGCCGCCACCTCCTCTTCCACCCCGCCGTCATCTCTGCCACCACTTCCTCCTTCTCCGCTGCTGCCACCACCACTTCATCCTCTTCCTCTATCACCATATCTGCCACCACTGCTGTCACGGCCACCCCCACCTCCACCGCTGTCACCCTGACCTCCTCTACTGTCGCAACCACCTCCTTCTCCTCCATCACATCCGTCGCCACTGTGACCCCCACCGCTATCGACCCTACCTCCTTCTCCTTTACCATCGTAGCCACCTCCTGCTCTTCCATTGTCGTCACCACCTCCTCCTCCACCATCATCACCACCACCCCCATCGTCGTTGACCCCACCTTCTCCTCCTCCACTGCCGTAGCTCCCTCCTCCCCCTCCACCATAGTAGCAACTGCCATTGCCACTACCCCTACCGTTATCGACCCCACCTCCTCTTCCTCCACCATCACCGCCACCCCCACCGTTGTCGACCCCACTTCCTCCTCCTCCACGCCATGGCTGCCACCCCTACCGTTGTCGGCCCCACCTCCTCCACTACCGCCACCACCTACTCCTCCTCCTACACCGCCATCGCCGCCACCTCCACTGTGCCCCTACCTCCTCCTCCTCCTCTACCACCACCACCACCTACTCCTCCTCTACTGCCATTGTCATAGTCGCCTCCTCCATTGTCGTTGCCGCCACCTCCACCACGCCCCCACCTCTTCCTCATCCACTATCGCCGCCACTTGCTCCTCCTCCATCACCGTTGCTGCCACCGCCACCTCCATCGTTTTCGTTGTCACCATTACCGCCACCTCCGCCTCTACCACCATCACAGTCACTGACACTTGCTCCTCCTTCACTACCGCCGCTGCCGCCACCTTACCTCCTCATCCACTACTGCCACCGCCACCTCCTCCTCCACCATTATCACTATCGCTACCCTTGTACAATAACTCTTAACTATTTTTCTACAAAGATTATATTAAGGGTAAAATGGACAATGTGTGATATATTAATTTTAAATAATCATTAAAAAAATAACCCATTGCACCTTACTTAAAAATCTAACAAACACTTGCCATGTAATTAGAATTGCATTGCATTACCATTGCATTGCATTGCACTGGAGGGTGCAATGGGTTTAAACCAAACGGGCTCATAATGTGTTGGCTTTATGTTTTTATTATATATAGTTGTTTTCATTGTTGTTTATTTTGTTTTACTAGTAATATTTATTATATAAGACACAATATAATCATTGATAATAACAAGATAATATTTTTTTAAAAAAACTTATATTTATAGTATAAAAATTTCATTACATTACAAATAAGCATCATACAATTTAAAAGAAATTGATACTGAAATACTTTCACAATAGAAAATTATCTTATATTTTTTTAATGATTAAAGAAAATCAGTTAATAAAAAAATTATACAATACATAGATATAGGGCTTCAAATCGAATTAAGAAGGAGAAATGAAATAATTGTAGGAAAAAGAAAATCATACATAATTTAGATATTTAATAATTTATCCAAAAGAAAAACTGTAGAAGACTAAATATCTCTAGTCATTGCTAGTTCTTGATTAGAAATTAAATCACCAGACGAATGAATAATTGCAAAACAAACTTTGGTCAGAAGAAACAATTTGTTATAACTCTTCTGACTAACTGTAAGGAACAGCAATGGAGACTGTGAGACAGTCGTGACCAGTCAAAAAACCTTAAGAGACGGTTAGGGTTTCTGTATATGTAACATCCCACTTTTTAGGATCCTTACCTTATCTTACAATGGCTTTTTGAACCACTGACGTGTCCGTATGTCGAAACAAATAAATTAAAATTTTCAACACAGACACAGCAATGGAATAACTTTTCTCATTAACAGAGGCACAAAACCAAAATCCATAAGATACATTGATCATATTATACATGATTATATGTCAAGAAATAA
>JBAGKO010000010.1:23630821-23644546 GCA_037177275.1 Acacia concinna
ACAACACTACAATAAACTCTCTAATTTCTCTCTATTAGTAGGATGATTGTAGGATGGTTGTGGGATGGTTTTGAAGTAAAATGATGATACCTATTTATAGTTGAAGCTTCAAGGACCAATTTGTAAATAATTCAAAGTTTAGGAACTAATTAAGTAATTTTTCCATGCCAAATTGTCCAATTTAGCTGCACCCCATTTTTGACTTCCCATTTCTTACCTAAATTGTTGACTAATTTGATGTGGTTACTGCAACTTTGACATATAAAAATCCTTTAAGTGTGCCTTTTTGTTTAGAAGTTATATATATATATATATATATATATATAAAAATAAAGATCCTTTAGGTGTGCCTTTTTGTTTAGAAGTTATAATTACCTTATCATGGATACTAGTAAAATCGCAAATGAAAGTGGAAGAATACAAGTAGAGATAACAGAAGGTGCGTAGAGTGTGGAAGTTAGTTAGTGTCGGTTATATTAAGCACACTGCTACACATGATATAGGTTTCTGCTGTTAATGCATATATACTAAACTACTATTAATCCCTCTTGCTATCTAATCCTTAATTTTGATACCGCCGATGCATCTTTTTATACTTTAATTTGTAGTAAGCGGTTAATATAATCATATTCAGATTACTATTACTTAGTACTGATATATGGCTAGTACGGGTTTATTTTTGTTGTAGATGTCAAAGAAACTAATTAAATTATATTAAAATTATAATATATTTTTTAAAACTAATTTATATGATTTATAAATTGATATATTATCTAATGATATACAATATATAATATGATGAAATAATTTTTTTAATTTTTTTTAAAAATCAATTATATCTTATATGTAGAAGATGATACAGTAAAATAATGATTTGGAAGTGAAAATTTAAAGAGGAGCGACAGTTGAAAATTGGAATAATCAAAAGCATTTCAGCTTATGATGGGAGGGGGTTTTTTTTTTTTTAGATTTTATTAAATTTCATCGAGTGGTTAGAGAAAGAAAGGGAAAAAAAAGGGATGCAGGTAAAAACAAAAACTAAAACACTTCTAGGTGAATTGACCTAGATAGACAGAATATATGTTTATGCTTATAATTATTAAAGAACGAAAAAGGTTATTGAATAAGATATTATAAAAAAAATTTGAACAAAGAACCATATTGAATAAGGTTATGTTAGGGGAAATGAGGTTTAAGAATTAAAAAACCTTATTTTATTAGACTGAGGGAAAGTTTTTTGTCTTTTAATGAAAACCTCCTCTAACTTGCCAATCCTTTAAAATTAGGATTTTGTCAAGGGAGAGAAATTTTATGTTTTATTGTGACTAAAATGTCCGTATCATTTTTGTAATATTCTAGAAGCACCCTTGAAGAAAAACCATTTTCCTTCTCTTCACCTCTGACCCAACTCACTCTCTATTTCCCTTTCCTCCCACTTCCAGCCGATGGTGGTCACTCTCGCCGGTGTAGATTCGTCGCCGTCCAGCCGCTGCTTTTGGATCCATTCGAAACTTTCCCTTCTTGTCACAATAGACCAATCGTATGGGCCTTGCCGGGTAGGCATCAAGGGCACAGAAGGCAATGGCAAGGATGTCGCCACTGGTAATGGATGCCGCTTTTCCCTTCTAATTCAAAGTTATTGTGTAATATACTTCCTTCGCTTTGGAAAGTTTCTTTCATATTCATTTTCTAATTTTATAATTTTGGCCATAACTCTCTCCCCCTCCACTCCCAAATCTGAAAATCATGCAGATGGTTGTGATGCTCTTATCGATTTGGGGTTTCTGATTTATTTTGTTTTTCTACTTCTGCGATACTGCTTTTGTGACACTGAACTCGCTTGGCATATTCTATATGCCATATTGTTTGCCATAAAGAGAAAAGGTATAATCGTTCAATTAAAATTCACTCCCTTTACTTATCCTCTTAAATCAAATAAGAAATAAAACTTAACTTCTCCTCTTCTTGAATCAAATAAGATTATAACATTTCCTAATTTAACTTTAATAAATCTCACCTATCATTATTTCAATTGAATTAAATATAGCCTTAGAGACAATACCAGAAAAGCTGGACACCAAATCCAAAAGAAAATGGGATGGGAATAATACAGTAGAGTGCTATAAACTTGCTTGCGAGTGAAGTTACATATTACACGTAATCAAATTAGTCCCTGTGTAAAGGTTTTTAAGAATCGTCATCACTAAAAGAAATTTGGAAGCGACATATGTAAAGTTTTTAAGAATCACAATCACTAAGGTGTGTTTGGGATGAGGGGAGGGGAAGGCAATTGGGGATTTTGCTCCCCTCTCCTTATTTGGATAACAAAAAATTTTAGGAGGGGGGAAAATTTTTCAAGATTTTCCCTCTCTTCCCCTCCCAACCCTCCCTTCCAAAATTGGGGGAATTTAGAAAGAAAATGTTATATTTTAACTTCTATTAATTAATATGAATATGATCTTTACTTTTTTTAATATGTATAAGTTGTCTCCCTTTTATATTTGTATTATACATTATTAGTATTATACTATATTGTATTTTTTTTATCACTCTATACATATTTTTAATAAAAAAAAACAAATTAATACACACATTTTGAAAGTTGCTTGTAAAATTTTTTTATTACATAATAAATATTAATTCTCATTTATATACTACATTTCAAAAACTTTTATATTAACTAGTGTCTATTTTATTTTCTATTGATTATATTCTTATGTTGTTGATTATATTTTTTTCCCTTATCAAAATCCCTCCCCTCCCCTCCATTTTTATCCATCCAAACAAGATAAAATAAAATCCTCCTCAAACCCTCCCCTTCCCTCCCCTCCCATTAAAATACCTCCCCTCCTCTCCTTTCCGTTGAGCCAAACACACCCTAAGCATCCACCCTTAAATTTAATGGTGAGGAAGCGAGTTCAAATAATGTGTCTGAAATATGAAAAAAAAAAAGAATTAATTCATTCTAAAAAGTTTTAAATTGTAGTTGCAATAAAGTTTACCTTTTTTTAACCCAAATGCTAAAAATTTCTTCCTCCAGCCCTTAGTATCACATCTAACGTATAGTTTGATTTAAACTACAAACTAAATGCTCTATCCTTCTTAAAATATAAGAGACAGTCGACACTCTTGCCTTGTCTCAAAATATAAGAAATATTTGAATAATGTCTTGTACTTCACTTTTTTTTTTCAAATTTGCCCTTATTCAATACTAATCTATTAATACTTGTATTGACCATAAAACGTTATCATTCATTCTAAAAAGTGTGTATGAAATATGGAAAAAAAAAGAATTAATTCATTCTAAAAATGTTAAATTGTAGTTACAATAAAGTTTACCTTTTTTAACCCAAATGCTAAAAATTTCTACCTCCAGACCGTAGTATCATATCTAACGTATAGTTTGATTTAAACTACAAACTAAATAATCTATGATTCCTAAAATATAAGAGACAGCCAACACTCTTGCCTCATCCCAAAATATAAGAGACATTTGAATAATGTCTTGTACTTTATTTTTTTTTCAAATTTGCCCTTATTCAATACTAATCTATTAATGCTTGTATTGACCATAAAAGTTATCATTCCTGAGGAGAGGAAATGAGAGAGGGATAGGGGGAGAAAGAGCGATGTACTTTAATAAAGGCATTCTATCTCTTATTCCATATCTCCTTATTAATAAAATTATTTTAGTAAAAAAGAAGTAACAATTCTAATATACTAATTATTCGTTACCGTCACTTTTTTTTGCTTTCGCAAGGTATCCCCCAGCCCGGTAGGCCAAGAACTAATCCTCCACTCATTGTGGGTTCCTTTATAGGAAGGACAGCTGGTCAAAAGATTTAACGCTGCTCCATACCCAAGGCCAGGGATTAAACCTTTGACCAAGGTTAAGGGTGGAAGAGCCCCTACCGCTCTACCACACGCCCCTGGTTTTCATTACTGTCACTTTGAACTATGAGATTCGGTTAAATATATCTTATTATTTGGGACAGAACGGGTATTGTATTAAAAGAGATTACACTTTATAACAGGCACGGGATATACTTCTTTTTAATTAGAATATAGAAAAGTAACAAATTTATTAAATACTCTCAACAATATGATGTTGCATGTTATAATAGTTCTATCATAAAAAGCACATGAGGTGAGCATAAATAGTCACCAATCACATTCTCACCAACTTCTTACCTCCAGTCATAAATATAGATGGCAGCAGAACACGGAGCATGAATCACAAATAAGCTTTGAACGTTAAACGCTGCAATTAGGAGTACATTCACTGCTCCATTTTACAGTGACAATATTTAGTGAAGACGATGACTTGCACAATTTTGCTTGATCATAGCTTCTTGAACTATTCACCGTAGCTTTATCCTCATCTACATCTACACCTCCACCTTCCTTTGGGCTATCAATTTCCCTCAAAACCTCTAAAACTTTATCAATCAAAGGCCTCATTTCCTTTTCTATTTGCAGACACTGAAACGCCAATTCTCCTAAAGCAACCACCTTCTTCTTCACCTCACTATCTTTCTCTATCCCCAAAGATGGATCCACCAGTTCCTCAAATTCATTCCTTTGTATCTTCCTAACCGCAAGACCCCCCAATGTTATCTCATCATTGTTCCTTCCCATATCAACAGCCGGCATCGAAGATATCAACTCTATAAGCACAACCCCAAAACTATAAACATCACTTTTATTAGTTAACCTAAAGCAAAAATAGTACTCAGGATCAAGATAACAAGGTGTTCCTTGCGGGGCTATAGAAACATGTGACACATCATCTGGAAACAGCCTAGAAAGTCCGAAATCTGCAACCTTAACACAAAAATTGTTGTCGAGGAGAATGTTGTTGGTTTTGACATCACGGTGGATGATGCCAGAGGCATGAAGGTAAGAGAGAGCGCTTGCAGTTTCTATGGCAATTTTGATTCGAAGGGGCCATGTCAGTAATGAAGGCTTTGCAGAGCCACCGCGAAGGTGGCTAGCAAGGGTTCCATTTGGGATGTATTCGTAGACAAGGAGGAGCTCACGACTTTGACGAGAAGTGCAACCATAGAGAGAGACCAGATTTTTGTGACGGAGGCTAGTGAGGATCTCAACTTCAGTCATAAATTGTTTTACTCTCTTATAGTTGTGGTTGAAAAGGTGTTTCACTGCGACTTCACGCCCATCTTGAATCTTCCCTATAAGTGAAATAGCTCAGAGTTCAAAACTTTATGAAGAAAAATATAATAATATAGGACAAGAAATTAGAGTGATGTGATAATACCATAGTAAACAGAGCCGAAGCCACCATCTCCGAGTTTGTTGGAGGGGTTGAAGTTGTTGGTTGCATCTTGAAGTTCATTATAGGAAAAGATTGGGACTCTGAAGACAAGTCTGCCACTATCTGGGTCCAGTTCATTATTTGGGTAGTGATTCATTGATCGGAGTCTGACATGAGACAAAGCACTCTGTTTTGGTTTGTAAAATCGGAAGATGAGCAGCAACACTATTATCAGAATTCCCAATCCTGCTCCAAAACCTGACACCATGTGTCAAGTCCTTAAAACTCTTCCTTGTGAAAGGCAAATGTTTACTTAAACACAATTACAACTTTATAACAACCTAGCTATACAAGATAATAATAATGTGGGAACAAGGAGATAGCTGAAAATGAGTAAAAATGAACTAAAATTACCTGTTATCAACCCCAGCCTCCAAGCTGTTTGTCTTTTATTTTGATCCTCTGTCTCAGTTTCATTAGATTAAATTAGATGCAGACAAAAAGCATAAGCAGAGTTGACAGGAATAGAAACGAGCTTATAAACAAGAATGAACAAGTTTCACATGTTATTACTTGGTCTGTATTTACCTTTGAATTTGGAACAATAAAATCCTCCGGTGCTGTTGAGCCGGCAAGAGCCTTTCTCAAAGAAACATTGTTCACATTCATGAGAAAACTGAAAGTTAACGGGGATTTCAGAAGCTATGAATGTGAATGGATCAGGAGAGAAAGCCACCATATTAACCGGAAGTTGAACCCTTGGACACTTTGCCAAAGAAAGTGGGAGATCATCTTCATCTTGGGATCGGAAGAAGATGGTCTCATTATTACTCTTACCACACCCTGTATAGTTAAAGAACTGCTTTGGAAGCGAGTAATTGAGGGAACCATTACATTTGTACATGGTTATGTTTGGCAAGATATGAAAAGAACCTATGGGCGAGGTGGGAGGAAGAGTAATATTGCAGCACAAGGCTTCACAGCTATCATTTTTCTCTAAACGCTTCTCTAAATCTGAGTCTCGAACGAAAACAACAGTTTTGAAACCCTGGTCTATTCTCGTAACATGAAACATCTTTTTTCCAAAGTAGACAGTTTTTGCAGCGTTGGGGTTTTTATCTTGGCAGCCATGAATCGGTAACACCCCACAGTATTTGCGTTGAGGAGTGGTTAAAGGGAACCAGAGCTTACCCAGATTCCCACAGTCAAAGAACAGTGGGCACTCTTCAACAGAAGCAGGAGATAGAGCAAGCACATGGTCAGACAAGAAGAAGAAGAAGATGAACGAATAAGAAGGCAGAACCATCCTTCTGAGACGATTACTCTCATAGAGAAAAAAGTTTATAGTCTATGAGACTTTGATTAATTGTTTCAAGCAAAATAACTTGATTGAAGATATTTTTTCCTTTTTGGGGGAATTAAGTGTTGCAACTTCGTTCTCCCTGGAACACAAGAAACAAGTCCAAGCCGTGTGACACGGCAGTTGACTTGGCTCAAAGACCAAGACCGAGACCGAGACCAAGCACATGAATGAGACCCTTCTGTCAAGGCAAGCACAATGTGCTTCACACACTCTCTTATCAATACGTGTTTTTTTTTTTTTTTGCCCAATAACTCTCTCGTTAATACTAATGTTTGTTCCATATATAAGTGTGCTCATAAAACAATACTACTACACTCCTACTTGTAACTTGTAAGTATGGAGAAAAAAATGTATCATTAAATTTTTTGTATAGATGTACGAACTCTGTTATGAATATAAAAACCAATTTAATCAAGAAAGTGTGAATCTTATATTAAGGACACAAAAAAGAAGAAGAAGAAGAAGCAATTTTACCCTAATAAATTATTGTGAATACTTTATAATCAAACACAACCATATGTACTTCCTCTAATTTTTTTTAGGGCTAAGAAGTTACACAATTAACACCTGCACAAATTTAACAACCAATCATTTATTTATTAGTATCCAACACAACTAACTGTTTTTTATGTAAAAATAGGCATAAACAATTTATTTAGGAATAGATATAGTAACGTAATTGACCAAGTTAATTTCTATTACTTTTTTTAATAAAGTGTATCACATACAACTAACTATTTTTAGAGGGATTCAGTTGTAAATTTAACAATGAACTATTCCCATGAGCACCCAACATAATTAATTTTCATAAAAGAATTTATAAGATAATTATGGACATTTATATTAATGCTCTTATTTTATTTTATTTTTTAATAAGAGCATTTACAAGATAAATAAATTAATTTAAAATAATCCAACAAGTTTGTTTTAAAAAAAAATACTGCAGATAAGACGTTTGAGAGTGCGATTGCAATTAAATTGACTGGGGATTGTAAATTGTCAAGTAAAAAACTACGAATATTAAGAAGAAATGGGGAGGGAAGAAGACTGAACGTTTGAGAAGGCGAGGTGTGAGCGTGGGATACAACTGAACTTTTGAAAAGGCTCTCATGTGTTACACAGATGCTCTATCCCTTTTCATATTAGTTCCATCAGTTGTACGCGTTTATGTTGCATCGTCGATATGCCGATAATGATAGGTGCGGTTTTGGAAATGACTAGCTTCTACTTCTTCTTCTTTCTTTTTAATTAAAAATAACAAATTAGCTACTTTATTAAATTTGTAATGTTTATAGATCTGGAGACCTGTAGAGCGGGCTAGGAGCTCTACAGAAATAAAGGGGAAAAATCTTGATTTCTTCTACAAAGCCCATATATAATCCATATTTTTTCTTTTGTGTCTCTATTATTAAAATTTAAAAGGTATAGTTGGTAAGGAGTTGAATCATAGCTAACAAGAACGTGAGTTCAAATTCCACTTTTGCATGTATTCCTGTAGACGCTAATTGAACCCAAATGCATATACCTTGACCTTAGTAAGCCCCAAGACTCAAGATTGGCAAGCATTTGAATTAACTTACTCTTCTGTTGGCAGCAATCACAAAATTAGTCTTAAACATTAGAACTGCAAATAGGAGTGCATTCACTACTCCATTTTATAGTAAATGTATTTGGTGAAGACAGTGACTTAAACAACTTTGCCTGATCATACACTACAAAAAAAACATCAAATTACTAACGAAATTTCAATTGTTATATAGAATTACCGACAGAATTCTGTCGAAAACGAAATTACTGACGAAATCCATTCCGTCGGTAAAAAATACGTGAAAAAATAGTTTACCAACAAAAATTACCAACGAAATTATCGATAGAACGTTACTGATGGAAAATTCTGTCGGAAATTATTGACAGAAAATTCTTACGTGGGCATCGCTGGCGGCCGCCCTCGTCGAAGCTCTAGCGACTGCCACGTGTCCTCTTTTCCTTGCACCACGTGCCGCCCTCATCGAAGCTCTAGGGACTACCACGTGTCCTTTGAATTAATTATTGAGTTTTATGACTAAGTCAAGATTCAAACCTTGGACCTCTCATATGCATTGTGATGCCTTTGCCAGTTAAACTGGTTGGACCATGTGTTATTTATTCACATAGTAATATATATATATAACCTAACAATTTAAAAATATAATATAAATATATATGTATATATAATATTAATTATATTATTTATTAATATAAATATATATATGATATCAAATATAAATTAATATATTTCTTTTTTAATATAATAATTAAGAAATTTTATTTTCGTATTTCATTTAAATATTTATTCTTAACATAAAATATATTATATATTAAATATTTTTTAATATTAATTTTATGATATTTCTCCTTTTATTTTATTTTTTCGTTTTATATTATTATATATTTAATTTATTTTTTTTTATTTAACTATATTTATTATTATTATTTTAAATATTACCGACGGAATTACCAATGGAAAGAAATTCCGTTGGTAATTACTGGCAGAATCTGTTTTCCGTCGGAAAAAATTCCATGGGTAATCTATCAGTAATTACCTACAAATTTTTTTTCCGTCGGTGATTTTACCCACGGAAATTCTGTCAGAAATTCGTCAGAAATTACTGAAAAAATTCATTCTGTTGGTAATTTCGTCGGTAATCCATAATTTCTTTTGTAGTGTGTGTGGTCTAAATTGTGGGAACTTTTTAGACAATTTCTTTTCTTAAGAGGTATAAATATTTACTTTTTTCTATATCTTCATTTCTTCTTGTAAAACCCACCTCTTTATATTTGAAAAGAAAACTAACCATCCAAGAAGTACATGTTTTCAACAATTTAACTATATATTAATCGAATTCAAGCAATTCAATCTTTTCCAAATACAAATAGAAAGCTTCAACATGAAATAAATGTCCTACAACAATTGAAGAGTTAACTAATCTAATCAAACTATACTAAGTTCCTAACAATGTGAAATTATGACTTAACAATATAAAAGTGTTAGTGTAAATATTGTGTAAGATGTCAATAAATAATTTACTCTAGCACTCATAAATGTAGTCAATATCATCTTCAGCAAATTTTGAAAGATATATCTATCTCCTAAGTAAATGTAGTCACATCTAAGGAAATAATATTGTGTGTGTGGGGCTAGGCTAAATAATGTGTAGAATGTCAAGAAATAATTTACTCTAGCATTCGCAAATGTAGCCATATCCTCTTCAAGAAGCTTTGAAAGATATATTTATATCTTGAGTGGCTTTAGTCACACCTAAAAAAATAATATTCGGCTTGCGCACACGTGCGAGGTGTCTTAACACATAAAAGCTGCATAAGCTAGTATTCTTTAGTGGCCTACAGCATTAGCAAAACCTTAAAAACAAAAATGATTGAATATGTTTATGTAAAAAACAAACATGTACTTACTTTTGGTGTGATCTATGTAGGGTCCTTTTTACTTTTGATGTGATCCATGTAGGGTCCTTCAACTCATGCATGTGTTTTCTTAAAGCTGTAACTTGGTATGTCCTCATGGCCCTATCATTAAAATCACAAGTGTTAGGAACTTAATTAAGACAAATGTAATTGTTTTACATAAGCACACTTACATGTCTATTGTCTTCTTCACTTCCTTCATTGGTTTCTAATGAAGGGAGCATAAGAAGATAACAATATTGCTCTTCATGGATAAAACAGCTAGCTACCAATGATCACAAGAAAGAAGGAACAAAAAATACAAATTGAGCCTCTAAGTAAATGAATGTAATTTTCCAATATCTACAATTATATGTTTACCTATCAAAGGGAAATTTTATTCTTACCCATGGGATATATGGCGCTAAAAAACACTTAATCTTTTCTTCACTAAGCCTCCATGATAAATATTCATGTATCAAATAAAGTAGTGTTTACTTTCTCTTCGGTGTGAATTGGGCAAAGGAATTATTTATTTTGCTTGAGGAAACCAACTAGCGATGCATGTACCTATATTAATGCAAGCATATTAGTTAGAGTTTAGTTCTTTTGATTATATTTCATTACAATTTAAAAAAAAAATACCTACATCATAAACACGTAGATGTTCATCTTGAAGTTGCTAATTAGATGCTACATGAGCTATTAAATCCTCCCTTTCAACATAGACTTCAATCCTTGCCTTGCCCACAACCTGTAATTGATCAATTAGCAACTTTTGGTTTTGACATATATATCATATGACATTAGAATCACCCATTGCATGTCATTCAATTGTAGTTGTGGTTGAGTATGCAATTGGGATTGTGAAATCGATTGATTGGGTGAAGGTTTGACTGAAGTTACCTCATATTTAACCAGGTGTACAAGTTTTTTCGGCTATAAGATGATGGTCTTCTTAGCCTCGCCCACAATCCTTACCTCATCAATAAGGATTGGTATAGGAGCATTTGCAGTTAACACTTCTTTAATTGTGACTCTTAATTGATCATCTTGTTCCCATCGCATCACATTGCGCTACAAGGTTGATTTAGAGTGAATAAAATGAAAACTTCATTTTTAAAATTTTCAGTTTTGATAATTTATATTTAAAAAATTAAAAATGAATTTCTAGACTAAATTGGAAATGTCTTAAATAAAAAAAAAAGTTCAAAATGTTACATTATATAAATTAATGATACTTGATTGAATTTATTTTTTATTTGTGTACGTTGAGAATGAATTAAATTTAAACTTTAATAAATAATTTTTTTAAAAGGCAGTACGCAGATATTATTCAAATTTTAATTAAAATGAAAAAATAATGAGTTAATGACACAGAAATATTTTTTAAACTCATGTTACCTAATGATTTATTGGAAGGGAGGAGAAAGTAGTGGTGATTTGGGAAGAAAAGCAAGTTAGGATAGTAAGGTAAAATTATCAAATTTTAAAATCCTATTTTAGGACATATAACCTAATTTAAGATTTATTGAATTTAATAACCCATTTAAAAATTTGAATAATTCAGTTGTCTTAAAAAGATTTTTCCATACAAGTAATTGAACTATGTAAACAAACAGTTGGATAAAGGAAATAAACATGGATAAAATATAACTTCCTTTTTAAAACCACAACATTTTTTTTGCCTGCCTTTTTTTTAAACCACAATTATTTATGAAGAGTGAGAAAAACTGAATATTTATTGTAGTGACACTCAGCAATAGAGCAAAAATTTAAAATGATATTAAAAGTTTCAAACATGAACAAGTCACATCTAGAAAAAAATATCATATATATGGCATCAGAGCAAGTAGCATTTTACATTTATATATGTGAATCTTGGCTCATCAGTTCTCAATTTTATATGCATTTTTAATGGCCCAAGGAAAATTCCATTAATGGCCAGCACTACTACTATAATGGGCCTCACGGGGAAAGCGACTGGTTTGAAATTTTCGCTATGCAGAAATTTCCTGGGCACCACGGTGTGCTATTTTTTTTTTAATTTTTGTTTGACTACACGTTGTTATAATAATATACATATATAACAATAAAAGTTGATCCAGTTAGTAAAAGGGTTGACTTATAACTATAAAAAAATTATATACATATATGCGTATTTTTATTTTTACCTGATAAAAAGAACACTATCCCTCTCTAATCTCTATCATAGGGAGAGTTGGCATTTATTAACATAGGAGAGAGAACAAGTTGACTCTCAATTGGGTCTTCCTCAACATCTCATCTCAGATCTGTTCAACTTCAATCCTAACATGGATCCATCTTCCTTTATTGGAGTCGTATGGGATATTGCCAAGTGTTTCTGTTGCCGCGTCGAAAGAGAAGCTGATTTCGTCTTTGATTTGGAAAACAGTCTGCAGCTGCTGCAAGATAAAAGGAAGAAGCTTGAAGACATTAAGAAAGATGTGGAAGCACAAATTAAAGAAGCTCAGAACAATCCAGAGATGAAAATATCTCATCGACTCAATGGTTGGCTACAACAAGTTGAAGGCGTTCAACAGGTGAGTTCTCAAGTTATGATTTACTTTTTAACATATCCTTTTCACACCCTAGGAAGCAATTTGAATTTATAAGATCTGTTGTTCTTAATTATTTTCTCTAATTTGGATCCTAGATTTGAGTTTTACGTCAATGAAATTAAAGTCACATATATTTTGCGGCGAAGAATACTATAATTATTGTGTACAAAATATTTATAACTTCAACTTACACGATAGTCAGACTCTATGTTCGAGCTTCAATTATTGGATACAAGAGATTCTAATAAAAAAAACTGATGGTAGCATAATAAGCCTATTTTAAAATATTACTTTTATTAAAATATTTTTTATAATAAGCAAATATTTTTATACCAAATATAATATTATTAATTTTAGTGTTTGAAGAATTGCAATGATAAATTTTCTCGATTTTGTTGTATTTTGTTATTGTTACAACAAAATTATTTTTTTTTTGTTCTTTTTTTTTGCCTGGTATTAGTGATTATGAATATTGTATTTTGTTATTTTCAATTATATTGTACTATTTTAATGGGGTTGGTCTAACTCCAAGTTGACTCTAGTCTAACCCACTGATTTTTGAACCACTTCCTCGACCAATTCATTAGTGCCTCACCTGACTTTTTGTACCTTGATATATATTTGTATAGACTCCTGTTTTTGTGTAAATACCCGGTAAAGAAGTCTTTGATGTTCTTCTTTATAGGGTGAATATCAGAGTTCGAGTGTATGCAAAAATCATAATATAACTTGCACAAGATAGAAAACATGACTCGGAAGTATTTATGGTTAACAAAAGTTTACCCAAACCAAAAATAAGAGAGCGAAGATCACGATGCAACTAATAATTAACGATATTACATTTTCAGGAACTAAAAGATATTGAAGCTCAAGGAGCTAGAGAAATTCAAAACAAATGCCCAAGTAAATGTTATCCAAAGAATTGCATGTCAAGTTACAAGTTAGGAAATAATGTTGCTAAGATGCTAAAGGATGTGGATGAACTATCAACTGAGGGGACAATCTTCAGTAAGGATTTTATAGTTGCTCATAAAGTACCAGCCAAAGCAGTTGAGATGCCTCCA
>JBAGKO010000010.1:23649318-23667676 GCA_037177275.1 Acacia concinna
ATTATATTTTAATTGAATGATAAATAAACACGGTTGAGTTTTGTCAAATAATGAATATATGTGTATATATTCTATATATATTTAACTAAAATTATATATACACTTTAGGCAGGGCCAAATGGGCAGGGCAACATACCATGCCCGGTGCCCAGCCCTGCCCGGTGTTTGGCCCAGCCCAAACATGCCCAAATAGTTTATGGGCTGATTTTTTAGGGCTGGGCTGGGCGCATTTTGGCTGGGCATGGGCGGGCATTTGGGCATCATGAACACCCCTAGTTTTTACCAAGTGAATCAAGAATTAATCCTTTCACTGTTATTGGCACTAAATACTCTAATGAAAATATGAGAGAAGTTTTAGCTACTATTATTATGGTGCATGAGCGTCCTTTTAGCAAGGTGGAAGATGATGTTTTGATATGAGCCTTTGAATATACAAATCCAAATTTTAGGAAAGTCACTTGTAAGACTGTAAGAAGTGATTGCCTCAAATTGTACGAAGGTGCAAATAATACTTTAAAAAATATATTTAAAAATGCAAGCAAGGTCAGCATTACAACAAATATATGGAAGTCAAGTCATCAAGTAATTAAATACATGGTCACACTGGCCACTTTGTTGATGATATGTGAAATCTTTAAAAGAGAGTTTTAAACTTTGTTAAAGTGCCTACTCCAATATGCGGAGTAAATATACCAAATTTAATTTCCAAGTGTTTGAGATCATGGGGTATTGGGAACAAATATTCTTAGTTTCTGTTGATAATGTTAGCTACAATGACACTTGCTTAAGAGCTTAATTTGAAAGAGAATTTGTCATTGAACAACAAGTTGGTACTTGGAGGCCAACTATTCATGTTAGATGTTGTGCTCATATCCTAAATTTGTTGGTGCAAGATGGCCTTAATACCATTAAGGATGTCACATGATTTGTGAAAGTGTCAATGCAAGGTTAAAATCTTTTTGTGAAGTTGTGGAGTTAAAGGGTTTGAAAGAAAGGAAGCTTATTCTTAGTTGTCCTACAAGGTGAAACTCTACATTCATAATGTTGAGTACTGCAATAAAATTCAAACATGCATTTTCTACTTATAATGAAAAAGAACCCCATTATATTTATACACCCAATCTTGAGTGTTGGGAAAAGATTGAAAAGATTTATCATCTCTTAGAAGTTTTTAATGATCCCACTCATATCATCTCAAGTAGTGAATACCCTACTTCTAATTTATATTTTGCAAAAGTTCATTGGGTGCAACAAGTGATTGATGAGGCAATGGAGTCTCTTGACTTGTTTATGAATGAGATGGCAAAACATATGAAAGAAAAGTTTGATAAATATTAGGCATAATACAACTTGTTGATAGCTATTGCAAGTGTTTTTTATCCAAGGATCAATTTCTTGGCTATTGAGATAAGCTTCCCTTTATTATACAAATTAGAAAGTGAGGCAACATGAAATGTGAAAAGGTGAAAAATGCATTAGAGGAATTATATCTTGAGTATGTGGAGTTGCATTCCTCATCTTCTACACCTGATGAAGTCAATATTGATAATATTTCCTTTGGAGATACTAGTACACAACAAAAAGATAAAGGAATGCAATAAATGTTGAACATGATTCATCAAAAGCATTCAATTCCTCCTACAAAATCAGAGTTGGAAACTTATCTTGCTGATGATCCTTATATTCCTTCTTCTAATTCTTTATCTTTTTATGCTTTAAAGTGGTGAAAGAATAATAGAGCAAATTTTAAGGTTTTATTAAGGATGACATTTGATATATTAGCTGTCCCTATCTCAACTATAGCATCAATTAGTGTGGGGAAGGGTGATTGATGAATATCATGCTAAATTGAATGAAGAATCTGTTGAAGTTCTTTTATGTGGTGGGGACTAACTTCATCACAAAATAGAGGTTGAACAGAAAATTGAAGGTTTGAATATTATATATAATATACTTATTTATTTTTATATTTCTTGCATGTTGATTGGACTTGGGACTTATTATTTATTTGAAATTAATTTTTTATTGTGTAAGAGCCATCTAAATAAGAGGAGATCATACTAAAGCCTTGATGTTGATGTTATTGTGTTGCTTAATTATCATTTTCTTTTATACACAATTTTCAATTCATTATGGCGATATTATCTTTTGATGATATTTTTAAATATTGCATTGTGGATGTTGAACTCCTAAATTTATTACTATATTGATATGAGTATATTTAGTATTGAATTATAATAGATACATTTTTATATTACTAATAATTATGATTATTTAATTTTATGTAGGATTTAAATAGGTTTTAAAGCCTACAGTTTGTGAATATATAGCCTTTCAACCTACCAAAAGCCTACATTTATTTAGGTTTTAGTAAAGTCAAAAACTACTTATAGCATTTAAGGCCACCAACATGAAGCGTTTTTAAAGGCCTACATTGTAAGTAAGCATGTAAAAAGACTTCAAGCTTAACTAGGCCTTATGTAGGATCATGCTTGAGCCTAAAAAAAGGCTACATGTAGGCTCAAGCCTAGGCTCAGGCCTATGTAGCTAAGATTGGCCTGGATTGGCCTATTTCTATGCCTAGACTGAAGTTTATACTAATTCAATCCAACGCATTGAACTAAGTCTAGTTACTTAGTACTATACTAAGTTTCCACTATCTTCCAAGATTTAAATGTGCCTTAATACATACTCAATACAAAACTAAGAGCTCACTCCCCTAGATAGTGTGTAATCCAAGCCCAACCTTATGGTCCCTTTACCTTAAGTAACTTTAATAAGTTTTTGGGAAACTTTTATAGGACTCTCTCACAGAGTATATATATAAACAACAAAGCTCTAAGTATGCATGGATATAGAGAATTTAAGGCAACACTTAGTATAATCGTAGTACAGTAAATTTTGACTTAGTTGGTTGTTCATTGTCTTAAATGCCTTCTTAATTTATAGTGTGTCTGAGGCTTATAACCCTTGAGAGTATTCAAGTATCTGTTGGAGCTTGTTGGTCTCTCAATTTAGAGTTGTTGTGAGACAAGAAGAATTATCCTCTGAGTTGAAAAATATAGTCGTCACAAACTGAGAGAATGTTCTTTGTCTTGTATTTAACGCTTCTAACACAAAAATGATTATTAAAATTTTAAGTTTATGCTACACTTTTGTTGCTTGTAATATATTCTATAACATATCAAAAACATGTACAAGTGTTTGTAGCAAATGGGTATCCATAAACATGAGCATTAAAATTATTCAAAGATTACACTATGATGCTCAATTTTATAGATTTTTGAACTGATCATAGGTCACTCAAGTTACTACAGACACTCGAGCTAACTAAAACATTTTATGAAGAAAATAATATTGTATGTATGATAAACTTGAGTTCATGTACTTTTACACTTGAGTTAAGTACCAAAATAAGTTTTTAAAGTTTGAAGATTAAGAAGTAGAAAACTTGACTTTTGAGTCTCTACTTGAGTTCAATGTCAAAATAAGTCTTTCAATGTATAAAATGATTTTGAAAGCTAACTCAAGGTTTTTTAAGATTAACTTAAATTATCGAGCTTATTGGAAATTTGGAAGAAGTTCAAAACTACGCCACACTTGAGTTAAGGCTTAATCAATCTTGAGTTCGATGTGTTATGTATCAAAATATAACTTTGAAGGCTTTGAAATATCACTTGATTTTATAGAGGATTAATTCAAGCTATCGAGATTTTTTGAAATTTGGAGGAATTTTAAAATCAAACCTCAACTTAAGTTAAAAATTGTAAGTGAACTTGAGTTATCGAGGTAGGAGATGTTTTAAGAATAGGTGTTAACTCGAGTCAAAAATCATAAATTAACTTGAGTTAAGGTTCCTCTATAACATCAAGTGACTCGCTGTTGTGAGAGGCTTACATATAGAGTCACTTGCTATGTAAATGAGCTTCATACTCGAGGTTGCCTAACCTGAGTGTGGTACTAATGTCAACAGTAAGTCACTTGCTGTTGTTGGTCACTTACAACAGTGAGTCGCTTACTATTGTATTGTGTCCACTCACTCGAGTTAACTTTACTTTAGTTAACTCACCCAAAACTCTTTTAAAAAACTCTCAATAACTTGATTTAAACATCTTTTTACTTGAATATTTTTCAAAAAAAACACATTGTTATTTAGAAATCACCATGAAATCATAAAGGAAAGGATTGGTTATCATCAAAATGTATGTAACATACATCTTTATCATAATAATACACACATTTAGAGTGATTTTTCTTTGATTTCCTCATGGCATTAGAGCCAAATGGTTTGATTTGAACCCAAAATGTGAGAGAGAGAGAGAGAATTTGTGAGGAGAAGGAAACAAATCTAAGTAAGACATTGTGTGTGAGAGAGAGAGAGAGAGGTCAAACCTGAATTAGGGTTTCTATTACAGGGAGTATGGAGTTACATTTCCCCTAAACAAGTTTAAAAGCCATTGATCAACACTTCCTTGAAGTTCAGTGTGATTCTAAGTGACACATGAGCACCATGTGCCAGGGACAACTTCTACCTACACACTAGCAAAAAACCAGCATGATTCTTCCCTATTTGTCTTATAAGGCCTTTTCTCTTTCCCAAACATGAATCCAAGTGAGTTTCCTTCTTTATTTGGATCTATTTTTTAAAAAGAACAATAACCTTTAAGGGTTCTCCAGTACCCTAATGTCCAAAACAAATCAAATTTGTCTTTTTCCTTAAATATATCTTCTTCCTCATCTAAAGTGCATTTTAAATCTTCAGAAACAACACTAGAATTCTTAGAAAATTAGCTTGTGGTTATTGACTAGAAGCTTAATGGGAAAAGCTATCTCTAATGGTCCTAAAGTATACTGAGATATTTACGTTGAAAGAGGAAAGAAAAGTATATTAATGGTGAAGCTCCTCAACCAAAACAAGATGATCCAAATTTTGATACTTAGTTTTATGAGAATAACTAAGTAATGAGTTGGTCATGTAATTCAATGACAGTGGACATTTGTGTTGTCTCCTTGCGAACACATCAAAGGAAATTTGGAATGCGTCTAGGAGAACCTACTCTTCTCTTAACAACATTGCTATCTTAATCCATTTGAAGTGCCAACTTCAAGATTTGAGACAAGGTAACATGTCAATGACTAATTACTATAACTCATTGTTGAAAATCTAGCAACAATAGGATTTGTTTGAATTGCACCAATGGTACACTGTTATAGATGCTCAGTTGTACAATAAGCTTATAGAAGGAATGATATATGATTTCCTTTTATAACTCAATAATTCCTTTAAAGAAATAATAGGCCAATTGATGGGGTTAAAACCCCTACTACATTTATTTAATGTAGTCAATCATGTTCAGTTTGAAGAGTGCTAAAAAATTCTAAATCAAAGTGGGCCAAACCAAATTGAAAGTTATGCCCTTATTGTGAGAGGACCACAAAATGAACAAAAACTACCGAGTGGTACAACTATTGCAAGAAGAAGGGCCGCATAAAAGATTAATGCTATAAGCTGCATGGCAAACCACCAAATGGTGAGCCTAACTCCCATAGCCATCTTACTTCCACTGAACATAAAACTGAGAGCATGACGACAACTTGAGTTCAGAAGAACTGCATGCATTCTGGAGGATGCTAGAAAGACATAATACATCAAACTCTGTGCTAGTGTTAACTTGGTACAATTAGGTAATTCTATTATAGCTCTCAATGCCATAACAGTTAATGCATATACATGGATTGTTGACTTAGGAGCTATAGATCACATGGCCGGTAACAAATCTTTATTCCATAATCTTAAAACCTATCATGAAAACCTCAAAATAAAAGTTGCTAATAGGATTTTCAATAAGGTTGAGGGAATTGGCATGGTCACATTGTCTGCTAATTTTGAAATACACAATGTTCTATTTGTACCAACTTGTACTTGTAATATAATATTAGTAAGCAAGTTGACGAAAGGGCACATATGCTAGGTGATTTTTTATGATGAATGTTGTATTTTTTAAGATTTAAAATAGGGGTGAACAATTGGGGTTCTAGAGAATGGGATGAGTTGTTCTACTTGGATGGTTTGAGTTTGAAGAATCAAGATACTTGGAAGTCAAGAAAGGTGTTGGTTAGCTCTAATTCTCAAAATAATGATATATTATTATGGCATTGTTGTTCAAACCACCCTAGCTTTGATTATATAACATGTGCTTCCTAATTTATTCAATAAAAATTTAGTTCTCTTTCATTGTGAAACATGCCAACTTGTAAAACAAACTTGATTTGCATATCCTGAACAACCATACACACCCTTTGTACTATTTACACTAATCCATAATGGCATGCGGGGTCTCGCACGAATCAAAACCTTCATTAATGCTAGATAGTTTGTTACCTTCATTGATGATCATACACAAATCACATGGGTTTACTTAATGAAAGAAAATATGATGTAGCCAAATTGTTCCAAAGCTTTTGTGAAAACTCAATTTGATGCTTCTATTAAGGTACTCCAAAGTGATAATGCTAGGGAATATTTGAGCATAACCTTTAAGGAATTTCTTGATTAGTAAGGAATTCATCACCAAACTTCATATCCTTATACTCCCCAATAGAACGAAATAGCTAAGAGAAAGAATCGTCATCTATTTTAAGTAACCTGAACCTTTTCATTGGAACGAAGTGAACCTACTATTTTTGGGGGGGATGCAATCCTTACGGCTGCTTACCTAATCAATTGTATGCCCTCTAAGGTTCTCAACTACAATATACCTCCCCAAAACTTCTTGAGCACTTCCCACATTGCCTACTTATCAGTTCCTTACCCATAAAGGTGTTTGGCTATGTTGTCTTTATTCACATAAATTATGGCAACAAATTTGTTGCTCAAACCAAATATGTATTTTCCTTAGTTATTCTCCTACTCAGAAAGGGTACAAATCCTATTAACCCATTTCTAAGAAATTATTCAATTATCAGGGATACAGTCTTTTCTGAAGAAGAAGAAGTATACTATCCCAAACTACCCATTCAAGGAGAGTACAATGATATTGAATGGCTAAGTTGGGAAGAGTCCACCTCAACTAAACCCAAAACTAATCCTACCTTTGTGCCCAGTCTTGATACACTTGTTCCTACAAAATAACCCATAGCTGCTCCAAGCCAATACATACCACCTCTACATCAATTTGTGTATGTTGAACTGGAATCACATGTTGAAACCAATCTAGGGTTGGATACTGAAGTGACACAGGAATTAAAGCAGAAACCAACCACCAATGAAACTTCCTCTCCCATTCAAAGGAACAACTATAACTCCAATCCGGAATTAAATCCTGACGAACTATGGTGGCCTATTGCATTGAGGAAAATGGTAAGATCTTGTACTTAATATTTGATCTAACAATTTGTCTCATATGGTAATATGTTTGCAAAGATGTAAAGCTTTGTTGTAAATAGTGCACAAATGAAATTTTCTAACACATTTCAGCAAACTATGACTTATCTAAATTAGGAATGAGCTGTCAAAGAAGAATTGAATGTTCTCAAGGAAAATAAAACATGGGTAATTACAACTCTCCTAGCAGGAAAGAAACTAGTAGGGCACATATGGATCTTCACCCCAAAATTCAATCCTCATGGTAGTATCAACAAATACAAGGCAAGATTAGTTGTAAATGTATACACATAAACATATGGGATTGATTATCAAGAGACATTTTTCCCAATTGAAAAGTTCAATACCATCCAAGTGTTCTTATCAATAGCGGCCAACTTGAATTAGGCATTACACCAACTGGACGTGAAGAATGCCTTCCTAAATGGGGACTTGAAGGAAGAAGTATACATAAAAATTCTAGATGGTGTTCTAGCTCCCACTAACACAGTATGCAAACTCAATAAGTCATTATATGGACTGAAGCAATCTCCTAAGGCATGGTTTAGTAGATTCAATAAGGCAGTGAAAGGACTTAAGTACACTCAAAGGCAAACAAATGATACATTATCCACCGGACGTGTTAATGACAATATCACCATATTAATTGTCTATGTTGATGATATAGTCATCATAAGAAATGATGAAGAATTTATTGCTCATTTAAAATGAGGCTAATCAATTGAATTCCAAGTGAAAGATCTTGGATAGATGAGATATTTTATAGGTTAGGAGGTAGTAAAGACTAATAAGGGTATCAATGTTTCTCAACGGAATTACATCCTAGACTTGTTGCATGAAACAAGATAATTGAAGACTCAGTCAAAAGGGACACTAATGGAACAGATATGTCACCTAGAGAACAAACCTCAAGGCATCCTTGCTGACTCAAAAAGATACAGAAGATAACAACAAAAAAGCCTCAGTCTTACTAAGTGGGGTTGGCTATATGGATTACATGACACCATTATGCTCTATTGAAAACCACATATTTAGATAGGTTATTAACTAGAAGGTCCCTCGCCAGTTGGAATAGTGAGTCAATTCATGGATCAACCTCAGGAAGAACACATGAATGATGTATACAGAATTGAGTTGTTTGAAGCTTAATCTTGGAAGAGTGATCTTCTTCAAGAAAGTCGCGACAAAAATTATTGAACTTTACATTGACATTGACCATGTACAGGATGAAGAAGCCAAGAGGTCAGTCATAGGATATTGCACCTATGTGTGGGGAAATCTAACTAAATGGAAAAGTAGGAGGCAAACCATTGTATCTAGAAGTAGTACGAAAGCAAAACTAAGAGCATTTGCTCTTGGAGTGTGTGAAGGTCTCTGGGTCATCAGATTACTAAAGGAATTGGAGATTCCACATGAGGGACCAATGCAACTATAGTGTGATAACAAGGCAAACATTGCAATGGTTAAAAACCCAGTATATCATGACCGAACAAAACACGTTGAGATCGGCATACACTTCATAAAAGAGAAAATTGAAGAAGGCAAATGAATGTCTCACATACCATCTGTAGATCAAATAGCCGATATTATGACAAAATCACTAGGAAGAACCCAATTTGCGAGATTTGAAGGCAAGTTGGGAATGATTGACATCTACTCTCCAGCTTGAAGGGGAGTGTTAGAAAAGAATCCGTTGATTTCAGCTCTTGAGTGAATCCCATGATTTGAGGATCTTAGTTGATTTCACTAGTTTAGGAAATTTACGATTATGTGTGGTTTTGTTTTATAATTTCCCTTGATTGTAGTTTCCTTCTCTCCTGACTACTCTGTCATCGCCTATATAATGCCTACTATTTCATCATAATAATAAACACATTCAGAGTGATTTTTCTCTAATTTTATCATGATGTTATACAAACTCGTGAAATTTATATAAGGATATGATGATATATTTCAGAAAACTTCTTGTTCTTGATTGTATCTAGGTTTGTAGATTCTAAACTTTTACTTATTTTTCTTATCTTTTACTTATTTTTCTTATATCCTATCCATTAAAATTAATCTGAAAACTATGTTTTATCAGATTGAAACATAAGAAAGATGAGGAAACTAATGCCCATTTCAACACTAAAGGAGGATGACATATACACAGATATTTCGAAGAAAAAGGCTAAATTTTGGAATTGCATATTAGCTTGACTCGTCACATGCAAGATGTAAATGCATTCACAAAGCATTAAGTCTACTTGTAGCTATGAACTTCTTGGCCACCGCAGCAATCCAAGCTTTGTCTTTCAAGCTAAATGCATATGTCATAGTTGAGGCTAGAAGAATAAATCCTTCAGGCTTTTGTGATCCATTGACAGTTTGGCTTGGAACTTGTGATAATGGTTGCATCAGGAGAGAGCAAGCTCCTTTTGGTAGGAGTTCCTGAAATTCAGAATCTGATATCTTTGTCAAACTTCCAGTTTATATGAACAAAGCCTTATAATCTACAAAGTGAACAGCAATTCATAGATCCGATAGAATAAGATATCAATTTTCACCCAAAAAATAGAACAAGACATCAATTGCTAATATAAATTTTAACCTCATAAGCCAGACTGACGGTAGGAGCATACAAATTTTACCCTTATAAGCAGGATTGACGATAGGAGAACACAATTGACAACTTTCACACTCAGCACAAGCCCATTACAAGTTGAAAACAAGATAATGGACGTAAAACAATTAAAATTCTAAAAAATCTGCAATTTCAAGAACAAAGTCCTAAATCATTCTAAATTAAATTTATGGGTTCGTATAGTAATTTAGTTTGGTCAGTAAACAGGAAAAGGAATGTTAAGCTACGAAGGTAAAAGCCTTGAGCACCCAACGGAACCTAATCATATCATAGGATATACATCCTCTATTTGACACATGTAGACTAGTATCATGAGGTACTGCATAACTATAAGCTCACAAACATGTACAACTATCATTATTTGTTTGATGTGCCAGATCGACTAGGATCTTTCTTGATCTTAATGCAATAATACCAGTCAAATTTTTAACCACTCAGTTCCCAAAGAAACATAATATTCTATAAAAACTAAATCGGTTCCGGACACAATTCTATCATTGATCCAGTTGAAGGTAAGAGGAAAACATCAACCACCCAGTGAAACTCAATATTCTCCAGGGACATTCTGTGTTACAATTCTGTAATCTTGACAAAATTTATTAGGATAATTAGGTAGAAGAAGAGACTTTAGGAAGTAGGGTAAAGAGGGTAGAAGAGAGAAAGAGGAACCAAGAGAGAGAAGAGAGAGGCAAAGGATTCTGAATTTCATTAACACTTGAAAAACTAGAGAATTACAATTGGTACTGCCATATAGATATATAGAGACAGATAGAGACAGCAAGGGTCATTTAAAATAGAGGAGAACATGGGCGCCTAATCCTCAGTTAATTAATTAGATACAGCTAAGGCCATATTTGGCTAGTGCCGCTCCTAATAACGGATAGTGCCACTAATAGCTAACACTGCTCATCTAACTAGCAAACATCAAATAACTTTCAACACTAATTACAATTACATATCATTATATTACTGCACATTAAAAAATATTAACACAATATACAAGGTGCATTTAAACCTCACTGCATAGTGCCAATCACATGGGCAGATGGAATAGCCATCATAGTTCAACTTTCACTTAATAATTAACCAAATGGAAGAAAATGGCCATACCTGCTTCTTGGGGAAAATAAAGTGTCTCTGTCCAATCAGAGAGGCCAACTTTTTCTACTTTTTCCTGAAACCATCCAAGAAGACTTCCTTTTGATGAGCTTTCTGCTGGTATGTTCCAGTAGCCCCGTGCACATATATCTCCTCGAACCGAAATTAACTGAGCACATTAAAATTACATGCTTAGCAAACATGGATCAATTGAATACTTTTCCTTTTAAAAATGAACTTACCATTAAATTGTGAAATCTATTGTACATCTGAGCTTTCTATCATTTTTCTTTACATTTCATTGCTTTCTAGGTCAACCTTTGAACTGTTTATTAAAAACTAATTACCATTAAGCATGAGACATACCACAGCTATGGCATTTGTATTACGCAACAAAATGTATGATGCCCAAGCCAAGTTCTCCTTCTGAATACCCGCTAGATTGGGGGACATAACAAATATTTGCTCTGCATCATCAGGTTCAGCTTTTTGATAAGCTGGCTGAGCACCCTGAATAGATTTGGAGGACAGTTTGAGGATCAATGATGTTCATGATTATTTTATGATTGAGCTCCATATATACTTTAAACTAAAATGAATAATACAGCTTAATTCTAAAAAAAAAAACACATTATATATATATATATATATTATACACATTATGTTGGCACTAAAAAGTTTCTGCATGCTTACCCAAAGAACATTATATACTACTAAATCATTTCTACATGCATTATGCTTAATTTCAAGCATTCTAAAATTCAGTGGAATTTTGTTTAGAATTCTCTTACTTTTACATCATTGAAGAAAAAGACAAGCCAAATTTTTCATTGCAAAAAAAACAAATTAGAAAACGCTTCTCCAATCCTAATTATAGAACAATATCTAAGAGTTGATCTTGTTCTTAAATATAAAATACAGTTTACATATTTGTTAAACTTTTACCAATTTACCCATATTCATGCTCCATCAATAATAATCAAGGATACGAGGGAATGATGGAAGCAAAGAAGACAACTAAAGTGTTTTAGAAAATGTATGTCACATTAACTAACTTAACTAATTTCCTTAATTTAATCAAATTAGGTAAATATGTTTTACATTAAGAATTGGAGTACAAAAATTTCAAGGTCCATGGGTGTATATACATTGAGTGTATTGGTCATAAAAGTATGTAAACAAATGAATAGGGTTTGAAGGAAATGAACTGTAGGTGCAGAAAAAAACAAGCATGTAAACAAATGAACAGGGTTTGAAGGAAATGAAGGCCCACACGTGCAGGAAAAAACAAGTTTTAGATACCTTGAGGAATTGTCCAAAGTAAGGCAACGCAATAGAAACAGAAGCCAGAGAGAGCCCCAAAATTTCTGTAGTCTGCAAATAAAAAACAAAAACAAAAACAAAAAGGAAAAAGGACCAACTGAGACCCATAACAGGAATGAAGAATTAAAAGAATGTAGAAGCAGAGGTTTTTGCTTACAAGCTGTGCCGGAGTGAAAGTGGTTGAACCAGAATCAACAAAATGATTTAAGAGAAGAAGCGAACCCAACCCATATCCAATCCATCTGGGCAAGTACGATTCATCCAAACCAGGTATCCCTAAAATTCGGAACGAAATCGATGAAAAAGAGATCACAGGGACAGAGAAAAAAATAAGTGTAATAAGATTTCTCACCCAAAGTGAAGCGAAGCACAGAGAGATTTAACTGTTGCTGCTGAGAATCCTCAAGACGAGAGGAGATTATTGGGGAGAATTTTCTGACGCTGGTTTTGGTGCGAAATGCAGAAGAGGGTTTCAGTTGGATTGAAAGAGAGGAAGACAGGATACAGGTCATCGTCTAATTATCAAGAATCCCAATTTGGTATTTTATTTTATTTGCACCCTTGGGATATATTTGGATTTTGAGACTCTGAGACTCACTGCAAGTCCACTAACTAACTATCCAGAAGGCTCAAATAAGGGCTAACTAATTTACACTGAAGTTTTTCACTTTTTTTTTTTTGGTAAGCCCGCCCACTCACTGAAATCTCTACAAAGGTTTCAATTTTTTTTTTTGGGCCCCCGAACAAAGGTTTGAACTCACCATGTAGGTTATTTAACTTAATAAAATGATTAGCCTCCACTTTAGTAGTTTTTAAACTGTTCCTAGAACCAAGGGCGCAGGGTGGAGCAATAAGGGCTCCTTCCCCTTAACCAAAATTAGAGTTTCGATCTCTGTTTGGGCATGGAGAATTGATTAAAATCCCTTGGCCAGCTGACCCACCCTCTAGGGTGTCTATCAAGCAGCATTCCAAATTAATCTAGGGCCGTTGATGTGCCTGAAAGATAGCCTGCCCTAGGAAACGGGAGAAGAAATTCAAAAAAAAAATTGTTCCTAGTATGTTATATAGATAATTAATATATGGATATAGGGCATTTTAATTAATGCATACATTTTATAGGGCATTTTAATTAATATATGGAAACGGGAGAAGAAAATTACTCCATACATTTTATAATATAGGGCATTTTAATTAATGCACGAGAGGTGATGGTTAACTCATTATTTATATATATATATATATTCAACTTTTATTGGAATATGTGTTTGAAAATTTAAAGAGTAGGTAAATGAAAATGAGTATTAATTATAAGAACGAAACTAAAAAATGAGCATTAATTATTTTACAAATTATTTATATTATGGACCAAGTAATATTTTTAAAAGCGTCTTATATTATGGATCGAAGGAAGTAGTTAAGTTAGTTGTTTGTAATTAAAGGAAAAACTCATTTGCAAATACTGTTATTATTTAGTACTTGTGTTTTTATAAAATTAATTCATGAATTTTGCTCTCTTAACATAGTTAGCTCATATAAGATTTAGCATTAACCTATTAGCACTATTAGCCCCCTATACAAATGTTAAGTACATAGGGAATATAAGGTAATGTAATAGAATGTAATATAACGTAATGTAATATAATATAATGATGATTCTATTTTTTTTTAAAAAAAAAATAGAGCTCATAGGCTCGGGCAGGTACTAACGACAAGTTACAACAACGAGATCGAACTCGTAACCTCCTCCCGCTTGGGAAATACCATCACCACTAGGCTACAAGGCCTTTGGTAATATAATAATGATTCTATAAATTTGTTTGATTCATCATTAAGGAAATATGATGCATATACATAAAAACGTTTAGTTGGATTATATCTCACATGCCCATATTAACTATCTACACATACATGTATAATGTATTACACCTTGGATTTATAGTAATTTTTCAATTTGTGCAAGGTATACGCTGAGTTTATAATAATTTTTTAATATTTAATAATAAAAATATTATGCCAGATACAAGTTGGACTCATGATAATTTTTTTAATATTTAATGGTAAAAACATTATTTAATAAGATATTTTATATTTTAATGGTGGAATATATTTTTTAAAAATTTTTTATTGGGGAATTTTTTTAAAAAAAATATTATGTAATTACTTAATATTTTTAATATTTAATTGTAATAATTATTTAATATTTAAAAACACTTATGGATGGTCATTTTGGTCAAATTTAAAAATTATAATGGTAATAGGATCTTTTTTATTTAATTATAAGATGCATGCATCCCATTAATTACTCCTAGCAATATAATCCTCATTATATCAAATGATGTAATCAGGATTATATGTAATATGGTTTACATTACGTAAGCCCAACTAAATACTGTAATCGATATATTGCATCAGGATTTTATGTAATTATCTTTCATATAATCGAACCAAACATGTTCTAACAGTATTAATGGAGCAAAATTAAAATATTTAATTATGAGAATAAAATACACAAGCAACCAATTAAAAATTGAAGGAAAATATAGGTACATCCAAATAGACTTTCCCTTACAACAAATATGTGCTGATTTTTAAAAAAAACAAAAAAAAAAGTGTACTAATTTTTCTAAAATACCATTTATAATTAAAAGACAACATGAGTATAAGTATAAACCATGGTCTCATGACGTCTGCCCCATTTGAGGTGTTGAAAAATCGGTTGATGCTGTTGTCATGTTCCAACAATATAAATTAATATGAGTTAAGTTATAAATTTATTGTACAAGTTTCTGTTAAGAAGTAATGTTATCCTATAAAATTTTTCAGGTTCAATTTTAACCTAAACATTTCAAAATATAGCAATATTGCCTATACCGTTAAAAAGTTAGTGTTGATTGGTGACTTTTTAACGAAAATTAATAACATTACAAGGTTTTAAAACTTTTAGGATGAAATTGAACCCAATGAATTTTCTAGAGCAACATTGTTTTTTAAGCAAAAGTTACACCTTAATTCAATTAAAATAGAGCCAAGTTTAAGATGATCATGAAGCGGCAATAGTGTTGATGAGAAAAGCTAACAATAATCAGAGAATATTTTGAGGCAATAAGTTTACGAATTCCTTCCAGAGCGAACCAACCCAAGCATCCAAACATAAAATTTACGTACTAAAGACCTGAAACAAACACAACATTGGGCAATAATATCATCAAGCAAGCCAATACCCATTATGTGCTTGATGAAGGAAGGAATATTAATGTTGATACTCCTCTGCTCGAGAGGAGAGACAAATTATTTTTTATCCTATTTATAAAATATACCTTATTAAAATTTTGAAGTCAAAGTACAATTTAACAATACAATTATTTTTGTATAAACTTTATTTCTACGTGGCATGATATATATTTAGTAAAGTTAGATTTAGAAAGTTATTGAATTGTATAATAGAATTAACACCCGAACTTTAAGGTTTTTGTAGATATCTGTACAAATATCATAAATGCCTTATAAATAAAACGACAGGAGGGAGTATATAGTAATACTATATATATATATATATATATATAGAGAGAGAGAGAGAGAGCTTTCTTAAGTTGCTTGAGAATCCTCATAGTAATTGTATAAATGCAACCTCCAACTATCCAATATTGTTCACGCGCTTCGCACAATCTATACCACGTACGTATTAATCAAAATTAATTACGTGTACCACAATTAATCAAAATCACATCTTCTAGTTGATAACAACACTACAAACAAGACTTGGCCCAAAAAAATAAACTACAAATTAACAATACTTAAAACATATTACATACACAATAAATCTTTAGTTAATTACCATAAAATATTGTTGTAAAAGATTATGCTGAAAATATAAAGTAAGATTGTTATTTTGATTTATTTACTTATTGCTTTGCAAAACACTTTTTTCCATATCTCTGTATAAGATTCTCTTTGTCCTGATTAAAAATTTAAAGTAAATCTGCTAATATAAAACATTTTATAATTTCAAACAAACATTTACCTTTTACTGTCATAGATGCTCTAGAATCAGACTTAGGATTAGAAATGGAATAAAATAAAAGGTGAGTATGGACAAACGCGTTGAAGTGACTCGTGAAACTTGCTTAGATTTAAGAAAGTAGCTAATGACGAGTTACTTGAGATTCTTGAATTACGTTCTTTTATGGCTATGGCCACCTTCTTGTCATCTTCTCATGATGTGTTTCTTTTCTTCTTTCTTCACACTTTAAAAATACTAATATATAACCATTAAAGCTAAATTACTAGTACTGTTGAAAACAAAGGAAAGAAATAAAGTATGAGTAGGTAAGATCAGAGAATCGTGTTTCTGCTTTCTATTAAAATAATACTCCTACTATTTTCTATCACCCTCGTTTTCCTTATTTAAATGTATACCCTTTTTAATTGTGCAATTCATTCAATTGCTATAGACATAATACTACTGCATTTCACTGGTGAAATACTCTAGTAAAACATATAATTGTATCTATCTGTTTTGTTTTACTAGTGCGAAATGAATAGCAAGGAAAAAATAAAAATTATTTTAACAATAAATTACTTAGTCATTAACAATTAACTCTATATTTTTTTATCTTCTACTCTCATTAAAATTGTGATTATTATTTTTCAAAAATGAGCTTACAAGATTATTTTTAAAGTGGTTTCATGTTGTATGATATAAGATGTTTTGGATAAAGGATATTATTGACGCTTTATACTTCCTCCCAACTACGGATGGAAATAGGTTAGACCCTTGTATGACTTAGCCTACATAAAATATAGTCTAACTGTAATACTTCCTTTTATAGTTTTTACCTTATCATATTAGAACTATTGGAATCACTAATTATCACTCCAAGTTGGGAAAACAAGGGAAAATTGTTTGCCTTACTATTCATCTGGCCCTTAATTTCAACCAATTTTAGAAAATCATAACTAATTCTAGAAAAATCGAAACGCAGTGATTCTAAGCTCATTAGAAATCTCTTTCTTTCCTCTATAAGGGAAAAATAATCTCAAACCATAATAGCATAGCATCGCACATGTGCAGCCCCTCAAAGTTGCACTGTTCATATAGTCATTTTGGCACTATTCATTTAGTCATTTTTCAATTTTTCAAGATTTTTGGCCTAGCTTTGGGAAGGCATAACTTTTGATACAAAACTCCAAATGACATGTTCTACCACTCTATTTGCAGTTAAAAATATCCTATATTAGTATATAAAGGCTCGTAATCCGACACAGTCATTTTTCCCTTATCTCATAATTCTAACGTTACTTGGATAGCATAACGGCTAAGGTAAATGCATTCTCATATTACATCATCGATAACAGTAGCATAAATACATTATCCAGAAATACAATATCCAGTACATACAACATATTACATTCATCCAAAATAATTCAGGGAAGCACAATGAACAATCTCTATCTATCTTCTCTCCTTGCTTCCCGAAGTACCTTCACCTACATTGTGGAAATGGTAAGATTTCTGGGGAAACTTTAGTAGCAGAACCATAACCAATAACAACATCATGCAATGCAAGTCATGCAATATAATATGCTCGTACTTACTTATCTAGTGCCCTCTCTCTCTCGGCACTCACCGTGTATAGGGAGTATGCATATAACTCTACCTCTATCTCAGCCAAGGCATATAAATAGAGAGTCATATATCTCAAACATCACATACATGCATGCTCAACCACAACACAATAAAACAAGCAACAACACAAAGCAGACAAGCAAAGCATTTAGGAGTCAAGGTTAGAAGTTCTCGTTATCGATTACTCGAGTGATGCGAGTGCCTTTCCTTTGCTCCTTGGGATACTGGATAACTCCTCTACAATGCCTAAACATAACACAACAATTAGGCATGCATATATACTACTGTTACTAGCCTAGAACCC
>JBAGKO010000010.1:23669180-23688783 GCA_037177275.1 Acacia concinna
TAGGATCTTATGTTAGAACTATATTAGGAAAGATTATGTAATTATGTATATTAGCATAGAATCAGGAAAGATTATGTGATTATGTATATTAGCATAGAATAAGGAACTAGAATTAGGTTATTTATGATATTGTCTTCCTCCCGTATAAATATGCACCGTTTGTATATGAGAAATACGACTTTTCGATTACTTTGAGATTTTACTACACTTCCTAATCATATTAGATGTATTCTTTGATTGCTTGACTAATCTATAAATTGTTTTACATTAAATATGATAGTTAGTCAAAGTATAAGATAATGCAAACTTTTTTATCTTAATACTTAGTATCTATATTTGTCATCATCAAAATATACATCTAGCAGAACTAAAGTTCCAGTCCTTACTATAAGAGGTCCCACATTTAGTGTCTGATAGTGCCACAAATAGGATTGCCTCTAATTGAAAGTTACATATGCTTAGCAAAAAAAAATTGATTTAGTAAATAGGTGAGGCTCATGGTCTATTTATGCTATTGTCCTTATCATCTACACCTCATCGTAATACATCCTATGTGACAAGAATGAGTAATAAAATTTTTGTGAACTCAGCTTCATGTGAAAAAAAAAATATTGTAGCTTTCCATCTTCTACCTTCTAAAAAACTAGTTCAAACAACTTCTCAGATTCATTGATTCTTTGGATACAATAGCTCAAGATTTATTTAGATTTTTATAGTTTTTTTAATTTAGATACTGTATCTCCTATTTCTCTTTTTCAGGCTAATCTATTTGGCTTACTACAGTCATACCACGTCATTAAGAGCAAAAGAGGTTAGGTGGCCTGTCAGGGGCCTAGGCCTGGCTTGTTAAAAAATGGCTCTGGCTCAGGCCTAGGCCTTTTAAGGGCTTGTTTTGCTTAATAAGCCAAGCCTAGGCTCTATAAGAAGCTTGTTAAGCTTATCATGCCAGCTTGGGCTTGTTATTTTTGTTTTAATCCATGTCCTTTTGCGGGCTTGAATACATGGCCTTTTTTTGTAGTTTTAAAAATTTACAAACCCTAATTCTTATCCCTTTAACTATTAATTTTTTTTAGCCATTTCTAATTCCCTGTCTCACCTTGTGATTTCTCTCACCTTTTTGCCCCCTCCCTTCCTCTCTCTCTGTAACATCCCAAAAATTTTTAGGCTCAAATATGGTATTTTTGGGTAGACCGAAGGTGGTACCCTGATATTTTTTGAGGCCCAGTGAGGTATTTGGAATGAACAAAGGGCCTTAGTCTGTAGAGGACTGAAATATCTCACAACTTTTGAAGTGAAATTCGGGGAAGGACCTATATGTAAAAAGTAAAAATTTGACAAAGTTAGAGACTAAATTTTGGACATGTCCAAAAGCCTAAAAAATTCCCATAAAATCCCAAAAAAATGTTTTAGAGCATCCAGAATAGTATGGGACAGTCAGAATGATTTTTAGAGGCAAGAATTTTTAGTGAATTTTTTTTTATTTTATTAATTTTGGGTGCACCGGGTTTTTGCCAGAAATTAATTATATCATATATTTAGAGGCCTCATTGCTCTGGACTAGAATTGGGAAAAATTAGTATAATATTTTAGAGAAATTATAAATTTATTTGGAGGTTGAGAAGAAGTCTAGAGAAATTATTAAAAATTGCTGAAAATTAGTTTATCGCAAGTATAAGGGATTTCTTTAGAGAAAAATTAATTTTGGGAGTTCCATACATCAAAAAATTCTAAAATTTTTATAGTAGCCTCCTGCACTATTTATAGATTTTTGGGTAAAATTTTGGAATTTTTTTATGGGAATTGATTTTTCTGGAATTTTTGGTTTAATTAAGGCAGTATAAAAAAACTGTCGCAAGATACTGAAATATGTGGGACCCCCAAACCCAGCTGAAGCCTGCGCCAGTTTTGGCTTAAAGAATAAGCCAAGAATCAAGTGGAAAAGTCAAGAAAGAAGACATAAGTCATGTGGTGAGAGGTGTAGTTGTTTTTGTTGACTTTTTGGAATTGTGTCCTAGCCAAACATGGCCTTAACATTGGCCTATAAATAAGAGGCCCTCCCATTATGTTTTGGCCAAAATTGCTAAGCCCTTGTGGAGGTTCTTGTTGTTTGGAAACTTGGTCATTTCACTCAAAAATTCAAGATGGTTCAAGCTACACCGGTCGATCTTTCAACAGAGGTATGTTCTAGCTTCAATTCCCTTTCATTTGCCTTTTCTTCTCCATAGTTTTGAAAGCTCTCCCAAGGGGGGAGGTGCTGCCCAAACTTCAGTTTCCATGGAGGAAGAGGAGTTTAATGTTGTTTGATGTTTAAAGAAGTGGAAAAAGGGCTAGAATATGGTGTGTGAGCTTGAATTGGATTGAATTCTTATATTGGGGATCATGAGTGAATTTTTTCCTAGCTCCTTAGGGTCATGATGTGGTTGGAATTTCATTGGTTTGATTGTTCCATTGTGTTCAGGACATTGTTTTACTTAAGAAAAGGTTGAAAAAACACGTGTGGAATGTTAAACCGATGAAATCAATAATAACCCCATAAAGAAGGGGTGTTCGGCCATAATGTGTTCAAGGGGGAGGAGTGTGAGTTTATCTATATGAATGTCATGGTTGAATTCAAAGGCAAAAGTTGTGTAGGATTAGCCTCTGAAATTAGTTAAAGAATAAGGTAGTTCAGAACCCAAGTTTAAGAGGAAAGGGGTTATGGACTAATGATAGTAGCATACATTAATGCCTATGTATTGTGTTATGTTTAAGCATTACAAAAAAGAGTCCCAGTATTACCAGAAGAAGAGGAAAGCACTTGTAATGTCTTGAAGTCACTGGTAGCTAGAACTTCGAACCTTAACTTATAAATGCTTTGCTTGTTTGCTATGTGCTTTGGCTTGTTTTACTATGTTGTGGTTGAGCAAGCATGTATGAGATGTATGACTCCCTATTTATATGCCTTGGCTTTGTGATAGAGGTAGAGTCATGTGCATGCTCCCTATACACAGTGAGTATCGAGAGAGAGGGCACTATATGAGTAATTACAAGCATTGCATATTGCATAACTTGCACTGCATTATATTGTTACTAGTTATAGTTCTGCTACTGAAGTTTCTCCAGAAACCTTACCCTTTCCACAATGCAGGTGAAGGAACATTTGGAGTTAAGGGTAAAGGAAAGGAATGAGCATGATTGGGACATTTCCTTATACTGTTTCTGGATATTTGTATATATGTAATAATGATATTGAGATTTTGGATTGAGTTGTATGCTATTGTAATGTATTTTTGATGTAATGTAAATATGAGGTTATGCTTCTACTTAGCTGTTATGTTGTCCGAATAGCATGAGTGGGCGAAAAAATGAGTTGAGGGGGAAAAATAGCATGGCATTGTGTTATGGTTAAAGTTGGCACTTGATTTTTGGCTTGTTGAGAGAGAAACCTGGGTTGACCATATTTTTAGCAAATGAATGTGTCTGACCACGAGCCTTTGTATGCTAATAGAGGGTATTTTTAGCTATAAATGAAGTGGTAGAACATGTCATTTGGAGTTTTGAAGAAAAAGTTATGCCTTCCTAAAGTTAGGTAAAAAATCATGGAAAATAGAAAAATGACCAAATGAATAGTGCCGTTTTGACCATATGAACAGTGCTTCTTTAAGGGCTTGCTCTTATGCAATGCCACTCATTTGGTGTATAAATTAATTTTTCCTTAAAGCGCAATGAAAGAGCTTTCTAACGAACTTGGAATTACTTCGTTTTAATTTTTCTAGAATTAGTTATGATTTTTCAAAGTTGATCGATATTAAGGGTTAGGTGAATAGTAACCCGAGAAATGAAAATTTTTATCCCTTATTTTCCTAACTTTAAAGTCATAACTAGTGATTCTAATAACTCTAATATGGTAAGGTAAAGGGTATAAAAGGAAGGTGTGACATGGATTGCTACACGGCAAGACAAAGAAGGCAAAATTGTAAATCCTAACATTCAGGAGGTTGCAACCAATTTGGTAAGTGGTGTTGGTTTTAATTCAATAATAATATACTTATGGTTATACTGGCATCCTCAAAAATAATGTGCTAGTTATGAAGTGTGTATGAATGTTCGTACAGGATAGTTTAAGTTAAGAAGTTTGGGAGGGCTCGAGTAAGGATGATGAGGATGTGTTAGAGCTTGCTCTAGGCCCTAATCATGATGGTTGGTATAAGGATGTCGGTTATGGAGTCAGCAAAAAAAACCTTGAGAAGAGGAAGAAGCTGACTAAGCACTATGATGCAAATATTGCATCACTTGAGGCTATAACTAAGAGACTCCAGAGGCAAATTAAAGCACAACAAGAGATAATTAATCAATATATCATCTTATATAAAGCGGGGAAGCATCTGGGTGGGACACAATAACCCCAAGTGCCAAAGATAGCTAAACATTAGTCCCCTTGCAAATTTTACCTGAGGTAGCATTTGTTTTAAATATGTGTTTTCATTTATCTTAACTTTTTTTTTCTATTGGTTCAAGGTAAGACAGATGTTGAGTGTTTGGCTGATAGCCCCACATGGCGTAAGTTGTTACTAGCCGCATGTACAACTTACCAGGGGAGAATAAGACAATCCATAGGCAACCTCTCCCTGACAAGCATGTCAAGATAGCGCTGCATACGGTGCTTGAACTTGCCTACATCTTCCCAGTTTCTATAGCAGAGCCACGACCATAGAAAGAGGAATAAGGGGCTTTGTTGCCTGGCCAGAACACCTCATCACCATCCCTGCAAAAAATATGAAACCAAAGGGTTACATTTTTTTCTTTATTATATATACTATATTGTTCCTAACTTCTGTTGTTTGTTTTGTCAATAAGGAGGAAGAGCAACTTAAGAGCTCAGTCCGACATTGATTTGGTGTCTAACATGCTAAAGCAGGTGACCTCGACAGCATCTACGATAGACCCTGCTTCGACTCCAACCTCGAATGAGCCTTTGCATGTGTCGCCTGTGCAAGCTCCTGTTCCTCTACCTCCTCTGCTTGTTTCTAGCATTTATCAGATAGCCTTGAGGTTACAAGATACTATTATCACTAATGAAGACCTTTTATAGCACGAGTAAATGAAAATGATCACATTATAGGAATAGGTGTACGCTATAAGCGGCGCTGCCAAGGTCGTCACTCAAGGTTTAGTAAATGAAGTCCTCAAAGTTAGTATGGCTTCCTCCACTTCGGTTAGCCTTTATAATCGATATGTCTTCCACTGTGAATCAATATTTATATATGCGCTACAACTAACATAATTGTTTTCCTTTGCTATTAGGTACCTTTATAGAAAGTTCATAGCTCACCAAAAGCTCCAAGACACGTTCTTCTTCTTAAATCACAATAGGTACTCCAATGTGCTCGACGTAAAGGCAACCAAGCTCAAAATTGTGGAGACAAAGGTAAGGAAACTGGCAGCTATTGTCATCACAAGAGCACTAGATAACCGAGACAATATTTTCTTGGCGCCATACTACCAAAGGTAACTACGTACATATAGTTTTTTCTTCATATATTTGTGTGTATGTTTTCTTATTTGTGTCTTTGAATTTCTTCATATATATGCAGCAGTCAATGGATGCTTATTATGTTGAATCCCTTCAAGCAGAGGATTTGGTACTTTGATCCACTACAAGGGGACCTACAGAATTGACCATAGATGGTCGAGGTGTATAATAAGTTCATCATCATATCACTAGCTAGGAACATATATACGTACATTTGCTTTAATTTAGTTTCTATATTGCAATAAAAGTTTGCTAACAATTTATTGTTGCAACTATATGTATATGTTAGGGTGCTTTTGTATTATGCCTCTAACAAAGGCATCTGTTGTGGTTCGTTGTCTGTAACAAATGTTGCCTCTGACCTAAAGTGGAGGAAATTTAAGGTACGTATAGTAGTAATATAACTTACCAAAATACGACCATAGATTTTTGTGAACATAATTGACTTAATTTATATAAACTACTTGAGTTGTACGTTCATTAATGATTATATATATTATTTACTTATAATGTCCAATGCAGCCAAGTAGTAGCAGTTACTGTGAGTACTGTGTCATGAAATACATGAAGGACATAGTCAATCACTCACCCAGCTCCATTAACTCCATGATATGTATTTGATGTGTGTGTGTGTGTACATGTAGTGTAAAGGCCAGGATTTAGGCTCTAGCTAGCTAATTTCCTACCCCTAGCCTTTTCCTTAATTTTAATTTTTTGTTTTTGTATGCAATACTTTAGTGATACCTACTGTGATAAGTATTTGAGCTGGCAAATTGAAGAGCTCACCAAATAGTTAGCCATGACCATTCATCGGCAATGGGTGGCAGCCTAGCTAGCTTTTGTTAGGAGTATATACATTAATTAATTTTAAACAAACTGTTGGTATATATATAAATATATAGTTCTTTAATTTATTATTAGCTTGATCTATTCATTAGTTCCATCTGTATATATATATATATGTTTCTTAGCTTAGCTTGATCTGTTTATTTCCATGCATGCATCTGTATATATACATCTCTTATAAATAATATATTATATTATTCTGATCTAATCATCATCATTCATCATATATATATGATATTCTATCTTATATGGATCTGCATCCTAGTTGCTCATCTTTGATAATGATGATCTGATCTCTCTTTACTGAATTAATGCTACTAGCTATATATATACACTCTACTTTTGCTATTGCTCTCTGATCATCTAATCTAGATTTATGTATATATATACACATATAGGGGGCTCGGGCAAAATGAACCCTGGTTTTAAAAAAAATGGCCTAAATATTTAGCGGTTATTTAGTAAAAACTGTCATATATAATTATATATTGCGATCTATAACAAACAACCGTCATATATGTTTTCTACACATATTACGGTTTAACTAATATTGTCATATATATGTGAATTACTAATAATGTTTCTAATTTACAATCATCACATATTCAATCTAATATATCGTGATTTCTTAACTACCATATATATGGCGATAAGATATATGGCAGTTATAGATGGGCAAAAACAACCTTCATATAAAAACAATTCTGTAATAGTGGTAACATCCAAAGAAAATGCTTCAAATTAGAAGTGACATCTTTCACAAGACCACTACCACTAAGCAAGTTCTATAGTGATTTCAAACCAACTAGTTCCTCTATTTTTGCTAGCAACCAAAGCAATATATACATATATATTGTTCTAGCTAATTGATTAGAATTATAATGCATATGTACAGTGCCAAAAACACCATTATAATTTATTATAATTATATACTAAATACATATATATAGTTTTTTGGACCTCCAAGTACGCATATGCTCTAGCCAATTTATTAGAATTATAGTTCGCACAATGCCAAAGATGTATATCATGGCAAAATAACTGTTGGAATAGAATCTTCCAAAAAGGTATGCTTAAACATTGAATATTCAAAAATAGGAATAATCCATTTGATAGATAATATATTAGATATTTCATATAGTAAATATTCCACATATCTCTTCTATAAATAGGAATAGTTACCATGATTCAAAACATACTGGGTGAAATTCTTTCTTCATGTAACAATAAAGAAGTCAAATACAGATGGCATCAGGAAAATGTTCTCTAGAGTGAGAGTGTCTGTTAGGGTTTATCCCTCTTGTTAATCACCATCGTGGTGAGTTCGGTTTAGGTGTTATGAACGGGTATGGTAACGGTTAAATGAGTCTTGCCAAAATGACAATCTAAAGGATGAATAGTGGTCAGTGTGACATTTGACTCTAGTGGAAGAAAGATATAGAAGATAAGGTAGCTAAATGCAAGCTCATGGGTAAGGTCATTTCAAATATCATAATGGGTTTTGGGATGGTTAGGGACCTATTAAAGTAGCTTGGAGGGTTGGAGGAGAGTTTGATGAGAAAATTATATGATTTAATATCTTCTAGTTTATGTTTAAGGAACCGAAAGAAGCAAATAGGGTTTTGAAAGGAAGTCCATGGGTGGTAAGGAACAATATACTAAACTTACAAAGAAGGAAGCCATTTTTAAGTGACAATGAAGTTCTTATTGATACTTATAAGTTTTGGGTACAGTTCCATAATTTTCTGATGGAAGGAAAAATAGCTGAGAACATTTTATGGCAAGCCAAGTTGGGAGAGTGGTGGAAATTAAAAATACAAAGGAAGACAAGTTTTCAATCAAGAATATTAAGAGGGTAAGAGTGGAGATTGAGGTGGAGAAATGTCTTGCCTCGAGCTTCTATGCTCCTAGGCCTAATGATTTGAATTATGTATGGATCTAGGTGAAGTATGAGAAATTAGTCAGATTTTGTTTCAATTGCGATTAGCTGGGCCATGAGAGTATATTGTGTGAAGAAGAAATAGTGGAATTTGTGGTTTTAGGGGTGGTGCAGGGCTAAGATGCCACACTATGTTCAAGATTTCAAGGAACAAGTAAATTTTTTGGGAGGCCAAAGTTAAAGGAAATTGTTGTAAATGAGACAAACACATGGGAAGGAAGGAAGTAATAAATGTGTGTCTAGAGATTTAGGCTGGGCACAAGTATTTATGGAGAGAGGTGGAGGTTCAAAAAGTCAGAAGAGATATAAGAGAAATAAGCTAAAAGATTTGACACCTACTTTTCAAATGGCAGTAGGGGGTTCATAAGAGGTGGTTCAAGCTAGGGGTGGCTTTTTAATAGTTCCTCCGAGCACGTGAGAAGTTGTTTTAATGTAGGCTAAGCTTGGGAAGCCTAAACAAGTGGTCAAAAGGATTGTGAAAGTGAGTTGGATCAATTGTTAGAGAAAGTGGATGGATTTCAGTGTGTATTGTAGGCCAAAAGAGAAAAATTAATAAGATCCCAAGCAAAATATTGGGTAGAGTTGGTACAAAAGGATGGAGATAGATCCGACTACTCAGGAGCATCAGTGTTGTTTCAGAAAAGGGAAATCAAGGAGTCATCTATATGACTGAAAGATGTATCTCTTAAAAGAAAAGTGAATGATCTTCCTTATTCACCCTTATATAAGAGGCGTAAAGACTTTGACCAAGATTCCCTAATAAAGGCCGGGGGCAAAGAGAAAGAAATAACGAAATTGCAACAGCAGGTAGTGGAGGATGGGTTAAACCCATTTTAACACATGTATGAAGGAGCTTTGAGTTTTTATATCGATAATAGTCCTAAGAAATTTGCTAGGGGCTGAGAAAAGATAAAGAGGGCATTACCCTTAGAAAATCAACTTAAATTTCAAATTGTCCTAAGAAATGAAATCAATTGTGGAGATGCAATGATGGATAAGGAAGGGGAAAATGATAGTGAGGGAGAGGCAAATAGGTGTGGTGGCTGCCATGAGTTATTTAGGCTGGAATTGTCAAGGTCTTGGTATTACCCTGATAGTTCGCAACCTAAAGTTATAGTGTGGAAAGTTGAAGCCACAAATAGTTTTTATTTCTAAAACAAAAATGAAGAAAGAAAAGGTGGAGAAAATTTGAAGAAAGCTTAAGTATGATTTTAGAGAGTATTTTGAGTCAATTGAAAGATCAGGTGGGCTGGCTGTTTGGTGGAAGGAAGGGGTACAGTTGAAAATTGGCTTTATAAGCAAATATATTATCTATTTAGAAGATGTGAAGATGGAAGGGAAAATGTAGGAAATATAAGTATGATTTATGGGCCAACAAATATTAGATTAAATGTGTGATAGTGGGAAGAATTAGAGAAGCTTAACCCTGACCTGAAAGACCTTAGTTGATTTTGGGTGACTTTAATGAGCTACTCTATTTATTTGATAAAGAAGGAGGAAGGGAATGTTCCCAAAGGGATTTATACCCTTTTTGAAATATTACAAGTAACTGTGAATTAATGGAGTTGGAATTTATTGGGTGCACATTTACTTGGATGAATAATCAGGAAGGAGCTGAATTTATGAGAGAGAAACTTGGCTGAGCAATAGTTTACTTACAATAAAGGACTTCACATCAAAAAGGCCAACGGCATGTACTGTAAGTAATCGAATCAAATCATCATCCAATTTTTGTTGAGTATAAACATATTGAGTCAAGAACTCCCCATCTATTTAGATTTGATGCAAGATGGATTAGTCACCCTAACTTATTAAAGGTGATTAAAACAAAGTAGAGGGTAGAAGAAGGTATAAAGAACCTGAATGAATTTATAAGAAGTTTGAATCAGCTGAGAGAATGCTTGAGTGTGTAGGGAAAAAGGAATTTAAAAATGGGTATAAGCAAATTAATACCCTTATTTATAGGTGAAAGAATACCTAGACTCATCAAGATGGAATTAAGAGAAAGCAAAATAGACGGCTAAGCTAAAAAGGAAGATGAGGGAATTATGCGAGCAAGAAGAAATATATTAGGCTTAGAAATAAAAGGTATGTGGAGACAAGAATTCTAAACCTTTTTCATATGACTACTATACATAGACGATGCAAGAATAATATTACTAGAGTAAAGAGTAATGATGATGAACAATTGATGACAAAGAAGGATATTAAGGAACATTTTGCTCAATGCTATTAAGCACTCTTTAAGTCAATAGGTTAAAGAGAATTTTCTATGGTGCTAAAGGCTATGGATCAAGTCATCTCAGCTAAGGATAATTGAGCATTGATGGCTGAGATCACCCCTGAAGAAGTCAAGCTTGCAGTGTATCAAATGGACGGATAGAAAGCACTGGGTCCAGATGGCTTCACAAGTCTTTTCTACCAGAAAGCTTGGGATGTAGTTAAGAATCAAGTATGTGAACTAGTGAAGAATTATTTTTAAAATGGTTTTTCATTAAATTTAATTAATGTGGCTTACCTAGTTTGAATTAAAAAGATTGACGATCCTAAAACGGTAAGTGATTATTAATCGACAAGTCTATGTAATTTTCATACAAAGTTTTCTCCAAAGTGATGGCTAACTGTTTGAAACCATTGCTAGATCATGTGATTGATGAAAGCCAACGTGCTTTTGTGTCGGGTAGATTAATTCAAGATAAATTAGACATGAACAAGACCTATAATAAAGTAGAGTTGGATTTCCTATTTGACACCCTTTTGAAAATAGGTTTTGACAAGGGATGGATAGATAGGATCTTATGGTGGCTTAATTCTATTAGTTTTTCAATAATATTGTTAGGAAAAAGAGTGGCAAGAGTAAATCCTCATAGAGGCTTGAGACAGAGTGACCTTTTGTATCCAAATCTGTTCATTTTGATTAATAATGTGTTGTTTAGACCATTGAACAAGAGAAAAGGGTAGGAAGAATTAAGAGAATCTCAGTTATAAGAAACTGTCTAGAAATTACTCACAATTTTTTTGCAAAAGATTTTGTGTCCTTTATTCAAGCTAAGAATGGTAATTACAGGAATATGAAAAATATCATTGATAAATATTGCAAAGCTTCAGACCAATCAATCAAGATAATAGGGAAATCTTGTTTGTTTTTTTGTAAGAACTCTCCAGAACTGATGAGGGAGGAAATTTTTTTTTAGATTCATGCAGTAGATGCCTATGGCAACTATTTGGGACTTCCAACTATTTGGGACTTCCAAATATTTGGGACAGATCCAAATCTCAAGCCCTTAATTTTGTACTAGACATAATGAAACTGAGAGTTTAAGGATGTAGGAAGAATATATTATATGAGACAAGTAGGGAAGTCTTGATTAAATATGTAGAAAACTCTATCATCGTGTACTCTATCTTGTTTTCTTTATCCAAATAAGGTCTTAAAGAGGTTGGATGGAATAGTGTCAAAATTTTGGTGGAATTGTAATGAAGGGAAGAAAAAATTTATTGGATGTCAATGGATAGGATGAAAGGAATAAATTTGAGGGGGTTGGGATTTGAAGATTTTGAGCCTTTTATTCTTGCTCTACTAGTAAAATTAGGGTGGCAAATCCTATAATTCCCAAACTAGATCTGGACAAAACTTCTTACAGGCAGGTATTTTTCAAAGAAGTAAAGAAGGGTAGAGCCCCCTCATGGTTATGGTTTTGTATATTGGAAGGAAGTAGAGTACTAGAAATCAGGTTATTATGGGTATGTGCAATGGGAATAATACTAGGGTATGGTGAGACCCATGGCTAGGGGACTTGATGGGGGGAAAACTGATGTCATCATACCCTCATGAATCCTTTCTAGAACTGAGGGTGGCAAATTTAAAGAGTGATGAGTAGTAGGACTTGCTATCTATTGATGGTTCAATCACAGAGGTTTGAAAGAGAGGCTATTCAAAACAATATAATGACTCTAAATAATAGAGAGGATAAATGGTTATGAATAGGGGAAAGAAATGTGTATTCAGTGCAAGAAGGGCATGAGATAGCAAAAAGAAATGTTTTAAGAAGAAATGAATATATCCTAGTAACTTTAAATAACTCCTAAAGGTTTTTGTGGAAAGAAGTCTATAATTTAAAAGTACCTCCAAAAGTTAACAACTTCATGTGGAGGTTGATGTCTAATGATTTACCTATTTTTAGGAATCTAATCAAAAGGAATTGTTGTTATGTGGATCTTTGGTTAATTTTGTCATTAGGAGTTTAAATCCATAGAGCACCTTTTTTTGTGTGTGAATGGACTAAACTAACTTGGTTTGGCAATAATTTACCTTTTAGAGTTGAGGATATTGCAAACTTCAATATTTTTCAATGGATAGCAAGTTGACTAGGTGGGAAGATCGCTCTTCTACAAGTGGCATAAAGCTCTCCTAGCCATGACTTTATGGCAAGTGTGGATGTCCCAAAATTCATGCCTGTTTGAAAATGTGAAACCTGATCCGGTGTTTACTTTTTCCTAGGCATGAGGATATCTTAGTGAATTTTGGGAAGCTAAGGGATGGACAAATTTGGAGATATAGCCTATTCAACAAAAGGAAGCAAAAAGAATGAAGCAAGACGCATGGAAGCCATCTATAGGTAATGGAAATTAAAATTAATACTGATTGTGCTTTCTTGGATTCGGAAAATAGAGCAACTATTGCATTGGTGGTAGGAGACTCTAATGAGTAGTTGTTGGATGGGAAAGCACGCATGGTGAAAGCTTATTTAGCCTTAATGGCTGAATGTTGCATTCTAGGATGCTATGCAGTATGCCCATGAAAACCAATTGGAGGATGTCCAATTTGAGTCTGATTGCCAACATTTGATTAATTACATTTCTAAGGAGGCTTCTTTTAATGATTGGAGATCTATTAATATCCTTGAGAATATTCAATATTCAAGGAATTTAATAGGGAACCATTCTTGTATGTGGATTCACAAGGAAGCAAATTTAGTAGCTGACTAGGTTGCTAAAGTTTCATTAGGTAGGTTGTGCTTGTTGGATTGGGTTTTATAACCGCCAAAGCAGCTAAGAAGATTGTTGGAGAAGGACTTGTGGAATATTTTGAAGGCACCAAATTAATTACTCCTTCCATCCCAAATTATAAGGGGCATTTAACTGAATCTCGTTGTTTGAAGTGGCAGTTAAGAATAATAAGTATGTTAGAATTGTTACTCATTTTTACTAAAATACCCTTATTAATGAGAAGATATAAAATAAGAAAGATAATACCCTTATTAAAATTCACCACTCTCTCCCCCTACTCCTCTCTTCTCTCATAGGGAATCAAAGAACAAAAAATCGGAGTGAACTAGCCAATTCGACAGGGAACCGGCCAGTGGTCCGGTTCGGACTGGATAAAAACCGGTCAACGTGTTCAATCTGGTCAACGACCGGTCGAATCGATTGACCCGTTTTTATTAAAAAAATAATATTATCCATTTATTTATGAAATTTTAAAAATATATCAATATATTATCACATATTTTATTATTATAAATTATACTTATATGTTTCTTTAATTTTCATGTATATATATAATAATATTATTTATAATTATCAATTAAATTATAATATTTTAATACGGCCGGTTCAACCCCCCAGTCTGACCCAATTGAACCCTGAACCCATACTGTGACTGGTTCGTTGCCCGGTCTGATTTTTTGTACCTTATCAGGAATAATAACTTGTATGGTCAACACAAACATTAAGACATTGGTATTGAATAAGGGCAAAACTAGATAAAAAAATTAAAGTACAATAAATTCTTCAAATGCCTTTTATATTTTGGGATGGAGCAAAGGGTGGCAGTTGTATCATATATTTTAGGACGGAGGGAGTAATAGATAGCCATTAGCAATTTTTTGAAAGGCAGTGGGGTTGTTGTATATTATATAATTTGGTAGATAAACTTTGTATATTTATGTTAGTAGTAATGAAGATCCCGTTGTCATGGCCAAAAAAATAATCTCTCATCTCTCTCTTTCCGTATCACTCTCACTCTTGTGAGGTGTATCAATTGTGGCTAAACAGAATAGGTTCTAGTAGTGAATTATTTGTAAGTGTACCCAATATATCTCTCTAAACTTGAATTTAGCTATGTCTCTCTCCCCAATTTATTTTCTAACAGTGGCATTATAGTCTATTATTTGTGAGGGCATGTGAGGGTCCTTTTAAATCATTGTCTCATCTTAAAAATCCCAAAATTTATTATCTACACACTGACAAGCTAGTTACTTTTTGTTTTGGTAACGAGTTCCGTGTGTTTTATGCTTTTTTGGGCCATAATTGACTAGTTTGTCATGTAGAAGATTTCTAAAACCTTCATATTTGAATCCAATCTTTTTTAGTTTTTTTTTTTTTTTGTGGTCTTAAAACATATAGCTATCTAGTCCACTCTCAATAGATTAGGACCTAAGCCTAATTGAAGAGGGACTAACATGGAAAGACAGTTTATAAATAGAGACATCATTTGTGATTTAAAAGTTATATATATTGCTATATATAATCGTAAACTTAAGAATTACATCTATTCCTATGTGATATGTATACTATATATATAGGATGTGGAATTTAGGGAACAAGTAAGTCAAATGTAACACATGGAATAATATCCATTACCTCTAAAAGGATCTCTCATAAGAGTTTTCTCTTTTCTTTCTCGTGAGTATATTTGTTGTATATAGCAATAGGACTTCGAATCAGTGCTGTGGTTTCATATGGTTACTTCTACGAGTCAACCAGATTTTAGATACACCCAGTATTCTTACAATAACCATGGCCAGTCATCGCAATTAATGGAGTAAAAAACAATAAAATCAATGCTAATGTTCATACTAAAAATTCATTTTAATTATAGAAAAAATATTCATGTGTCCATGAATATGTGAACACATCGACTGAGGAGAGAATGAGAGACGCGCCTATAAGAGCCTATATACATCCCATTACGACGACACCTTTTAAAACCGTTAGTGGTAATGGGTACCCAAAGCTGCCAGATAATAATCAAGTGTGCATGAATATTTGAACTTAATGCTGGGAGCTAGGTTACATAATACACACCCCATCCCATAATATCGTTGATGATAATGAAGAGGAAGACCTTGAAATCTTGAACCCCCCGGAGTGTTGTAATGACTTAAACAAAATAGCGGGTAAGGATATTATATTAATTTGCCTGAACTGTAACGGTAATCTTTTTAAAAAGAAAAGGAAGAGCAAGAAATAGTTTAGCTAAGGTCGGCTGCAAAAAGTCGAAAAGACCAGAACCTAGGGACCGACCAATTCTAATCTTTTTCATAAGTAATATTACAGTAGATTAATTATGTTTTTCTTTTTGAAAGTTTGTTAATCTTTTTCATGAATTTGTGTGTTTGTGCCTATAGATACGTTCGATTCTTCATTCTAAATATGAACTAAGTGAATTTAATTAGTTGCTGCTGTTCAATTTTTGGATTATAATATAATTTGTCTCTTTACCCTTCCCCTCCCCCACAAGTTTTTAATTTAATCCAACCACAAGCACAAATGCTGTACTTAATTAATTTATTAATATATATTATATATGAATGCTTTCCGACCACCCAAAAAAAAATCGGACTACAACTATATATAACACCCAAGACGAGTGGTAATTGGTACAATATAATAACCTTATATTTAAACCGTGATTAATGCATGAAACTATTAAATCGTGACAGATGGGACATGTGCTTTGTCTACTATTAATACAAACTAAAGATGGTCCACAGAATATTAAATTAATTAGATTAGGTGTTATGAGGATTTCATTATGAGTATAAAATAATTGTATGACAGATTGTATTTAATTCCATGTAATTATTTATACTCTTAATCCACACACACACACCCACGTACGTACATATAGTTAGATGTAAGAGTGTAATAAAATTGTCTAAGACTATAGTAGACTATCAACATAGTGCCAAGCCTTTGTGTGTTCCAGGTTAAAGTTATAACTACATATGCCGACTCAGTAAAAAAAAAAAAACGTAGAAAGATCAATTAAGAATTATAAAAATTAAAATAATATAAACTAATAACATATACATAATCCAAACTAGTCCAATCCAACCCCCAAACTTTAAGATCAATTTAAATACATGATAGTTTTTCTTCGTTATTTGTGCTTTTATTAGTGCAGTTGGTATAAATCATGTATAGTATATTCATAACGTTGCTATACTTTATAAATATTTATATCAACAAAATATGATAAATATTCACAAAATTTAAATAATAATGATTAAATTAAAATTTTTGGACGTATGACAACTTTTTTGATAAATTTTCGCATTTATGGTATGCAGTAGAAGTGATTAGAACCTGCTTTTTTTATTTTTGTAAGATATTGGATTGGAAAAAAGATAAATAAATAACCTCAAAACTTCAAAAACCCTACAAGATGATTTAAATTTGGTAAAGGACAAATGAGGGGTAGGTGACTTATCTGGAATACTAAAATTGTTAGTAGTAATTAAAACTGAACATTGAGTTTTAGTCATATCTTATTTAATCGTAATCATTGCCTATTCAGTTATAGTCACTGTCAACAATTTTGGCATTCCAGATAAGTCTTATGCCCCCCATTTATTATTTATTAAATTCGAATTATCTTTTAGAGTTTTTAAAGTTTTGAAGGTATTTATTTATCTTTTTCCCTATAGAATTCAAGCAGATTTTGTAAGAGTTTTAAGATAATTATACTGCAAAATGTTGGGTTCAAGATTTAAACCGATGTGGCCGGTCCAATCTGACTCATCGACACATCAAAAAAATTAAAGTGTATAATGGTTTTGGATCCGGTTGGTATATAAGAACAAAATTAATTTACAAATTATAAACGTACAGGCACAAATTGACTAAAGAATAGTTTTTCCCATTTATTCTTTTCCTCACGTATACAAGCTTTTTTTGTTCTATAAATCTCCCTCACACTTCCATCGTCAAAACCTCCTTTCACATCACTCTTCTTCTTCTTCTTCTTCTTCTTCTTCTTCTTCAATAAGCCAATCGATCCGGCCTCTTTGATCGATCCTCTTGAGAGTTGTTTGGTGTTCATCTTCATCATCGTCATGGGATCTGCTATTTCTGCAGATAACAAGGTTGGAGAAGGAGATCTAGCTGTGTCACCATCTTCGCAGTCGTCAAGCACAGGCCTCGGTGATCTACCGGAAAGTTGTATTTCATGTGTGTTCATGAATTTAGACCCGGAAGATATATGCAAATTGGCTCGAGTGAACAAGACCTTTCACAGTGCTTCTTCTGCTGACTTTGTCTGGGAATCTAAGTTGCCTTCTGGTTTCAAGTTTCTGCTAAACCAAGTTCTTGGCGGTGGTGGTGGTGATGATAAAAAAAACCTAAAAAATTCCTTCACCATCAAACAGATTTATGCCACTCTCTGTCGACCCAATCGCTTTCATTCTGGTTCCAAAGTAAGTCGATGATAGCTAGATCCATCTTCTTCTTCTTCTTATTCTCATGAATATTTCATTCTTCTATCTTTCTAGCTAGGTCATATATATATATATATATATATAAGGATCTCAAAGAATGATAGGTTTTTTGTTTTTTTGCTTCTTTCTTTCATTGTTGCAATATATTGGTGTTGGATTTGATTTGATGTGATTTAACTTTTGGCTGATGAATGTATTATAATTAGGAGGTGTGGTTGGATAGAGGGAGCGGGCAAGTTTGTTTGTTCATGTCATCAAAGTCTATGAAGATTACGGGAAAAGATGACAGAAGATACTGGAATTATATTCCATCTGAGGAATCCAGGTGAGATCATCAACTCATACAATTATATTTTTTTCTTTTCATTTTTTATTAGAAGATATTTGTTTAATATAATTAACTTAGACTTCTTTTTCGGTGTTGAATTCTATAATGAGAACGTGGTTCATGTGTTGAACTTTCCTCCTTTATAAATATTGTTTTGGTCTCAATCTCAACCAGTATATTGTTGCGTCTGACTTCAATAGGATATTTCAAAATGGACCCTCCAAATGATTTAATCCTTATATATGAAGTCTATAAAAACTATTTTGGAATTAATATTTTGTGAAATGGCCCAATTATTATCATCTAATTAAAAAAAAAAAAAAAAACCCACCTCTATCGCTGGGATCCAGCTATTGGCACCTGAAGCTCGAGCGCCAGCGACTGAAGAATTTTTAGGCAAGAGGGTAGATTAAGGTGGGAATTTGACCTCACAAACTTTTACTATATATTATTAGGCTTCTAACGTGCAGCGTGTATATATAGTTCGTTTAATAGTTAAAAACTTAGAAGTTGAATTTTACATCAGGAGTGGTTGCCAAAGATGAAGTTACAAGTCATGAATTGCTACAATGAAATAGTCATTATAACTTGGTAGTTATCTTATGTAATATTTAATATACACTATATTACTAAGGGTTGTAAAATCAAATCTCATGTAACTAACTTTTGCTTAAAGATTTTTCCAAGATTCTGAAACCTGGACTGGTCATTGAACCGGTTGGGGTACTGGGTCAAGGGTTAGTGGGTCAGATGGGAGTCAAACCGAGACTAAATCTGTGAGAAAAAGAAAATTTCAGGGTTATTACTAAAAAATTCTTAAGAAAAAGTAAAAAAAAAATGATTTTATTAAAAAAAAAAAAGTAGACCAGTTTGGGCACCGGTTCGGCGGTTCTTGAGCTGGTCCGGCCGGTCCGGTCTGAGTTCCTAAACAGAGGATTTTTCAATCACCTTAGTTTGAAGTTTTAATTGTTGGTGATGGACAGTCGGTGGCCACTAAAGCTTCAATTGCTAACTAGTTTCCTTGCTAAACAAAATGTTTAGTAGGAAGAGCTAAGTACATCTGGATTGTCAGGTTTGACTCGGATGGTGCAGAATATGATGAGTTTTAAAAAGTCAATTTTTTTAAAAAAAAAATTGTAGGTATAGAATGTAAAATAAAAATAATCTCTTAATATTATTCTTTCAAAAAAATTCTTTATTTTTTTTTTTAAAAAAACCTCATATCTAGGCCGTTCAAAAGTATATTTGAATGATCCAACTATGTTTAGCTCTCTTTTCTAAGCATTTTTTTAGGAGGGAAACTAGTTCCCTAATTGCGATAACAATGGCAACGACAAGCTATCAAAAGGAATTTTAAAAAAACAAAACAAAACAATTAAGGGCGTGTGGTAGAGCGGTAGGAGCTCTTCCACCCTTAACCTTAGTCAGGGGTTCAATCCCTAACCTTGGGTATGGAGCAGCATTAAATCTCCTGC
>JBAGKO010000010.1:23707370-23722098 GCA_037177275.1 Acacia concinna
ATATAACACTGGTTAGAAAATTTGTCACTTGGGCACCAAAGCCCGCCCTGCCCTGCCCAAAATGGTTAGGGCTTTTATAGGGCTGGGCTGGGCATCGGGCAGCATTTTGCTGCCCATCTATCTTTCAGGCTGGGCATCGGGTAAGGGTTTCGCCCTGCCCATGCCCACCCCTAGTGAGTTGAAATAATTTTTTTCATAATAATATTTTCTAAGCCATATCACCTCATACAGTGCATGGGGAAGTATATGCTTGTAATCTTTAATAACTCTCCCTTTTAAGAAAACACATTGATAATGAGCAATATAATTGCTTACAACTTTCTTTATCATTAGGCACAAAACCTTTATTATAAATTTATAGATTATAGATTACATTACAACAGACCTCAAATCTTTAAATGTTTGCACCTAATCTAATTTGGGATTTGGGAATGAGTATGATATTAGTCCAGTTAAAAGATTGCAAAATACACTCAGATTCTTAGAACATATATTTATGCTTTTACTAATTCAGTAGACATTTTACTGTTTTTTAAATTCAAATGGAATTTTTTTTAGGGAAAATCCCATTTAAATACCACTTGAATTTCCAAAACTCCAAAAAGTCTGTTAGAATATCAAAAACTCAAGGGAGGAATCTGGATTTTCAAATTTCGGATGTAAACAGTAACATGATTTTCGTTGTAAAAGTAATGGGATTACCTATAAGAATAATGGAATTCGCTACAATTGTTTGATCTCTGTTTTTCTCTCTCCTTCTGTCACTATTCATCTGACATTGACGCATAGTGACAGAGGAGAGGAAAATATGCTCATGACAGAGGAGAGATGAGATTTTTGATATAAAAGTAATGAGATTACACATAAGAGTAATATAATTCGCCAGTTTCCGAATTACTTTTCACTTCAACAAATTTGGAAAACAAAGGAGAGAAGTGATTTTTTGCTATAAGAGTAATGAGATTACCCATAAAAGTAATAGAATTCACTAGTGTCCATACCACTTTTCCCTTCAGAAACATAAACAAATCCAATTTGATTCATGGTACTTTAATGTCTTTTAGAAATACTAATAGACCTTTTTTAATTTTGAAAATTCAAGTAGTATTTAATTGTCATTTTCTTTTTTTTTAATCTTTTCTCTTTTTTTAAAATTCTAGTAATAATAATAATATAATAATAATAATAATACGTACTTACCTACTATGAACAGAAGGCACGAGGACATTGACTTTCTGGTCTTGTCGCGTAGTTAGTCAGCTCCGCTATTTTTTAACCATTGTCTTCTCGTTCAAACCCTTTTTATATTATAACTTCAAATCTTCAGTTCAACTTTTCTGTGTCTTTTTCGCATCCACATATTTCAGAGAGAGAGAGAAGTGCCAACTTTTGTAGTTTTCTTGGGTTCGCAACCAAAGAGACGATTTTGGCCTTTTAGGCTTTTAACCCTTCATCGCTGTCAAATTAAAGGAATCGTCTTCTCCGTACATGGTTTGGTTTCTATTCCATCTACCTTTTCTCCATTTTTCACTTGTATCATCACTGAAGAGAGAGAGAGAATGGTCCTGAAGAAGTGTCTCTCTTACTTGCTTAGATTTGATATGATTCACTTGAAAAGTCAAGGGAAGTGGGGAAGTGTGCACAGAAGGATATTGCAACTCCTACTGTGAACTTCTCTTACATCTCAACCCTTTTACCTTTTTACTCTGATTTTATATATATATATATAATATTCCTTCTCTTTCGAAATCTTCTTCTATACGGACAAGGTAAAGGTCAATTGTGCCACGCAATTTCAAAACCCAAAACAAAAAAAAAAATTTATGGGTTTTTCTTTAATTCCTCCATTATTTCTCACTGTTTAGCTTTCACGAAGCTGGGAGGCAGGTGTGAACAAAGCATCAGAAAATATGGGGCTTCTCTTGCTCTTGTCTTCTTCCATCTGAGAGATAAATTTTTGGAGACATGCATGGTGTTGACAAGTTAACACCTTTTTGGTTCTGTCCATACTTGTGAAGAAGAAAAAGAAACCCCTTTCGTCGCGTTTTGATTTTCAGCAAAATCTGGTTTCGAGGTCAAAAGCTTTGTTTGATAGGGACAAGTTCGAAACAAACCCAGAAGAAGAAGAAGAATAAGGGGTTAGAGAGAAAAACACTCAGATTTTGATTCTCAAGGCTTTGGGGGAAGACAAAGGGTCCTTCCATTTTTCTTTTCTTTTCTTTTCCCCCTTTTCGTTTATATTATTTTTATGGGGTTTGAGGGTTTAATTAGGAGCAATAGTAGAAACTACAGCTGTGGGAGTGCAAGAGTTGTGGCTGATATTTCTCCACACAATCTCTATATCCCCAGTGGTTCCATTGTTGAGCCACCTCTTCATTCTCCTATTTCAACTGTATGCTTCATTTGATTTATCTCTTCCTCTCTCTATATCTCTCTCTATATTATAAAGTAGAAACTTGATTGATCAGATTTGTTCTTTGGATTATTCAATATTGTTGTTTTGATTCTGCAGCGACAGAAAATGGAGGGCCATGGTGATATGGGCCTTATTGGGGAATTTGATCATAGTTTGTTGGGTAGGATGAGGGATGATGAGTATGAGAGTCGGTCCGGTAGTGATAATTTTGAAGGAGTTTCCGGCGACGATCAGGACGCCGCCGGTGGTGGGGATGATCAGCGTCAGAGAAGGAAGAAATACCACAGACACACTCCTCATCAAATTCAAGAGCTTGAATCGTAATTTGTCGTCATGAATTTTTCTGCTATTTTTTTTTTAATTTTCACTCGTTTGTTTTATATGTGTAAATTTTTTTGGTAATGATTGGTTTTTTCTTGTTTTTATAAACCCCTTTACATTGTTTTAGATTTTTCAAGGAGTGTCCTCATCCTGATGAGAAGCAGAGGATGGAACTTAGTAAGAGGCTGGGCTTGGAGAATAAACAGATCAAGTTCTGGTTTCAAAATAGAAGAACACAAATGAAGGTAATTGAATTATTGTCTCGTTTGTTCATAAGATTTGCAGATATTGTGTGCTGATATTTATTTTTGCTTCTTGAATTAGACTCAATTGGAACGCCATGAGAATCTAATTCTCAGACAAGAAAATGAGAAACTCCGAGCTGAGAATAGTATGATAAAGGAAGCCATGGCCAACCCGATGTGTAACCGATGCGGTGGCCCGGCAATTCCTGGCCAAGTTTCATTTGAGGACCACCATCTAAGAATTGAAAATGCCCGGCTAAAGGATGAACTGAATCGGATATGTGCCTTAGCGAACAAGTTCCTGGGTAGGCCTCTCTCGTCCTTGGCCAGCCCCACGGCTGGTATGGGTTCGAATTCTGGTCTTGAACTTGCTATAGGAAGGAGCGATATTGGTAGCTCGAGTGCTCTAGGTTCTTCCTTGCCAATGGGGCTTGACTTAGGGGAAGGTATTTTGGGCACACCATCAGCAATGCCCCGAATTAGATCGTCAATGGGAATGATGGGAGGCGAAATTCAGGTAGATAGGTCTATGCTCATTGACCTTGCACTGGCTGCTATGGAGGAATTAATGAAGATGGCTCAAGCAGATAGCCCTCTCTGGATTAAGTGTTTGGGTGGTGAGAGAGAGATACTGGACCATGAGGAGTATGACAGGATAATTTCTCCTTGTATGGGTCCAAAACCAGCTGGTTTTGAAACTGAAGCTACAAGGGAAACTGGGATAGTTATTATAAACAGCCTAGCCCTCATGGAGACATTGATGGATGCGGTATGGAAAATTCTTACCTTTACTGAATAAATTTATTGAATCTAAGCATTCGTTAGCGAATTATCTGACTAATTAATTATCTCTGGTTGAGGTGTACTGCATTGCATGCTTGACACTAGTCATTCATCTGGTAGAACAGCTTGATTTGGGCTAGAAACTTTAAAGTTAATTGGGTATGTTATCTTAATTAATTACTATTGTCAATAGAACCGGTGGGCGGAGATGTTTCCCTCATTGATAGCTAGAGCTGCGACCGTTGATGTAATATCGAATGGCATGGGTGGGAGCAGAAATGGTGCTTTGCAAGTGGTATGTTTTTGAGCCACATGATTTGTGCACTTGGCCATATTATGACTGGAACTGATAGGATCATGTCCCTTGTTAGATGCACGCTGAGGTTCAATTGCTTTCACCGCTCGTCCCCGTGCGTCAGTTGCGGTTTCTACGGTTTTGCAAGCAGCACACGGAAGGTGTGTGGGCTGTAGTTGATGTTTCGGTCGAGATTGGCCATAGTTCCATCAATGGTCAGCCTTATGTGGGCTGTAGGAGGCTTCCTTCGGGCTGTGTTGTGCAAGATATGCCTAATGGTTACTCTAAGGTAACTGATCGATGTTCTTAATACTTTATTTATTTTTTTCTTATGCTATGTTATCCTTGCTTGCTTAAATTTCCTAGTGTGATTAATCATTATCGCGATTGACGGTTTGGTTCTATTATAACCGATGTTTTAATTAAGTTGTGAAGTGACTTGACTGCAGTTACAATACTCAGATTTTCATGTAGTTTAGATATATTATTGTGGCTGGATCTCTACTAATATACTGCAGGAAAAGATGAATACTTGGTTAAATTATGCTATAGTTTATAATTTCAAAGTTTGGGTTGCTTTCTGTCTGTGCTCAAGTTGTGCTGCCTTACTTGGTTTAGGAATAATTTGAAGCTATATTTCTGTCTCAGTATCTTATAGTATTCATTAGTGCATAGAAGTTAAAAAATGTGTTGGGTTCTTCAATCTTTTTCTATTATAAACAATATAAGTGATGCTTCTACAATGACTTGTCGGATTCAGTAACCTTGATTTATAATATAATAGTGTCAGGTGATAGTTACATTGTAATCTGTGGCATTGGAAGACAGTTAGATCTTAATCTTGTTAAAAAATTTCCATAATATACTCAAAACAAGCTTTTTGATACTTATGCTATCAACTTGGTTTATCATTTTGACTTAACATTATGATATCTCAGCTGACTTTATTAATTTAACGGCCATGTTTATCCTTAATTTAGAATATCTTTTTAGATGAACTTAGAGAGGAGCCATACTATTCGAGCTTTGTGAATAATGTGATTCCGTATAGATTTAATATATTTCTGGTTGATGATTTTTAAAACTAGTATTGCTTTCTACTCGTATTGTTCACAATAAGATGAAGCATCTCAACGTTTGGTCATAGCTTGGTCTCACTAAAATAACCAACATCAATAACTCTACGTCATGGGCATGATGACCTTCATGGTACAAGCTAAATTAATAAAAAGGAAAGTTTGTGGGTGTTTTCGTATTTCTCGTGTCGGGTAAATTTGTGGTGTTCGTTGTACTTTTGTTTTGTGATGAAAACATGAGCAATTCTCTTTCATGATTAGCTGTTTAGGCCTGAATTAGCCTTAGTCTTTAGGCATGATGAAGTGTTTGTTGTACTTGTGCTTGCCACTTGTGAAATTCCGAATTGAATTGAGTTGATTTGATGCTGTATAATAGAATAAATGAAATAAGAAGGAAAATGAGATGGGAAAAAAATGATCTTGAAGATGAAAACTGCTTCTTTTATCCCTGAATAAATAGGTAGTAGCAAATGACATCTATTGTTGAATGATATGACAAAAGACATACTCCCTCTTGTCCTTTATAGAAGAGTTAAATAAGTTAAACTAATTATTTGTAAAAAAATTTGTGTTGATTTTTCTAAAATACTCTCTTTAATCGTTATTTGCATTGGACCCATCTCTTGATGGAAACATTCTTACTATATGCACTTGATAAGGATAGTTTGGGGAAAAAATTATAAATTTGGGAGATAAAGTGGATTGGGGTCTTATATTTAGAATCAAAATAAATCCTACAACTAGTCATACGTCTAGGGCTGGAATGAGTAATAGATATTGTGTTCATTATTATTATTAATTTTTTTTTTGTGCAATAGAATAGGAATAGGACTTTATTACGCCAAACAAGACCTAAACTTCAGCATGTGGTAGAACCATATATTGTTTTCTGGAGCACCTAACATAAGGCAATGACTGTATGAAAGTTGTACTATTGCAGGTTACATGGGTTGAACATACACAGTACGATGAAAGCGTGGTTCACCAACTTTACCGGCCGTTGGTGAATTCTGGCTTCGGCTTCGGCGCTCATAGGTGGCTGGCCACCCTTCAAAGGCAATGTGAAAGCTTGGCAATTCTCATGTCGTCTTCTATACCCAATGAGGACCATACAGGTACCTATGTAAAAAACACAGTCCCGTAATTTAATAAAATTCCATTTCTTTTCACATGTTGATAATGACAACAACGTTATTTATTTATTTTTGGCAGCATTAAGCCAAGCTGGTAGGAGAAGCTTGTTGAAGTTGGCGCAGCGCATGACCAATAACTTCTGTTCCGGGGTTTGTCTATCGTCGGCACGCAAGTGGGACGGCCTTCACATGGGCACTCTCGGGGACGACGTGAAGGTGATGACACGGAAGAACGTGGACGACCCCGGCGAGCCTCCGGGGATTGTGCTGAGCGCGGCGACTTCCGTTTGGATCCCCGTGTCACGTGAGAGCCTGTTCAATTTCCTGCGTGACGAACGGCTGAGGAGCGAGTGGGACATTTTGTCGAATGGGGGACCAATGCAGGAGATGGTCCATATTGCCAAAGGTCAAGGTTCTGGGAATTGCGTCTCTCTCCTCCGTGCCAGTGTGAGTTGTGTTCTTTCTTCTTGCTGTTCTCTTTACATCTTTGACTTTTCTTAAATATGAGGACAGCTGAATTCTCGCCACCCTCTTTTATTGCACTGTTTGTCCATATATTGACCCTTTGGTTTGAACTTCAAAAATCTTAGCTTGCAGTATCAGAGAATGAAATAGGGTAGAAAATGGAAAAGGGAATGAGAAATTAATTTTGACGATAATATAATTATGGTATTTTATTTGTTTTTTAGGTTAACAGAAACTATAGGCTACATTATTTTAGTCTTTGTAGTTTCAATAGAATTTATTATTTTTTAGTTGAAAATAATGAAACTAATGGTTTCTCTTTTCTGTGCTTTTTTTTTTTTTATCTTTCTGAAACCCCGTAGTTTTCTTTAAGTATATTTGGATATAGCGTGTGTGTGTTTATTTGTATAGGTGAATAGAGATTAATTTAAAGCAAGTTAAAATAATAAAATTTAATGAATAGTTTATATTAAAACTATTGTTTATAATCCAGCATACTCTTAAATTACATATGCTGTTGGAATAGTTTAACGACGTAAAATTAACATTCATTTTTTTTTTTCATTTAATGTTTGCTTTGGCCGTTGCAGGCGGTGAATCCCAACGAGAGCAATATGGTAATTCTACAAGAGACATGGACTGATCCGTGGTGCTCGGTGGTGGTGTATGCTCCGGTCGACGTTCAATCTTTGAACGTTGTAATGAGCGGTGGAGACTCCGCCTATGTAGCCCTCTTGCCCTCAGGTTTCGCTATCCTCCCCGACGGCCGCCAAAGCAGCTTAGGTGGCAGTCTACTCAAAGGTGGCAACAGTAACAGCCCAGACGGAAGCGGTGATCGCCAAGGAAGCCTCCTTACAGTGGGGTTCCAGATACTGGTAAACAGCCTGCCGACGGCGAAACTCACGGTGGAGTCGGTGGAGACGGTGAACAACCTCATCGCCTGCACGATTCAAAAGATCAAAAGCTCACTGCCACTTGCATGATGGTTTGTGTTTTGTAGTTTCATTTTGTTTTATGTTTGTTAACTGAAGAAACATGAAGAAGGGATTAATGGAGAGAGGGTGGTTTTATTAGATGGGAATATATATATATATATAGAATGAATAGTGAAGGAGAAGGTGAACGAGGAAGGTCGTGAAAATGGAGGTTTGGAGTCAAGAACGAACCGCGAGGATGGAGGAGTAGGGGATTGGGTTGGGTGTGAGCGAGTGTATGGTGGTTCGGGTATTGACTCATTGACCTGCGACTTTTTGGTGTCAACTCTTTTTGTACCAACAATTTGCTCACTTTGGCTCCTTTTGTTTGGCCTCACATCACATGCCATTTGTTCTTTTGTGTGTTACAGTATGTAATAGTTGCTTCTTAGTAATCATTGACTTTTGCCTTGTTCTTGACGTATTGTCTCAATTATTGGGCTTTGGATTTTTCTGTTTTTTTTTTTTAAAATGTTAGAAAGGGTCTTGGGTTGAACTCAATCCAAGAGTAGGGCACTTAGCTTAGGGTTTAGCATTTGTTTCCGACCTGTTTAAGGATGGCTGGTAAGGTCTAAAGAATGTTATCAGAGTGAGAGTATGGTGATGCCTCTCAGGTGCCTCTCAGTGAGAGAAGTTGTGTTTTGGATGTTCTATGTTTTTTTGTCTGTATTTGAGATTTATGTCGCCCTTAAATTTTTCTTACTGGCTGATGGCGTTGTATGAGGGAGATATACACAGAAGAGAAAATTGAAGGAAGGAAACTGATGTTCAATTTTAAAAAATAGTACATCTAAATGAATAGATAAAAAGCAAGGTTATGAAACTTGGACCGGTCATTCAACCAGTTGGGGTTCTAAGTTAAGGATTAGTGGGTCAGATTAGAGTCAAATTGGGATTGAATTAGCGAGAGAAGGAAGATTTTAAGGTTATTAGTATGAATTTATAGAGTAAAAAAATTGATTTTTTTTTTAAAGTCTGACCTGGGTTGACACTTGGACCGGAGTAATTTACCCACTAGGTCAACGGTTTTCAGTCTGGACCTGTCGGTCTAATCTGGGTCGAGAAGGGTGATAAAAAGTGACCAATTTTATGATGATATGAAATTGCAAATATAGACCTTGTAGCTTTGCAACAAGAAAGCTCTTTGTAGGAGATTGTAGATTCAATAAGATGTGAGCATCATGTTTTTCTCCTCTCTTAGGATAATTTTCTTAACAGTGTGCAGTTTCTCTCTAAAATCTCACTGTTTATAAAGTGAAAAAAAATTGAGAGTAAATTTGTGGATCTTATTTATCTCATATCTGTCCTCAAACCACCCCCTCTTAAGAAAAAAAAAAAAAAATCAAATCCACACTTGCCACTTTTTCTCTGCATCCAAAGATTACCTTTTTCTTTTGACAACTGCAAATGAAAAAATCTACCCACCTTGTGTAATTTTCTAGAACGTACTACGTGTAGGAGAGAATCCAAACAACTATAGTTTTGTGGTGCTTCTAAGTGGTCAAAATATCTTGATTGCATTTATTTTGTGTCTATATTTCAAATGTTTAAGCCCACCAAGGTTTGTTTGACAAGAAGAAAATAGAAAGGAGGGGAGGGGACATTGTTAAGTTGGATTTAAAAAAAAAGAAATAAAGTAGGGACAAAAAATTTAATAATATTAATAAGTAAAATAAAAGAGTAAACAAAATTAATTAAAAACCTTCAACTCGACCTCTCTAATGTTTTTAAGAATTCAATTTATAAAATTTTCACTCTCCTTCCCTCGGAATCACTCACACCAAACACCCTTAAGAGGACGTGGTTATTACGTAGGCAAGACAGAATTTGGACTGTCTTCAGCTGGTAAGAATAATGTAGTGTAAATCAGTTGAGTTGGATGGTTTTTTATTTTTGGAGTACCAAGAGAATTAATTAATCAGATGGAGTTTTTTTTTTCACTTTCTTTGAGACAAGTATTTTAATTTTTTGATAATATTCTGTGAGACAAGTATAACCACAAATTTGATACTTATTTTTCCTCATAAATTTAGTTTACCTTACCGTGTTCAAAAATATTATTGCCTTCAATAAAAGGATATCTGAGCTTAGTGAAAAAATTAACCCAACCATTTCATTTACAAAAGGACGGCTAACAGCCTGAAGAAAAGCAAACTACTCCATGGAGAAATTAAATCCCAAACATTCATTAGCAACTAACAATTTCCACATGATTAGATAAAGTATCAGCAAGATGGTTTTGATCTTTTGAGATGGACTGTAGTTTCAGCTCCCAATAATGCTTTAACAGACTCTGGATTTGCACGAACGTATCAAAAGGTTGCACATTTTGTTGTCACTTGCATAATATTCTTTTTGGCATTATCAGTAAGGTTCTTTGCATCTGATTCAAGAAGAACCTTCATGAAAGAAAAATTCCCATGTAAGTTGAGTCACTTGAAAACAGCCTTCAAAAAAACTGCAGGTCCCAAGTGAATATGTGAAACCAACCACCCAATACCCATCAGTTCCTCCTACGGTCCCAACCCAAAGGTCCCAAGTGAATATGTGAACCTTAACAATGTTAACAGGCTTTCCTTTTTTAAATGAAAAAGGGTGGCAGTAGTCAAGATAATAATCGGATCAAATTAATCTGTAACCTTAACCATTCAGTCAGGAGAGCATATATATACTACAAAGTTATTGGCAATATAATGTTGTAACATGCTTTAAGAGGTTGTTTCTTCATTTGTTTTTTTTTTTTAAATTTCTTTTCTTTTACTGATTTGGGCGTTGGCTTAACCCAGCCTTTCAAATGTGCTAAATATATTTTATCTTTAAATAAAATATCTTTTAAAACTGGTTAAGGGTCAATTTTGTCCCATGGAATAAATATAGGAAATAAGTGTTTCCACTAACCCTTTTCTCCACTTAATTTCTCTACTATTGAATTAGCTTTTAATACAATCGTTGAGATTTATTTTGTAAAAATATTGTTATTCTCATTTACTAGTTAATATTACCATAATATTTTTAATATAGTATAAAATCTCAATTATTAAAAGCCAGTCCAATAACAGAAATTAAATATTGTTAAAAAAGATAAAGAAATTAAATAAAGAGGAAGTGAAAAGAGATGTTAGTGGAGACACTCTTTTTCCACTAAGTATTTACAAGCATTGTTGTCAAACTTATGAGTTAACTATTTGAGTTTACCATTTTTATGTTTCTCCCTCGTTAATTAAAGTCAAGTCACTATTAAACTTGTGTCAGTTATAAAATTAGTTAAATTCACAAATTTACCGAATTTATTGTTTAATTTTTACATTTTTAATTTACAATACTATGTTAATTCACTTTTAAATTCATGTTAATTTTTTCATTTGATCATGCTAAACGGCTTTATATATACATTTATAGAAATTTGCTTTTTATCTCCTGGTCAGTTGTCCTTCCCATAGAGGAATCCATAATGAGTGGAGGATTAGTCCTTGGCCTATCGGGTTGGGATACCTTGCAAAAGCAAAAAGAAATTTTCTTTTTAAATATGATAAATGATTAATGTTGATGGATTTGATTTCAAATTTACTTTGATGGCAGTTACTTGAAGAATTAATTAATGTCATTTTCAAAGCCAGGATCTTGACGGATGTGAGCTTCATAGGAATCTTTCCTTTTGCCTTATAATCTTAGTAATTTCGAAGAATCAATTTAATACACATATTCTGCTGTATCCTTTTTCTTATATTGAATTGTCGGTAGTAAGAATTTCTATGGTTGAATTATCCCAAAATAAAAACAATCTTTGGTAGATAAGCCTAATTATATAGTAGGCTCTACCTGATAATTAACGCACACATTAGAATTTACTAGCCATTGTCTCCTTGGATTGCAATTATTCTTGCTTTTTCCCTACATTGGGCAACATAATCAAATTGATCTCCATGCATGAAAATAGAACAACTTTCATTTCTTTCATTTTGAAGTTGGGGTTAAGAGCATGAGGTTAATTATGTTCTCAGCCAAACTTTACCTGTTTCTTTGTGGGACTTTTCTTTTAGCTACCTATTCCTTTGAGATAATCATTCTTGGCTTTCGTTGCTTGATGTACTACCTCTAGTCTACTAACGATCTCTTAAATCAAGGACTGGAGGCAATAAGTAATTAGCAGATGCATGCGACTGAATCGTCATCAACAAATAACACATATTAATTGGTATATTGATATATAACAAATAGCTAAATATAGTGGCGAGAGCAACATTAAAATAAAAAAGTAGAAAAAATTAATTTAAATCCTCCAATCCCACCTCTCTAATTTTTTTAAACTTAATTTATAAAAATTTTCCCTCTCACCCCCTCTAAATCCCTACTACTAAACTCCCCCAACAAGTGTCAAGTGGTGACTACACAGGCAAGACAGAATTTGTACTATCTTCTACTGGTAAGAATAGTATGCTATAAATTAATTGAGTGGAATAGCTTTTTATTTTTGGGTACCAAAGGCATTAATTAGACAGATGGGGTGTTTTCACTTTCTTTGAGACAAGTATTTTTTTTTTTTGTCGATAATATTCTTTGACAGAAGGATAACCACAAATTTGATGCTCTTTTTTCCTTTATAACTTTAGTTTAACTAATAGTATTTCGAACAATATTGTTTTTAAGTTTTAACAAGGGGATACCTGTATTTAGCCAAAAAAAAAAAAAACTAACTCAGCTATCTTTTTTTTTTAACAAAAAGAAGGCCGAAGTCCAAAGGAGAGCTAACTACTCTATGTATAAATTAAGTCCCAAACACTCATCAGCAGCTAACAATTTCCACATGAGACCGGGTGTGATAACCGATTAGGCAGAACTTGATAAACCATCATTAACTAAATTATCACCAATATGGTTTTGATATTTTGAGATGAATTGTAGTTTCAGCTCCCAATAATGTATTTTTAGATTCTGAATTTGCATGAACATTAAAAGGTTGCCAATTTTGTTGTTACTTCCATTATATTCTTTTTGACATATCAGTAAGGTTGTTTGCATCTGATTCAAGAATAAGCTTCATGAAACAAAGATTCCATGTCCCTTGGAAACAGCCTTCAAAACTACTTCAAGTCCTAAGAGGATACGTGAAACCAACTACCCATATCAATTCCTACTATGGTCCCAACCCAAAGTTGGAGGTGCCAACTTTAACGTGTTAGTGGTGGAACCTTAACAATGTTAACATGCTTTCTTTTTTTTTTTTTTTTTGTTTTGGAAAAAAGAAGAAGAAGAGTGGCAGCAGTAAAGATCATAACCGGATCAAATCTGAACCACTCATTCAGAATTGTGAAAAAGGAAGCAATTTTTTTTCTGGCCATTGTCCCATTAAATTTTTACCGTTTGTTGACTATATATACTAAGTTTGTTGTCCACATATTATTTATGTAATTTTTTGTTAAAGTGTAAATTTGGTATAGAAGTCTATGTGTTATCTACTTTATTTATTTTTTTAAAAATTAAATTTAAAACTTTTGAGACAAATTTACACCATAACAAAAACTAACATGGATGACACATAAACTGTTAGTTCAGCATATTTGATCAACTAACGATAAAAAATAATTGGGATAGTAACCTAGGAAAAATTGCTACCATTTTGACATTTTATAGCAAAATTGACTTTTTACCCTTTAGGGAAAAAAACCAACCCGAATTATAAATGATTGAATCTTCTTAGAATGCTATTTAATAAGTGTTTCCAATAACACATCTCTCCTCTCAATTTTCCACCATTGAATTAAAAAAAATATTATCATCATTTAATAGTTAATATTACTATTATATTTTTAATATAGTATAACATCTCAATGGTTAAAAACCAATTCAATAGTTGAGAAATTATATGAAAAGGAAGTGGAAAGAGGAGTTAATGGAGACACTCATAATCCTACTTTTCATACCAAATCAGAAATTAAATCTACTCTAAAGGGGTGTTTGAGAGAGGAAATTTTTATAAATTGAGTATAAAAAAGGAAAATACTTAGATCAAGTTCTTTACATACATTTCGTTAGATTCTTCAATTGCATGTGACCATGTGTCCTATGTTTGAATTATTATCATTTAATAATAAACTCAAATATAGTAAATAGGACTAATATGATCACATGCGATTGGAGAACTTGATGAAATGGATGTAAGAAACTTGATATAAGTATGATTTATAAAAAAAATTAAAGAGGTGGGTTGGAGATTTTTAATTAAATTTTTTTACTCTTTTATTTTACATATTATTTTTATAAAATTTTACTACCCTAATTCCCCAATTTTTGTTTTTAAATCTAACCCAAAACGTTTTCCCCTCCCCTCCCTTCCCCTCCATTTTTTTTGTGCCAAACAATCCCAATGGCAAGTACTTGAAGACTTAATTAATGCCATTTAAGGCTAGGATATTGACGAATGTGAGCTTCATAGTAATCTTTCTTTTTGCCTTAGAATCTTAGAGGGTGTTTGGGTACTAGAAAAAAAGATTTTTAAAGGTAAATCAGCTATTTTTACAAAATGTTGTTAAATACTATAAATTTTTGGAAAATGGCTTTTGAGCCTCTGGAAAGGGCTTTTTTCAAAAGCCATTATGGATAACTTTTCGGACAAGGGCTCTCCTCTCTCTCTTCACTTTACCTTTTCACCTCCATATTATAAACCCTACGCCAATCACAAGCGATACTTTACCTATTTAACATGCCACCAATTTCTCATTTCCATTATTCAGAGCATGTGATTGTCATTTTAGTGGAATGTAATAATAATAATATGTCTTCATAAGTTATTTCACAGCTCGTTATTTAACCAAGTTTTTTCACAAACTTGATACAAGTTAGGACTTTGGACTGGTGTTGTTGTATTTCGTCACTCTTTAAAGTTAATGAACCCCAGCATTTATCTAAAAATACAATAATGTAATGCTGTGTGTCGGTTATTATCATTAGTTTGTTTATTATTATATATTTTCTTGAAAAAAAAACTATAAATAAATAAGCTGGGTGGGTTTACTTGGCAAT
>JBAGKO010000010.1:23724871-23745128 GCA_037177275.1 Acacia concinna
GGAGAATTAATATTGATCATGTAATAAAAAAATTTGACCAGCAACTTTCAAAATGTGTGTATTAATTTATTTTTTATTAAAAATATACATAGAGCAGTAAAAAAAATACAATACAATATGATATTAATAATGTTTAATACAAATATAAAAAGGAGACAGCCTATACATATTAAAAAAAGTAAAGATTATATTCATATTAATTAATAAAAACAAAAATATAACATTTTTCCTCCAAATCCTCACAATTTTGGAGGGGAGGGTTAGGAGGGACAGGGAGGGAAAATCTTGAAAAATTTTCTCTCCTCTTCTAAAATTTTTTGTTATCCAAACAAGGAGAGGGGAGCAAAATCCCCCAATTCCCCTCCCCTCATACCAAACACACCCTAAAGGTATATTTGGCTCAATGGAGGGGAAGGGAAGGGAGGCATTTTAATGAAGGGGAGGGAAAGGGAGGCATTTTAATGGAGGGGAGGGAAAGGGAAGGGAGGGTTTAAGAATGATTTTTATTTTATCTTATTTGGATAAATAAAAAGGAAGGGGAGGGGATGGATTTTAATAATGTAAAAAATGATAATCAACAACATAATAATATAATCAATAGAAAATAAAATAGACACTAGTCAATGTAAAAATTTTTGAAGTGTAGTATATAAAGGAGAATTAATATTTGTGATGTAATAAAAAAATTTTACTTGAAACTTTCAAAACGGGTGTATTAATTTGTTTTTTTTATTAAAAATATGTATAGAGCGGTAAAAAAATATAATACATTATGATACTAACAATGTATAACATAAATCTAAAAGGGAGACAATTTAGCTATATTACAAAAGAGTAAAGATCATGTGTATGTTAATTAATCGAAGCCAACATATATTACTTTCTTTCCAAATTTCTTTAACTTTAGAGGGAAGGGTTGAGAGAAGGGGAGGGAAAATCAAGAAAATTTTATTTCCCCTTCTAAAACTTTTTATTATCTAAATAAAGGAAGGGAAAATAAATCTTTCAATTTTCCCCACCCCTCATACCAAACAGACTAGAGGTGGTGGATACAAGGGTTGGATCGTCTTTTGTCCTAAGAATAGCATGCTATAGATCAAAAGAGTTGGATAGCCTTTTGTTTTCGGAACACCATGAGAATTAACTAGACAGATGGAGTTTTTTCACTTTCTTTGAGACAAGTACTTTTTTTTTTTTTTTGATAATGTTCTTTGAGACAAGTATAACCACAAATTTAATGCTCTTTTTTCCTCATAAATTCAGTTTACTGTTTAGAACATGATTGCTTTCACTAAGAGGATAATTGTACTTAGTAAAAAACTACTCTCTTTTTTTTTTTCACAAAAGAAGGCTAAAAGCCCAAAGAAAAGCAAACTACTCTGTGAAGAAATTAAATCCCAAGCATACGTTAGCAAGTCACAATTTCCACACGAGGCCGGCCGGACAAGAATCCAGTAAGGAAGAACTTGATAAACCATCATTAGCTAAAGTATCAGCAAGATGGCGTTGATCTTTTGAGATGAATTATTGTAGTTTCAGCTCCCAAGATTAGACTCTGAATTCTCATGCACATATTAAAAGGTTGTTGTTACTTCCATTATATTATATTATATTCTTTTTGACATATCAGTAAGGTTCTTTGCATCTGATTCAAGAACAACTTACATGAAACAAAGCTTCCATGTAAGTTGACTCCCTCGAAAGCAGCCTTCAAAAACACTGCTTGCAGGACCCAAGTGAATATGTGAAACCAACTACCCATCAGTTTCTACTATGGTCCCAACCCAAAGGTGGACGGCGTCAACTTTAACGTGTTAGTGGTGGAAGTGGAACCTTAACAATGTTAACATGCTTTCTTTTTTTATTAAAAAAAGAGTGGCACTAGTAAAGATCATAATCGGATCAAATTTATCTGCAACCACTGAGTCAGGACTGAGGAGGGCATCACTAGAGTACAAAGTTAATGGCGATATAATGTTAACATGCTTTAAGAAGATTTTTGTTCAGTTTTTATTTCTTTTCTTTTGCTGGTCTCGGCTTTCGCTCAACCCTGCCTCTCAAATGTGCTAAATATATCTCATCTTTTAATAAAATATCTTTTAAAAATGGTTAATGGCCACTTTTGCCTCAGGTAATGTTTCTTCTAGAAGTGTAAAAAGGGAGCAATTTTGTCATGGTCATTATTTCAATTAATTTTGATTGTTATTGAATAAATATGTTGAGCAGACAATTCATTAATGTGTGAATTTGGCTTGGAAGTTTACATGTTATATATTTCATTTTTTTAAAAAAATTAGATTTAAAACTTTTAGAACAAATTTACATCTTAACAATAATGGATTGGGTGACATGTGAAATGTCAATTTAACTTATTAGGTCAACTAACTGTTAAAATTAATTAAATAACAACCCAGGAAAAATTGCATCCTTTTTTATACTTCTAGAATAAAATTAACCTTTAACCCTTTTAAAATCAATTTTTTGCTCCTAATCTGAATCATAAATGATTGACGCTACTAAATATGGGAAATGAGTGCATTCACTAACCTTCTCTCCATTTAATTTTTTTATCATTGGATTGGCTTTTAACATAATCGTTGAGATTTATTATGTAAAAATATTATTTATCATTTAATAGTTAAAACTATAATGTTTTTAATATAGTATAAAATCTCAATCAATAAAAGCCAATACAATGATGAAGAAATTAAATGGAAAGGAAGTGAAAAAAGAGGTTAGTGGAGACAATTTTTTTCCACTAAGTATCCACCAACGTTGTTATTAAATTCAAGAGTTGACTCTTTAAGTTTACCGTTTTTATATTTTTACGTTATTAATTTGAGTCAAGTTGCTGGTAAATTTTATATAATTAGGCATATTTGTCGCACACAGAGTCCACAAGCCATTGTCTCCTTGGATTACAATGACTCTTGCTCTTCAACTACATTGAGCGACATATGTAATGAAATGGGGTTGATCTCCATAAACATAGGACAGCTTTAATTCCTTTCCTTTTGAAGAAGTTGAAGGATTAGTAGCTTTAGTTTAATTGCGTGTTCAGTAAGAGTTATTGTTATCATATATATGCCTCTTTCTTTGTAGGAGTTTTCTTTTGGCAACAACCTATTCCTTGGAGATCATCACTCTTAGGCTTTCGTTGCTTGATGTTACTCTACAGACAAGCTCTTGTATTACGCACGAGAGGTATTTAATTATTTGGCAGATTGTCAACAATGGCACTGATATAATTAATTAGTATTGATGATAGCAAATATCTACTGTGGTAAGAACAATATCAATAGGATTCACTCCGGTCCACAATATGTGTCATTTCAACTAATCCATGTAAAATAAGAAATGGTAGTTAACTTATTTAATATATTTACAATTATAACTTGTTTTCACTTTTACCCCTTAGTAGAAAATATATTTGAAATTTTAATAAATGGATAAATTAAAAATGGGCATTAATTGTTGGGACAAAACTGGAATTGAGTATTAATTATCTTATAAATACTTTATTTGTGGATCAAACAATTCTTCTAAAAGCGCTTTATACTGTGGATAGGAGGAGTACCTAGATTACATATATAGTTCTTTTAAGAAAATTACATTGTTGGCCAAATTAGTGCACCACACACTTTCATTCTTACATAATTATACGACGTCCGCGAGTGCGCGCGCGCGTGTATATATTTAAGATTACTAGATTTATATGCTCAGCTTTGTGCATTTTAGAGGCTGAGACTAGAAGTTGTACTCTACGTATCTTTGTGATTAGTGCGACTCTTAGGAATATATATATATATATATATATATGGAAAAAATGCTTCGAAATTTGAGTAAGGAAATATACGTTAAAGAGGTCCCATGAAATTAATAAATTACAGTGAAATCCCTCAGGACTCTTTTATCGTTAATTCGAATTATTCAATTACTCAAATACCCTTAATTCTCAATGACAACCCTTAGAATTATTGCTAGCAACCTTGAGGTTAGTAGTCAATGATAGCTTTTAGAGTTGTTAATGGCCACCCTTGGAGTTGCCAATGACAGTCTTGCAATTAATAGTCCCAGGGGCTGCCGTTGACAACCAACTCTATGGGTGGCTATTAACAACCCCAAACGCTATTGTTAACAATTAGGGACATATGGGTAATTGAACAATTTAAATTAATGACAGAAAAGTTTTAAGGGACTTCACTACAATTTGTTGATATAGCGGGATATCTTTAACATATATTCTCCAGAATTTCAATACAATTTTTACTATATATATATATTCCAGCAGTCTCTTGGAATTGAAGTAACTAGCGGCAACACGTACCTGTGAATTCCCACCACTGGCCTTGGGCTCCATGGTCCACAACCTCCCTCCTCCATATGTATATACTTTCCTAAAACAATAAAAACAGTTTAAATCATCCTAAAATGTAGGTAATTTTTAATATTAATCTTACTAATTATACTAAACTCTAATATCATCTTAATTATTACTCTTTTCCACTATCCTTAATAAATATCGGCATACATGTAAAAAAATATTTAACGCTATTAAGAAATAAACAAATACCTTTAAAAAGAACAAAGAGCATTTGTTAGTTAATATCTTATAATATAGATACCATGGATTATATGCATACCTGACACGTTATTATTATGCATAAAGATTCAAATAAACTAAACGCTGTCAATACACAAAAACTAACAATAGGTTACATCATAGTGGTACCAGGAATATCCGTCACCAACCTGGAATTCAATACCAAACACTGCCCAAAAAAAAAAAAATTGAATTTCAGACGGAATTTGTTAAAGAATTTGAGTTATAATTTGCCTTTTCTAACATAATTTGTGACGGAAAGGTGAATTACAAATGAATTTGAGACAGAATTTCAATTCCGTCGGAAATTTGAGACGGAATTCAGTCTCAAATTTTGAATTCCGCCCAAAATTTATTTTTTTAATTTTTTTTAAAATTTAAAAATGACACTTGGACCATCTCAAGAGAAGCCACATGTCATGTCCATATGAGGCCACCTCATCACCAACCCACCCACTTGTCACCTACGGCACTTGCCACGCCACATGTTTCCCACATTCTTGTGGCAAGAAAATTTTCCTCACCTGGATTCAAACTCAGAACCTCCTTCCTGAGTGCAGGATGCCTTACCACTTGACTTGTAAAGACCATACAATTTATAACTTCAAATATATATATAATATTCCTACACGAAAACAATTTTATATATAAATATGTATATTTAATATATAATATATATATTAAATAATACACACACACACATGTAATAAAATTATAAAAAAATTTAAAGTAAGTGAAAAATTTTATCTTTTTCTCCCATTTTGAAATTGAATTTTATAAAAATTTATTTTCGATAAATATATCAATGTTTTTTCAATTTATATAATTTTTAAAATTTATATAAATTGAAAAACATTTATATATTTATCTGAAATAAATTTTTTAAAGTATATTTTTCTCCCCTTTTTGAAATTTAATTTGATTTTTAACTAACTAATTAATGTTTAATAATATATATACATTTTTAAAATTATATTAGCTATAAACATATTTAATATATATATATATATTCTTATATGGACAATATTATATATATAATATTCAAAAAAATACTAAATTTAATGAAAAATTTTATCATATACTAATATAATCGATTAATTATTATATGGCATAGATTTTAAATTATCAGTAGTGCACTATGTTATTTTTTTTAATTATATATAAAATATATTATTAAAATTACATGTATTATAACATAATTTAAACAATAATTTTTATTTTTTAAAAGATATTATTTTAAAAATTAATAAATTTTCAAATTGACGAGATTAGCTACGGAATTTCCGTAAGAAAAATTGCCACAGAATTTTGGACGGGATTTGCGACGGATAAATTTTTCATAAAAAATGTCCATCCCAAAATTTGCCATGAAAAATATTCTATCACAAATTCCGTCCATAATTTCTGATGAATTTTTTATAGAATTTGTGACAGAAATTGAGTGTTTTTTTTGTAGTGAAACAACAAACTCATTCATCATATCAATGATCAACTCGAGAGCGACTAATGTAAGGAAGAACTTGACAATGATAATTAGCTAAAATATTAGCAAGATGGTTTTGATCTTTTGAGATGAATTGTAGTTTCAGCTCCCAGTAATACATTTTTAGATTCTGAATTTGCATGAACATTACAAGGTTGCACATTTTGCTGTTACTTCCATTAAATCCTTTCTGATGCTTTGCATCTGATTCAAGAATAACCTTTATGAAAAAAGGATTCCATGTAAGTTGAGTCCCTTAAAACAGCCTTAAAAAAAAAATTGAGTGGCAAGTATACTAAAGATTCTAACTGGATCAAATATGCAAATGAGAAACCAACTCCCCATCAGTTCCTACTATGGTCCCAACCCATAGGTGGAGAGTGGCAACTTCAACGTGTGTTATTGGGGGGAAAAATTTGAGTGGCAGTATACTAAAGATTCTAACTTGATCAAATAATATGCAACCTCTCATTTAAGTGTGAACCAGGGAGCAATTTTCTCATGCCCGTTATCCTATTTAATTTTGACCGTTAGTTGATCAAATATGTTGAACTTGCAATCTACATGTTATCCATATCATTTTTGTTAAGATGCAAATTTCAGAATAATTTTTTATTTTAACAAAAATAACATGAATAACACGTGAATTATCAGTTTAACATATTTGATCAACTAATAGTTACAATTGGGATAACAGCTCCAAAAAAACTACTCCCCTTTGGACACTTTCAAAGTAAAATGGACCCTAAAACCCATAAAATCAATTTTTTGCTTATAACCTAAATTATAAATGGTTGAATCTTCTTAAAACACTACTACTAAATATGGGAAATGCGTGTTTCCACTAATCTCTCTCTCCACTTAATTTGTTTACATTGAATTGGTTTTTAATGGTTGAGATTTATTTTGTAAAAGTATTATTATAATTTAATAGTTAATATTACTATAATATTTTTTATATAATATAAAATATCAATCATTTAAAGCCAATCCAATTCAATGGTGGACAAATTAAATGAAGAAGAAGAGGAAAGAAGGGTTAATGTAGACACTTCTTTTCCACTAATTATCCATGAGGTCAAATCTCATATTTTTATTTTTATTTTTTTGAATGACACTGAGAATCCTACTTTCCTACCAAATCTTTTCTTTTTGGACAAAGACTTTTTCTACCAAATCAAAAATTAAATTTACTCTAAAGACTTGTTTGGTACAAGGGATTTGGAGCTAAAGGGAGAGAAAATTTGTATAAATTGAGTTTCAAAAAATTAAAGAGGTGGGTTGGAGTTTTTGGATTAATTTTTCTTAGTATTTTATTTTACATTTTATTTTTATTAAAATTTTATAATATGACTTCTCTAATTTTTTTTAAATCTAACTCATAAAAAATTTTCGTCTCCTCATTTCCCCTCCATTTTCCTCCTACTAAACAGACCCAAAGGCAATTAGTTGAAGACCTAAAGGTGAGAATTTCTATAGTTGTAGTATCCCAAAAATTTAATATTATCTCTTATCCTAAATATAAGAATTAGTTGACTTTTTTGGAGAATCATAAGAAAGCTAATTAACACTAAAAAAATCACATTATCTACAGAATTACCCACAAAATTTCAATTTATAACAAATGCGTACAAAACTAGTTTTCCAATGGAAATTCATTTTGTCAGTAATTTGTGTCAAAAATTACCAATGTAAAATATGTCAATGATGTATCTGACGGAATTTCAATCAATAATTACCAATAAAATTCGTTCTGTAGCTAATTCCGTCCATATTATGATGTTTTTTTGTAGTGTAAATTATTTTAAATCACTTAAATTTATTATTTTTTATCAAACTATTTTGTATAACTTATAAAATGATATATAATATAATGATACACTACATATGATATGATCTCATGATTTATTTAGCTTTTTTAATCTTTTCAAAAAAGTTAACTATGCCTTATAATTAGAACCGGAGGTGGTATATTTGGTTGCACAAAAATGCCTATATATAGTAGACTCCACCGGATAATTAACACGCACACATTAAAGTCTACTAGCTAGCCATTGTCTCCTTGGAGTACAATTTCTCTTGCTCTTGCTCTTTTCCTACATTGAGCAAAATAATGAAATGGTTGAACTCCATGAACATAAACAACTTCAATTTCTTTCATTTTGAAGTTAAAGGATTAATAGCTTTTGAGTTAATTGGGTGTTCAGCCATAGTTATTGTTATCATATTCATGCCTCTTTCTTTGTAGGATTTTCCTTTTAGCCATCTATTCCTTTGAGATCATCACTCTTGGCTACTACCTCCGGTCGTACACTACTGACGATCTCTTATATTAAGGACCGGACAGTAATTAGTTAGCGTATGCATGCGACTGAATCGTCAGATCATCAACAATAACAATATTAACTGGTACTGATGTATAGCAAATAGCTATCTATAGTGGGAAGAGCAACATTAATAGTAGCTAGCTTGGCTACATATATATATATGGTTTTTTTTAAGAATAGTACATTGTTGGCCAAATTAGTGCACTACACACTTTTATCCTTACATAATTATACCATATATATAAATAAGATCACTAGATTTTATGCTCAGCTCTGTGCATTTCACAGAATCTGAGACTAGAAGTCGTGTTATTCATAACTTTCTGATCAGTACGACCGTTATTTTATGCATACATGCATACATATATGTATATTAAATATGAGATTTATGAAATCATGTTTTAACCAATAATAGGCAATTAATTAAGATCTTCTTCTTCCAATATTCTCTCTCTTGGAATTGAAGTAAACAGCAGCAACAGGAAGGCCAAGGCCATTTTCAAATGAGAAATTCCTTGTGTTAAAATTGTCCCTTGAAGCTGGAGGCCTCACTGTCTGTCTCCCTCTCTGCTTGAACAACACCAACACGTACCTGTGAATTCCCACCACTGGCCTTGGGCTCTCATACTCCACAACCTCCCTCCCTATATATATATATATATATGTGCATATGTGGCACGTCATCAGTATGCGTAAAGATTCAAATAAACTCCTGTTAATAATGAATTTCAAGGTAACAGAAAACTAACCATACGTTACATCAGTGGTACCAGGAATATCCGTCACCATCCTGGAATTCGATACCAAACAATAATAATTTTCGTCATATCATCCCCTCGAACACTACAAACTTGAATAAAGCTATTTAGACATGTATAGATATAAATATAACACTAACCAGTGAAGATGTTCCCTTAGATATGGATCGCTAGGACTTGGAGCATCTGGATCCGTCATAATCTTTGACATATATATACCCAGAAAGTGTTAGTAGTAGTAGTAGTAGAAGAAGAAGAAGAAAACGTGTATACGAAATAGGATTATTAATAATGAGAGGACCAAATAATATATATAAAACTTACTAAGGTATAAAAAGTCCTGAGGTCATCACCACCAATCTCAACCCTGGGTTTAGAAATAACAGATTGAGGCACAAGCTCTTGGCCAGGACGAAAGGGTCTGTTGGAATTATTGTACACCACATTCATAGTCACACTTGGAGTGAAATTGTCTATCACCTCTCCTATCACTCTTTCCATTACAAGTGGCTCCATAGCCCTAGACATACAATTGACAAGTACGAGGAATTGGAGCCAATTTAATTAAGAGACAGTAGACTATGTATGTATATGTAAGTGCGCTCTAAACTTGTGAGTGTAAAAAGAATGAGATTTGCAAGCTATTTATAATTAGCTAGCTAGGTTGGTCCTTAGTTACAGAAAGAACAATCTAGACTACTGGGGAAATTAAGAATTGTCAATTTAGGGTTTATAAGATATATTCAGCCAATCAAGAAGTTTACTAGATTTATGGCTTACATAAAAAGGGAGCTTATAGATTATATTCGTGATGGTTAGTTGTTTGGTACTTGGAGATACCAACAAAAGGTGGCTCTAAAGCCATGTTTGGAGTTCCGTATATGGGTCAAATTATTGGTGGAATATTATACTAGTAACATGTATGCTTGTGCCACACTGGCTCCACCAAGAAGGAAGAATATATAATACTTTCTTTTCCCCCACTACAACATATTATTGGCGAATGGGAATTCAACTTTTCTATAAGAAGTAATGTTCTTCGTTCATGGGCTCCAGTACTATTGGGAAAATCACTCAGCACCCTGTCGAGTTTTAATACTGTACAATTGATTCAGTGGAGCAACTACAATGACAGCTAAAAGCAATCGAGGCCTTTGCTTATGCGGATATAGTCTTAAACGGTCTTAGTAACTCTAAAAGGAAAAAACAAAATCTTTATTTAGAATTTGATTCCTTCTAAATTCATATTAATCAATAATATAGATACTCAGATTGTTCTCATGGCAAAAAAGGGACAAAAAGGTCTGTAATTTGCATATATACCTTTTTTTCTTCTTTTTTTTGCCAACAATTTGCATTTATACACTACATTGAATATTATTATTGTTAATACCCTATCTCGATTTTAAAAAATTGGAATGTTTTGAATTTTCTGATTTCTAGTAACACTGTGGTTAAACTCATGAGTTGACTTATTCATTTTACCATGTTTATATCTTAACTCATAAAATCGAATATACTCATTTTTAAACTCATGCTGGCAATAAATTTGTTGAACTCGTGAGTTACACTATCAAATTTATGGATTTTGCATCTATAATTAACTTATAGAATTGTGTGAATTTATTCTTAAATTTATGTTTGCTTTTTGAATTTGATTATATTTATTAGTAACTTCATATATTAATTTATATAAGTTTTTTCATTGAGCATGAAAAATTATTGGTGATGGATTTAATTTTAATTATTCAGATTTGAAATATATTTAAACCAAATTGTTATCATTTTTATATTTTAATTATAATATATATTTTTAATAACTATTTATTAGTAAAAAATAAACTAAAAACATTTTACCATTTGAGTTTATGAAATGAGTTCACGTCCTTGTCAATAGTTCAATAGTTTACTTAAACACATGAGTTTGACTAAATTTATAAGTAATGAATCTTGTTAGCGTCCTCTGATTTAGTTATAAAAGAATCTTTTTGGTCTGCTATATACTGACATAATAATTAATAATTATTTATCAATATTTTCTCATTCAATTTATATACTAGGGCATTTAGTACCATTAAATTTTAAAAGGTGTAGTTTGTGGTACCCACATAACACCGTTAGTATTAAAATAATGGTTATACTAAAATTGTCCCATTTTATAAAAGTCATGTGCATTATAGTACCTAAAAAAAGTTTATGATATCAAAGCTCTTTTCAGAAAAGTTTTTTTTGTTAAAATTGCACATTTTTCTTAAATTTTATTATTTAAATTAAATTTAATGAATTAATTGTCATTTCTTAATTGTAGTAAATAAGATATAAGTGATTTATATTATGGATTGGAATTGAAAGAGTGCTTCATTAGCATGAAAAATATAACTCAACTTAATTTTTCTAAATCATCGATTCAGTTTCATTCTTTTAAAAAAAAATTCAATTTTTTTTTACAATTTACTGATTTAAAAATCATACAGATCTGATTGTCATACTAAAAAAATATATAGAAATTATTTTGTTCCAGTGAAGAAAATATATATACCAAGTAATTTTAAGAGTTAACATTAACCCACAACTTCCACATATGTGTAGCAAGATATTATTCTCTTTACTGATGTAAAAAGAAGAAGAAGATATTATTCTCTTTCCCACTTTCAGGTATATAAAGCCACCTTGAATGTTAATGAAAAGGAATATGCTTAGATTTGGGGGAAAAAAAAGGAAAAAAGGATAGCAATATGCTTAGCACTTTTCTTCTCTGCTTTAATTTCCCGTAATCAGCCTCTTACACTATTGTTCTATCCTATGCGTTAGTGGCAACTTGAATTCATAGAAATGAATAGTTCCAATTATAATAATCATAATAATTACGTCAAATTCTTTATATCACTTCCATCAAGTTCTTAAATTATATGTAACTATGTATCCTATTTTTAAATTATTATTATTTAACTATAAATATATATATATATTAAAAAAAATAAGTCATATGTGATTGAAAAATTTATGTAATTAATATAAAAAACTTGGTATAAGTATAATTTATAAGTTGTTGGTAGCATGCTTTACCTCGTATATGTTTCATATAAATTAATGGATAAATTAACATGCATGTCGAGTTTATGGATGAATCATGTATGACATAAGAGCTTTCCACCAAAAAAAATAAAAACCCAATAGAAAGAGCTTAATTTTCAATCCCTCTTATATATATATAGGGAAAAAATTAGGTCTATTAATTTAAATTCATTAGGTTTGATTCTCCAATTAAATATTGACATGTGTGTTTTTAATTTATTATTGATAGTGAGTATAGAGAACTTCGAAAATTTTTTTTTGTGTGAGGCTTTATTACTTAAAAAAATAAAAAAAATTCCCCACTTGGTTTGAGAATTGGCCTAATAAGTACGACCTCGGTTAATATAGGATGAAGTTGACTTCTTTAAAAGAGATTAAAGAAACTAAGTAATTTACTTAATTATAACATATGCTACATATTCTTTTTTCTTAATTACAGCATATGTTACATATTCTCTCAGAAATACTCATATATATCATTAGATTATATTTCATTCAATTCTAATTATAAGATCCAACTAATTTTTTTGAAAAGATTAAGGAAGCAAAATATGCTACTTAATTATATATGTGTTGTGTTTTATTATATTATATTAAATATTAGTTTATAAGTCAAACAAAATAGTTTGAAGAAAAATAATAAATTTAAATGTTTTTAAATATTTTAATTATATTTCTTAGGATTATCTAAAAAAGTCAATTGAGTTTTATATTTAGGACCTGAAGTAGATTAGTTTATAAGTAAGGTAGATTAGTTTAGAGAGATATGATTAATATAAATATTTAGGGAAATTTATTTAACTTCTATAATATTCAAAATTAGTAAATTGTTCTTATATTAAAGATTGAAGGTAATATAAGAAAATCGATCTAAGCTTTGTTCTTGTACACACATATGATATGTCTTGTTCAAATACATAAAATATAGATAATATTATATCTGTTAATTTTGATTATCTTCGCTCAATAATTTTTTTTATTTTTATTCTAAACAATAAAAAAATATTTATCAAATAACATTGGTTAGTATATTCTACTTTTATTTTTAACAAATTCGCTGTTTGTACAAAAAAATAATTGGTCAAATTTTTTTTAAGAAACAAATAATTATAAAAGTATTTAAATAATAATTTATGCATATTATTGTGGATACTTTTCATAACTATCACACAAATACAAAATTTAAATTCTTAAGAATTAAATTCAGTACACCAAGTAAATTTTTTTTTGAAAAAAAAAATGATAGTAATATTATAAAATATCAAAAATGACTTTTACTTTACGGAATTAAGATTTTAGGAATCTTCATCATAAGAGTTTTTTTTTTTAATTGTTGTTTTTAAAAAAATTGAGAGTGTTTGTTGGGGTCATGTATAGACTGGGCTAGACTGAGTTGACTACTAAACCGGTGATGACTGATGAATCTAATTAGAACATGATGGGTTCAGAATAAGAACCCACAATGATTTGATCTTGGACTATCCCACGAAAAAATCAAGCCGGACCTTATAGATTCGAGTTGGACCGGGCTAGGTGTGGAGTTGTTTATTATTGTAATAGATTTCTTCCCCTTTCCTCTAATCCTCTTCTTCTACTAGATTTTCCCACCCATAATGGGTACAAAATTAGACAAGTACACAAATTTAACCCATTCCAACACTCATACATTACCTTTATTTTTATGATGTATTGTATGAGTCTCGAGCTGTTTAATACTACTTTTTGTTATATTTATAGGATATAGAAAGGTTTAGTTTGCTCATATTTATAAGTTATATTATTCAATTTTTCATGCTAATTTTGTCCTTTATTTTTATTAGGAAAAATGATACTTAAATACTATTTGAATTTTCAAAACTAAAAAAAGGTTTATTAACATTTAAAAAAGACACCAAAGTATTATAGACAAAATTGAGTTTTTTTTTTTGAAATGAAAAGTGATCGGGAAACTAGCGAATTTCATTACTGTTATTGCAAATTCCATTACTCAACTTGCGAAAAATTCCCTTTCTCCTTTATTTTTCAGAATTTGATGGAGTGAAAAGTGATCGATAAACTAGTGAATTTCATTATTATTATTGCAAATCACATTACTTAATTTGCGAAAATCCCCTCTCTCCTCTATCATAGACATATTTCTCTCTCATTTGTCATTATGCTCAGTCAGTGTCACTGTTAGTGTCATATGAATAGTATTGTCAGAGAGAGAGAAAAACATAGATTAGAAAATTATAGCGAAATCCATTACTTTTATGAGTAATCTCATTACTCTTATAGCAAAATCTTGCTACTATTCACATCCGAAAAATTGAAAAACTCAATTTAGTTCATGTCTTTTTGAAATATTAACAGACCTTTTTGAGTTTTGCAAATTCACATGGTATTTGAATAGAATTCTCCCTTAAATATATTGAAATGCCTTTAAACTCAGTCTATATGTGCGCTATAGTGTAGGGTGTGTGTGTGTGTGTTTTCTTTTTCCTTGCCCCTTGATATTTCTTCGTTTGATGGAAGATATTTTATTTGTAGGGTGATGATCTTTGAAATTTATTTATGCATATAGGATATTTATCACTTTGCTTATTTGTAAATCATTTAATTAGTTTTTATATTATAATGACATGGCTTGTTAATTATACACGTACACGAGGAACAAAAAAAATTATACACCTACATGGCTACATGTATCATAATGCCACATGGCTCATATTGAATTCAGATGGCCTTTTTTTTTTTTTGGATGAAAATTCATATGACTTTTAATGTGAAATTGGTTTTGTATATAGGACAAAGCAAAACTTGACTTGACCCATAAGAAAGGAGACCGTTCTGATAGGTATAATGTGAATGCATTGTTTGACTTAATTTATTTAGATAAGTGAATTTGTATTCACTTTATGAGGAATTAATGCTTGGATAATGCCTGCATATGAACAGCTCTGTTTATCTCCATTGAGCTTTCCGTCCATTGTGCCTCCATGGCAGGTAAATGGCATGTGTTTGGATTCATTCGGCGAAACACAAGGCAGGAGGTATATTTGGTGTAATTTATTTATTTGGCGTGTGAAATTAAAGCGGTAGAAAAGGGCTGATGTGGTGAACTGAAGATATTAGATGAGCTCACAGAATTATAATTTCTAACAGTAAATTATATTTTATTATTTTTACCCAAAATAAAATTTATTTACGAATAATTAAATACTAATGCATATAGAGATTGATATATTAGATCAATAAAACATGGAAGATTATGATTAATCAAAGGATAAGTATATCTAATTATCTATTAATTTCATTGGGATGTGAGTCATATTTTAACAAAATTTTGATCTAATAGGACTTATTTATAGTTTTTTAAAAATAAACTTTATTAGGGAGAATTAATCTTCTGGTCCCTATAGTTTTCACTAAGTTATAACTTAGTCTCTGAATTTTGACTTAACGTAATTTAGTCCATAAAATTTTGACCATTTTATAATTTAGTTGACTAAATTATAAAAATAGTTAAAAACTATAGGAACCGAGTTGCAGTGATCAGAGTTTAGAAATTGAGTTACGACCGATTCAAAACTATAGAAAATGAGTTGCATTGAAGCAAAATGCAGGGACAAAGTTACAATTTGATCAAAATGATAGGGGCAAAAGATTGTTTTTCCCTTTTATTGTGTAAAACATTAGTATTTAATTATTTGTAAATAAATTTTATTTTGGATAAAAATATAATTTATAATTGGAATTCTGTGGGTCCATCTAATATCTCCTGTGCATTACATCAGCCTCCCCCTTAATTTTACACGACTAGGCAAAAAAGAAAAAGAAAATTACACTCCATATGATCTGAATGCATGCCGTTTACCCGCAATGGACGGAAAGCTGAATGGAGAGAAACTAAGCCGGCATATGAACAGTTGGTCGTTAGTTCATAAAGCTTTACTTCCTATTGATTTATCTTTAATTAATATTTCCTCCAATTGGCTTAATAGAGAAAGAAAAAAAGTTTAATTAAGAATCTTTAAAAGATGAACGAAGTAAAACCGCCTTGAAACATCAAACATTTGAGAAAGACACGCATTGAACTCGTTGTTGTCCTTCTATAATAAGTAATCTTATTTAAGGCTCTGTCATGTGATAAATCTTGTGCGTACCTCTCCCAATATGAGTTCACACTTTAATTCACTGGTATGTGATAGAGGATAAGAGAATGCTTGAAATTCCTATTGAAAGATCTCATCAGGAACTCAATTTCATGGGTTCAATGCACAAAGTCATATATTGGGAATCCAACATGAACTGTTTGGCGAATATGAGAGAGCATATCCATCAGAAAGTCAATAAAGTAGTGTTTGGACAAAAGGATGTTAATGGAAATGAGGCAGAAGAGCAGAGCGACACTATGAGAAAAAGGAATACTATCATCCATTATACAAATTGTTACGGACGTGGCTCAATATATAACGCTGTTTTTCCAATGAAAAATGGACACGTTTTTGTCATGTGATTATATATATTTTTATATTAAACATCCAATATCCGGTTTAAGATTTGTAACTGACACTTTCAATATAAGCGTCTCCTTTGAGATTCAAACTCTTGGCCTAAAGAGATTCATTAATGCAAAGCCCATTTGTTACTTACCGTGCATGTGTTTTCAATTCAGATGCTTTTTTTTAAGCTTTGTTTACTAGCTTATCGTGCATGTGTTTTCTCTTCTCCCATTTTCGTCTTGACTTCTCATTTCCAACAACTCTTATTGTCTCTTATCATATCATTGAAAGGCCACCCAACAAACAATTCAAGTTAAGTAAAATTGAAAGGCAGCAACAAGCAAGCATGCACATCATATCATCAAATGCTTGCTAAGAATTTAATGTAAATATTAACATTTTCTGCAATTATTTTATATTTAGGAAAAATTAAGACAGTGTATAGTGCATTAGTTGAAGATAATATTGAAGCCAAGAAAACAAAAAAATATAACTATATTCTGATTTGTGAGCGAAGGTGTGACTGATATTTATGGACACATGAGTTGTCAAATTTATTTATTTATTATCTTCAGCTATCCGCACACAGGCACACACCCTCCTCTCTCTCCTAGAGTCTTTGTTCATCTATTTTCAAAGTCTTCATTTACTTTTCTCTTCAAGCATCATCAATTATAGACCACGAGAACTATTTGTTTTCTTTTTCGAACTGGTCGAGTCTTTAGACTCTATATGTCTCTTTCACACACACACAATATGAACTACTCTATTATTTAAAGTCTCCGTTCACGTCTTCGTTTACTGCTTGCACGAAGACTTTGAATAATCTTAGGAATGAATATTTGGATTTCTCACCTATACAATATTCTCATAAAAATCGCATTTTGTATGTCTAAAATAATAGAGCCGCAAAATAAATAATTTCCTGTGAAAAAAAGAAATCTAAAATGAAAGTAAATCTAGTTGTTGATTATTGGGACAATAAAACAGCATGTCGTTATAGTTTCAATCAATTTTTAATATGCAATTAGAGTTTTTTTTCTTTTTATCATATTCTTATACTTTCACTTGTTTTTCTTAGGTCCATATAATTTTTCTTTTTTCTTTTTATCAAGTCCTTATAGTTTCACATGATTTTTAATTAATTAGTTCCCTTTACTTTTTTATCTCTACAATAAATACTAATATTATTTTTCTAAAAATATAAATATAATATTATTCAATATTATAATATAAATACTAATATTTTATAAATAATTAATTATTGTGATATTTTATTTTAACATTACTTTTATGAATTATTTTAATATTCTTCAGAATTTTTAATTAAACATATATTTATAATATTTAATTTTTAATCCTAATTTTTATATATCTTTATCTAATTATTTAATTTAAATTATAATAATTTTTTTAAAACATAAAATAGAATTATAATAGTTATTATTTAAAAAAAAAGAAGAGAAAATCTCATATAAAGACTGTTGAATATCTAAATTCTAATTTTGGTTGCTAAATTTAAGAAATTATGAATTAGGTTATATGATACAACTATGGATTTAAAAATTCAGTCAAATTACCTCAAATTACCTCTTTATCCCTATTAAAACCTAAAATTGGAGACTAAAAGTATTTCAACCGCTTTTATATGGGATTTTTCCAAAAGAAAAATCATGTATTTCAACATGATTTGATTTTGAATAGTCGGGCCCTGCATGATTTTTTAAAATCCTTCTACACACACACAATTTTGTTGCGGATGAGTGGAAAAAAATGTCAGTCAATTTTATTCATGCCGACCAAAGAAGCACGTATCCTACTATCTTCATAGCCACGCGTTTAATTATTTTAAAGTTGACCTTTTTAAAAAAAATTAAGAAAGCTAAATATATTATTAAAATTTGAGAGGTCCAAATTTAATATTTTATAAAATTTAACATTTTTATATTTTTTATTTTAGTTTAAAATTGTCATGATTACAGTTTAGCCGTTTGAATTTATTTATTTATTTATATTAACAATTTTACATGTTATAACTAATGGTCAAATTTGGTGACAAATTTAGATGGTAAGGAGTAAAGCCTACAAGACATATCTATTTATTTTATGAAAAGCCATGCATGGACTATGCAGATTTTTTTTTTTTCAAATGAGAAAAGAAGTTATTTTAAATTTAAATTGAAGGTAGATATCAAAGAAAAAAAGTGTTCAGTAAATGCGCAATACATGGAAAAAGAAACCGTTGTCACAAATAATAACATCTATACAATTAACTTTAATTCTTGATGATTTTCTCTATTTTCTTAAAATAAAAATTCACGTCTCCAATCTCATAGCTGCACAACTTTATGGCTATCCTGATCTGTAACCATGCCTAATGCTAATGATTTTCGTTGCTAATTAATAGGTTGCAATAATTTCACCATCTAGTTTTTAATATAAATTATATAGCTAGACATAAGCTTAATCACCAAAATTTTCCCAAATCGTGAAACCCATTACTTAAGTCACAGGTCCTTCCTAATTTTTGGCCAGAAAGACCCAAATAAGTTGAAGCATATTTCAAAGCTATAAATGTATCTTTTTTTCTCCCATCTTTTTAAAATACTTCACATTAATTCACACTCATAAGTTAAATTAATGCCCCTCACTCAACCTCCTACATTCTCTCCTATATTCAAAATTTAGAAGGGGAACTAAAACTGCGCATCATACCACACGACATGTACTGAGCTTTATTTCTGATATTGACTTGCCTTCGTTCATTAATAAAGTTAGAACAAGGTCCTTGTCATTCCATTATTCATTTTTTGTAGAGTCCTGTGAATTCTGAGTATACATTCAAGACTCAATTTATCACACCCCAAAAAAATGAAAGTGTGATCAGTTCAAAATACGAGAAAACCCACATCTCTTTCAGTCCTGCTTATGTATAAAATTCTTCATTTATATCTATAAAGTAACTAAACGAAGTTAACTTGGCAAAAAAACATAATAATAATTAAGTAAACAAAGTTAATAAATGGAATCAGATACCCTGGTAGTAGTACTTGACATGTCCCAACAAATACACAGTACTGAGACAGACCAAACTTTTATATGGTCGGTCAACCAAAGATTTTCAACTTTTTGAAATACCCGTTTGGCGTGAAGTTTGGGCTACATTGTGGAAGCATCCCTGTAATAACGTGGCCTAGCTAGGACGGTGTCCTTGGGGGAGAGTGTGATCCAATTAGTGGGTTCTTTTGTCCCTTTTGGCAGTCTCCAGTCCCACAAACTCTGACACATTCATCTCCGCGTCTTATAAACATCAGAATTTTTCAAGGGCTATGGGCCCTTGCAAAAATAAGTTTCACGTAAATTACCAGAAAACTCTTCAGACACGTTTATCTAGTGTACTCTAAATCATATTAAAAAAGTAGCTTTTATCACCAATCTAAATTAGCCCTTCTTGGTTACCCAGGAATGCAGTTTCGTGGAAAGCCTCTGATTTATTCTTGCAAGGCAAAAAATCGATTTTGTTTAAG
>JBAGKO010000010.1:23749053-23763370 GCA_037177275.1 Acacia concinna
CATTGGTGTATATAAGACCAAAACTTTTGATCTGACTTGAAAATTATCTTCTTGGTGAAGCTATACCATGGATTGAGTTGTGAAGGCAACAACACATGCTTGAAAAGATATTTCAATATAAGGCCTAGAAAAATGATAGTGGATTTATAGAAGCAAAGAGATAGATGGTACATATCTCTATAATCCATGAATTCAGAACATATGGCTTGTTCTGCCATCACTCAATGAGCCATATAGCTATAGAAGTATTCTATGAGCAATTTGAAATGAATGATATAAATAGTAAGATTCAAGTAACATCTAATCATGTGGATCTTGATTATTGTAGCAAGGAAAAACATACATTTGATGTATCTCTGAAAGAGATATGCTTCCAAGGAAGGAAAGTAGGCGTTCAATGACCTTCTACTAACACGATGTTGGTAGATCCCCTTATTGAGCCCAGAGCTTGATTTCATTGAGTTAATGAAGATCATGAGGCACAAAAATCAACACAAGGCCATGGACATTATGTATGTTGTGAATAGATACTAGCAAGGTTTATAGAAATCTGTATGTCGTATAGGCTAGGAAGGTTGGTTTGCTCACACAAACAACCGTCTTCCCACAATTGATGGGGTGTGGCAGGGTAAGACGTGCAAATAATTACTATAAATTGAGTAATATTAGTTGCCTCAATTGAATTGAGATGAGATCCATAAGATGTAATATGGATCAACTTAATACGTGAAAGTATTATTAGACCTATAAGCCAGGTATAGAACTATCTTTTACTAAAGAACAGTGAAAAGAAGTTTTGTGTGTTCCAAATGTGAGAATACATTGTGGAGTATATACCTATATGGTGATAGAAATTAAAATCGACATATGATATTATCACTATAACATGCAATTCATATTGCATGTGCCTTATGAAAATGACAACAACATGAGATGTAGGCGAAAGATTCTTGATTCACTACAGTATGAGTCCCAAGAAAGAAAATTTTCCCATAATGCTCTTAGAACTTAGACGACATTATGAAAACTTGGCTTGGGGATAGCTACATTAGCTGAAACCCCATGATCACTTTTGATTCGGTCGGCCGAGTGAAAACTAAGAAAGTGACCAAGTCAAGATGGATTGATGTTTAGTCAAAAAGGAAGGTTCATCTGAAATACACCATTACGCTGATATTTGTGACATGTCCCCTACAGGTCATAAGATGACTAGTAAGTGTGGATACCGTGCGTGGGTTTAGGCAATCTAAGTCAAGACTGACTCAAGAAGGATTAGATATGTTAAAGGTAGGAGTGTATAGATAAACTAAGGGCATGTTAGGCTACAATGGGTGTTCTTGGATGCTGATCCTTTTTGTAAGGATTTCTAGTATTACAAGCACAAGATTTTTTAAAACATTATGCCCATGCAGCCACGATAGACACCAAGTATGAAACAAAAGAGAATGTGAATCGCACTATGGTAAACCCATCAAGTGTGAGTGAGAAATGTTGAATTTTGGGTGTGAGTTCGCCCTTGATAGGCCAAACCAATTGCTCTAGAAACAAAATCCGAATATATTAGGAAGAGACTTAATATGCAATTCTTTCCAAAATGAATTGCAATTGAATTAAAAAAGTTTAACTAAAATAAATATAGAAGGTTTTCTCCTAGTTGGTAAATCACTCAGGAATTTATTACTAGTGATCATAGCTTGGATGGCAAACTACGAGTCTCTATAAATCGAGCTCCCACCAAGTAGAAATACACACCCAAGAGCAATTGAAATTTTTTATGTTCTCTCTTCTTATCTTCCATTTTTCTTTTTGTTTTGGTGCACCATTGTGCAAACCCTGATTAGGCTCTAATAGTCTTAAGCATTGCTTAAGCTACGCTCTCAAATTTGACTTGACCCGGTACGTATCTCTTACCTCTATCTTTGTTCTTATATTTCTAACAAAGAAGCCACTGATTCTGAAAATTGTGATGGAGATTAAGCCAAAGAGCATAAAGAGATGGCAATGTTACACATACTGAGGCTTTTGATGCACGGTTTAATTTCTTTTCATCCAGATTATATTGAGAAGTTTAATAATCTTTGTTACCTCCACAAAAAAGCCATCCTTGTGCAAGTGCATATATAAGAGTAGTTTTCAACCATTCCTTAAACTTGTCAAAAGATAATAGTGACAGTCACAATGAAATTCTAGCATACCAGACAGCCTTGGTGAATAGGCAATTAATGAAGAGATGTCTCATTAACTCAATCTCCGAGCATCCAAAAACACACAACCCTCCAATTTTAAAATGATTATTATTAAGAATATCAACTACAGGTAGAGTTTCTTTAAGTAATTTTTAGACAAATAAAATATCTTTCATTGGTCATAACAGAGACCACGAAAATTTTTAGAATGCATCTGTTGGTATGGCAACATGGTCTAAAAATATAAGGATGTAACCAAGTCTCGTAGAGCATTCACTTGTAGAGCTTAAACTCCAAATAATTTTATCTGGAACATCATTAAAAGAGAGAGGGATATTGACAATAATATCAGCAACTTGTCTTTGATATAAGGATCTCACTAGTGGGACATTTCACCTAATAGGGCACCAATTAGATGGAAGATGAAGTAATAAATCCCTAACATCATTTAAAACTAAATGTGGTCGAGTTCTAGATTGTATAGGTCACCACAAAAGGGTGGTTTAATGGAATAAACATGCCAAATCCTACTCTCCATCCAAGATGATCACAAATAACAACAGCATTTTGGTGAATACCTTTCCATATCCATAAGGGATTATATGGCTTTTTAACTAGTGTAGAGTTGTTTGTGTCAATATACTTGATCTTTAAAGTTTCAACTAACAGCTCACCTGGAGAAGAATTGAGAACCCTCCATATTTTCCTGGCAAGAAGAGAATTTTATTCACTTGAGAAATTGACCTAAAGTCCTAAACCCCCTTAGAAGTAAAAATGAAATCCTTACTCCTTAAATGAATTCTTTTCTTATCACTATTAGAATCCCAAAAGAAGTTATTGCACTTTGGATCAATTTCATTGCAAACATAAGTCGGCAATTTAATACATGATAAAATATGCAAATTAACTACTGAAAGGATAGATTTAATTAGTGTCAGCCTAGAAGCTTGAGATAGCAGTCTTTCTTTCTTTACAAGCAGCAGTTCTTTGATCAATATAGGTAATGACTTGAGAGTAAATGTGTGGTTTATGTCGTCCATGGTCAATCCATGTCCCAAAATATTCATCAAACTTATTAGTAAAGTTCACTCCCAAATTGTGAGTATGCATCCAATGATATAAATAAGAGCTTAGGCTCAAGAAGTTGATTTCAAGAAGAAAAAAAAACACTTTTTTTGTATAATAAATATGACGGCAGGAGTATACACATACATATCGTGCTTTAATTTTAGACAAAATTTCATTTTAATCCTTGAAAATTTAAAAGTGTATTTTTATAGGCCCTTAAACGTAACGCCGTTAATGTTGATGGGCCAATTTTAAAATAGTGAGTTAACATTTAAAAATTAATTATGACGTTTTAACATTTGGGATACAAAAACTAGGGCAGAAAAATTAGTGAACGCAATCTATTTACTGAGACTGATGAGAGAGATCGATAATTTCAATAGGACAAATATGGAATATAACTATGTTTTAGTGTATATTTAATTTGGCTTAATTTACTTTAGTTAATTAAATTACTTTTCACTGATTTTTTTACCTGAACTTTTTATCTAATTTTTAATATATATGAAATAGATATTGGCGTCACTTATATTTTGAAACCAGATGTAGTGTATTTTTAAGGGTTGTATTACAACTATAATCTTTAACAAAAAATTACCATTACATTCATTTAACAATTTTCCAAATCTCATTTAAACCATTTATAATTGTTATTGCTGATGTAATTTTGCAAATATAAAAACAAACAACACCAATTAAATGTAGACTTAGTTATCATTATTGATAACAATATATAAAGCGAACAAGAGTGTGCTAATAAAGATTGGTCTCAGGCCAATAAAGGTTTATCTTTTTGATAAAGTAGTTGATTCATAACTATAAGGTTATCAATTTTGAATCCTCTGAACATGAGTTTAAACTCCATTGTCAATGTGAAAACTTCTTTAATGAGCAATCATTAAATACTTTTTTTTAAGCGCTCTTTGCAATTTGAAGGCATGTCATATCTTGGTGATTCTTGAAACCTAGCCTCCATAAATGTTGTCCTATGAAAAATAACAATAGTGTTATGTAAATAAAAGAAACTTGAGAAAAGAAGCAAGAGATAAGAGAAGAGAAGAGAAGAGAATAGAAAAAATGGTAGATAAATTTTTCATTCACAAGGTGTAAATTACAATGCATGCCTATGCTTTTATTTATAGGCAAAATGTTCTTGAGGACCAAACAAACTTTTGACATCAAGTTTGTTGACTTTGAGGCCAAACACATTGTCTTGTGGAGGAAGAAGACTAATTAATTTGGAGGGCAAGAATAATGTCTTATCGAGGAACTAAGAGAAAATATTAGATGTTAAGGGGAATATGAGTCAATAAATATTCATAATAAATATATAATTATAGACTTAACTAACACTTATATGAGTAAACTCATTATCAATTAATCCGGCAGAGAAAAGTGGACAAGTGTCCTCGCTTATTTACAGATCAAAAGACTATTCTCTCTTGTAAGAATCTTTTGATTTACAACTTAAGTCACGTACAGCTTGTTTAGTATGAGAGGAGGAAAAGTGGGAAGAGGAAAAATTTTCTGAAGTGAATTTTTTTGAAAAAGGAAAGAAGTGAAGTTAAAAGTTAAGGTTAAGAAGTTTTTAATTAATTCTTTTACTTTTTTTTTATCTTACCTACTCTCTTCATTAAAATTTTGTAACCTTATTTTTTTCAATTTTTTCAAATTCAAATCATAAATTTTTTTCATTCCCTACAATTCCCTCATATTAAGCAAGCTCTTAAAGAGTAATTACTAATTATTTGTTAATTTTATCCATATAATTAATGTTTAGATGTGACTCTTTGTATTTCTCTCCTTCAAAATCTCATTTATTTAGATAAAGTTAGAATTTTTTAATTATACAGATTTAATGGGTTATCTATCTTTTTAGGTTTTGATGAATTATTTAAAATGATTCATGCTGTGGACCATACCAAGTATTTCCAATTCAAGAAGAGCCATGAGCTCGTCGATAAGTCTGGCTTGAACTACAATCAGGCCTAGTTAAGTATTAATAAGACAAACCCATATGCTTAAAACTGGACCAGGCTTCCCTCCATTACGGTCCGTTGAGTATAAATAGAACAAATCCATTACAAGGCTGGTGACTGGAAATGACATTTAGTATTTTAAAGTATATTTTAGTACCATTTTGTATTGAAATAGGAAAAAAGATACATAAATACCTCATAAATATAAAAGACCTTGAAAGATGACTTAAATTTTATAAATGACAAATGAAGGGCAGAAAATTGGTTAGTTTAAATCATGCTTTGTTAAGTTTTAATTATTATCTATTGAGTTTTAGTCATTATCTACTAAGTTTTAGTCATTTTCTGTTGAATTTTGATCAAAGCCTCTCATTTTTCACTTATCAAATTTGAGTAATCTTTCAAGGTTTTTAATGTTTAGAGGGTATTTATTTGTCTTTTTCCCATTAAAATATTCTTCTTTTTTTTGCCTTCAAAATATTCTTTTTTTTTAATAGCACTTGAGTATCATAAAATATATATTTTAGTACACCCAATATCTAACATCCAAATATTTTTTTTTTCAGTATTATACAATGTCCTAAACTAATTTTTATTGTATTCAACACCCTCAAATTTACTTAGTGGTATTGCAAAAACATTTTGAGAGATATCAATATAGGATTAGTCTAGCCGCGTAAGGTCTAGCTAGATCCCTTTGGCTCTCTAGTTTAAGTTTCCATCATAAGACACTTGTGTTAGGAAAGGCACCCAAAGACCTTGAAGCATATTTTAGGTGCTAGATGTTATAAAAATTAGTTTAGGATAGTTAGTGTTGGTGAAAAATATTTTAGGGTCATGAATGCTGTATATTTGGCGGTATTAAAAAATATGAAAAATGATAGATAAATACCACTTGAACTTCAAAATCTTAAATCAATCTTATTGCCTACTAAAGTATAATGATTAAATAAACTTATATAGCAATTGACAACTCATTATTATAAGATATCATTTATTTAAGATTTGAAGTTTAAATGATATTTTTTTTCATCTTTCTCCATACAAAATATTTTAGGATGGTGAGTGGGGGACCAAAAGTTATTTTAGAATACTTGAGTGCTATTTTAAAAAAATAGAGAGAATTGCAATTTGGTTTTAAGGAAGAAACTTTACAACAAAACGGTCCTGCGAAATTGCGTATTTACAAAATAGTCCCAAAATTGTCAATAAAGATAATAGAGTTGTTAATGACAATTCCATGTTCATATAACATGGAGTTGTTATTAACTCTACGGGATTTTCTTACAATTACGCGATTTTGCATGAGACTTTTTATAATTCTTATTAAATATATTAAAAACAGGGAAATAAACCTACAACCTGTGTAACACAGTAAATTTTAGGGTGCCGAATATACCATTAACCAAACAGCAATTATCAGAAGTTGAAGACATTATTTGGGCACCTAACATAGAAAGGGATGTGAACTTGTCCACTGCCCACTGTGAGACTTGTGTACAAAGGATATGGTTCATCTCCTTCAAATTAGATTCTATCTGAGGGAACAACAACGTGATTGATAGATCAACCATTCGTAACGATCATTTAAAATTACATGGCCCAACATAAATCATTAATGATAAACTGTTATTAATCTGGCACCTACTTCTACACTACACATAATTATACTGTAAAATTCAAGTTCAGTTAAAGGAAGCAAACCAAAGCACCATTAAAAAAAGGAGGAGGAAATATTAATATAATATTTATGTGAATGTACATATCTCCCCATTATTTCACAGAATTTCTCAATGTCTCTGCTATCCTCTACTATCACTAGATACGTAGATATTGATATTTATCCCTGTATATGTAAGGGGCATTCAATATCCCTCGATAGTAAATGAGAATTGATATATATCGCTCCCATATTCTCTTTCATTTATAACAATATTGGATGCTTGAAAACCAACAAAGCCTATACAGCTAAACTACACCTCCCATTTGCCTCATTATCTGTACAACTGAACAGATATGGTAAGTATTTATCATCCATTGTCCCATATTCAACATTTGTACGCATCAATATTGAAGAATAAGGTAACCCAAGACAAAGCTCTTATTCCATGTAAATGCATAATTACACATAAAATTATCTAATGTCTTGAATTCATAGGCTATAGAACCAAGTTTTGCTATGCCACAATGAAGAGTCTCAAACATAATTCTGAAACAATACTATAAATTTCTATTTGCTAGATAATACATCATGTAGTAGTCCATAACCTTATTTGAGCTTCGAATCTATAGAACCAGAAAATTTGAACAATGAAGCTAAATACATTCTTCCATTTCCATATACAGGAGCTATACAGAAAATTATAGTTTGCTCTAATATGTTTGTCATAGTTTATAGGTTTAATAAAATTATCCGTGGTATTGAGAGCAGTAGAAATGTCCTACCAATTTACATTTTCAGATAATATAAGACGATGAAAATCAAAAAGTATATGGCAAAGACTATACCTGAGGAATTGTCTTATTGTAGGGAACAAAGGGCCATATGGTAATGAATTAATACTGAAAATACTTTTACCTCCTAAATTTAAGAAATGCTTTTTATGTAAAAATCGTATTAAGTTACTTGTAGTGTTCATAATTACTTTCCAAAGCACAATAATAAATAATCTATGAGCTTATTATGAATAAACCGAACAACAATTAGTAACAAATCTCAAAACAGGCATCAAGATGGAGACTTTAGTATTATAAAGGTAAAATATGCTCATCCAACTGAGAACCCCAACAAAAAAAGTATATGAAGTGTAACATTTTCAACAAAAGAAAGGTGCAGAAATTAATCCTACTAGCTCGCGTTAGTTCCCTGTTACACACTATAATGGGCCATTGATATTTTGGCAATACATATACATATATAACTGTTCTAACAAATCAAAGATGCAAAAGTTAACATGAATATAAATCCAGCTAAATTACACTAACTTGATGTTTTGAAGAGGCGTCCAAATCCATTGAAATACAAACACCCGTTTCTCAAAATTTCATAGAAGTATTCAAGTCACGGTAAAATGTCCAAACAAAAATACCCTCAAGAAATCCAATCCTCAAGAAACATATAGAATACAATGACGATGAAGTACAAGGATCACTGATGAGAATATAGCCCACAGAAAAGTTACCCACCAGGCCATAAACAAAGCACCTTCCTTGACAAAAGCAGAGGAAGACAGTACACTAAGTAACAAAGGGAAACTCTCAAAGGCACGGTCATCAATCCAAGAGAAGCCGAGAAAGAGAAGTACCAGCACAGGAGGTGCAAGAAACTGTAAGGCTACAAGACATAAATAGTGGTTATGCAGAAATACCTTTGCCCTACTATAGTCCAAGTCAGGAACCTTGCTAGCATGGAGCCTTTGATACCAAGATAACAAAGCTTCATTGAGATACATTTGCAGATTTGGACGCAACGCGAAAATTTGCAATAAACTTGACACCAACAAACACCAGAGCCTGAAGTTATTAAAATCAGAACGAGATAGCCCTATGTATCCCACCAATTTCTCAGCATTTCCAACTTCACTCATTGAAGTTTCCCTCTTACTATCACTGAAATTCTTAGTGTTTACAAGAATTTCAGCCAATGGAGTAATCCAAAGCAATGCCACAAATGTCGTTAAGATGTGACTTGCATATAGGATTGTACGAGTGAACCATCCACTAGTTATCATAGATAAGTTGCAACGAAGCTGATCAGTTCCAAGCCAGAATGAACGTGCATTTCTTTCAGCCGGAATAAAGAGGAAAGCTGCCAGAAATCCCATTAAAGCAGCAATAAAAAGCCTTCCATGTCCATCATTTGAAGAAAAATCGAAGTCCAAAAAACCACGGAAAACATTCGCAGAGAAAAGTAAAAGGCCAATGAAAAATACTGAAACCCCAAAAACTAAACCCAATTGCTTTTCTGACCTCCTAGAAGCCGACCTCTCAAAAGTAATTTTCAAAAGAAACAAAAACCACATATTCAGCCCTATGATTGTTAACAAAATAGGAACAAAAACCCCACTTTCCAAAAACCCAGAATTCTCCGACACACCCAAGAAATTGTGAAGCAACAGACAAGCAATTGCAATAACAGAGATGGTAAAAGCAATGCCATACTGATCAGCAAAGAGGCGAGATTGGAGATGACTCTGGTCTAATTTCAGCCTAAAGATCTGCGCTTTGTTCTCATCAAAATCGGTCTTTTCCTTGGACTTGTGCTTCTTCCTGAGCTCAGCGCTAGTTTTTGAGGTTAAAGATTGGTAACCCTCGATCCCAGAACCGGTGCCGCCGGAGTTACCAGGTCGGCGAATAGCAGCTCTGACGCCATTGTTCTGATTGAAGTTATCTGGGTGGATGTAAGAGTGGATGCCATAAAGAAAAAGAACTGGGATTTTGAAAAAAGTGAGGAAAAAAGCAAGAGTTAAAGCAAGTGATAAGTGGAGTATTGGATTCTTATAAAACAGCAGTAATTGAAGCATTGTCGTATGCACAGATCTCGCTTCTGCGATGGGATCTCAATGTTTGGTTATAAAAATGGTCTTCGATTTGAAGAAGAGATGGTTCACATCAGATAGATGCTTGAGCCAGGGCTCCTTTTAATATCGGAATGCATCGAAGGCTCAAAACCGGAAGTGGTAAGTGGATGCTGAATCCGTTTAGCAGGAAGAGATAAAATTTTTGGGCTCACGGCAGAGAAATGCCATGGTTTGAGCTTTTCGTCGAAAAAATAAAAAATGCATTGCTACATTAAATTTAGAGAAAATTTAAAAAAAAGATTAAGGAAATAGGTAAAAAATGAATTAGAGTTGTGAAATTTAGAAATTTTAAATCAGATTTTTTTTACTTTTTTGTTTTGGAATTATGAAAATGCTACTAAATTTTAACAATACGAGGCTCTTAATTCACAATAAGATTATATCAATGAATAATATAAAAAGCATTTAGGTACTATGTATTTATGTTGTGAGTTATTGTGTTGGTATTGTTAATTAAGATAATCTTATTAAGAATTAAGAGCCTCATATTGTCAAAATTCAGTGGCATTTTTGTAATTTCAGAAAAAAAAAGTAAAAAAGACCTAATCTAGGATTTCCACGTTTTACAACTTTAGTTTGTCCTTTATATATTTCCTCAATCATTTTTTGCGACTTTCACTAGTTTAACTCTCTCCCCCTCTCTCTCTAAATTTCGTTTAAATAAAAATGGAAGTCTGCAATTTTCCTTATTGATCACTCTAATCTAATATGGTAAGTTGGTAACTAATCATCTCCACTGGGGAAGTAAATAAAGAATCCTTTTCTATTTGTGGTAACTTTGTCATGAGTTTATGGGTAATTTTGTTTGAAAGTTTTTACTTAGAAGTAAGTGAAAGTATAAAAAATGAAGTAATTTTGCCTTTATTGCTATCTCATTTAATTTTAACACTAACTACATTAAGTTGGCAGTTTAGGTATCATTCCCATTATTTTTGTTAAGATGCAAATTTAATTTATAAATTTTAAATATAACTTTAAAAATGAAGTAGATGATATATGGACTTACAGAGTAAATTTATACTTTAACAAATAAAAGTGAAATGTCTATTATGGGAGAACTAACATTCTTTTTAGGACTTCAAATCAAGTAGAAGAAGAATGAGATATTTATTTCTCAAACTAAATGTCTCATAAAATTATTTAGGAAGTTTGGAATGGACTATGCCAAGAGAGTGGATACACCTATGAACTCAACTACATTACTAGATGCTGATGTAAAGGAAGTAGACTTCAACATTACCAAATATCAGGGAACGATTGGCTCTTTGCTTTACCTCACCGCAAGTATACCAGACATTCAATGTAGCATGTGAATGTGTGCTAGATATCATCAGCCCTTAAGGAATCTCATGCCAAAACAGTGAAGAGAATATTTAGATACTTGGTAGACACAGCTAAACTTGGGATATAGTATCCTAAAGGTAGAAACGAATACTTAATGGATTACACTGATTTTGACCATGGAAATCATACCACTTGATAGAATCACCTAGTGAATAGAAAGTAAAGGTCAATATTGACATCAATCAATTAATCTAGTATGATCACTTCTTAAATAACTGGAGTGATGTGAAAGTGATTTCATATTGTAACACCACTCGAGTGGTCACTCAGTGACCCACTTTGATCACTTCATTATTTATTGGAGTGATATAAAAGTGATGACAAATTGAAACAAATCACCGGAATGGTGTGAAAGTGATGTCATATTGAAACACCACCCGAGTGATCGCTCGAGTAACCTACTTTGATCACTTCATTATTCATTGGAGTGATATAAAAGTGATGACAGATTAAAACATCACTCTAGTGATCACCCGAGTGATCCACTTTGTTCACTCCATGATTTACTGTAGTGGTATGGAAGTGGTGACAAATTGAAACATCACTCTAGTGATCAATCAAGTGATTCAATTTGATCACTACTAAGATTATTCTAGTGATGTGCTAGTGATGAGATTTTAAAACATCATTTGAGTGACCACTCGAGTGATATACTTTTAGAAGAACTTCTCATTAGAACATTCACTCTAGTGATGTGAAAGGGATTTGATTTTGAGAAATCCTTTTCTTTAGTCATGTTGAAAAGTTGAATAGCTTATCACTTTGAAATACTTAAATGGAGTGACAAATGAAGTGAACTATTATTTTAAAGAGATTACACAAGATTCTGATAACTAATTATTTCAATGAAGGGTCAGGAGCTACACAAAGACATCACTCAAGTGATCTATCATCAACACTTCAAGTGACACTGCTAGCAATCACTCACTTCTTGAAATATTTTGAATTTGGTTCATTACTTTGTATCATGAATTCTTTCTTAACTTTTGTTATTATCAAAATATGGGATCTAATAAATGTCACAGTAAAGCATAGGAAAACAAGCCATAATCTATCATAAAATGGGCTATGCAAGATTTACAAATCAATGAACATATTAATTTTCAATGTCAAATCTACATATCAAGATCAAATCACTTAGATCACAATTCCACCACCTATCACTAGGCTTCACTTAAGGCCATGATCCAATTATCAAGAATGAAACTCTAGGACTCTCTAGGGGAGGAAAATAGTGTAGGAGCAAATTATACACTCATTTTAGCTTGTGTTTACACTCATCCTTTCATCAAGAGGTCTTTAAAAGCTTGTACCAATGGATAGGCTAAGGGATGATATGGAATGTAATCAACCAAATTATAATTGACATAAAAAAATACTTTATATCTCATGGTACTAATAATGCACAAATGCTAGTATGTAAATGACAAACCTTGGCCCCAAATTTATTCCTTCTTTCTTTTGTTTTATTCTTTCTGTTTCTTCTACATTTTTTCACTTCTTTTTCTTTCCTACTTTCACATTGTGAGAAGTAGCCAGGCTATTTTCCCCCCTTTTTGTTCACTTTCTTTTATTTCTTGATGCAGCCAAGTAGTATATTTAAAATGTATTTTCTTTCCATATTTCACGAAAAAAAGATCTTAGTGAACTTGGGAAACTGGCATTACTAGCTCAAACTTTTGGCAATGTCTAGTTAACATTTTTGTGAAGCTATGAGGGCCCAATTGTGAGGTGTTGAACCTTCTACATGATTTCTTAATTCTTGAGAGACTTTCATTCATTTGCATATTTTTAAGGTCTAACTAGATCATATTTGAGGCTCATATACACTTGACCCATACACAAACCTTTCATCATTTGATCTTTTGTTACCCCTTTGAGCCATTCACATTTTACTTTTGTCACCCAAGTTGAAATTGTCATTCATGTGGTATGGACTATCTCATTGGGAAATATTATTGTATTGCATGCCAATGTTAACGTCAATATGCTACTTGGCATCACAAAGGGACAAGGAAAAAAAAAAGAATAGCCTAGCTACTTCACACAATGTGAATGTGGGCAAAAGAATAAATGCAAGAAAAAGAAATGAAATAGAAAAGATAAGTAATATGTGAAAAAGAAAAAAATGAAGAAAATAAGAAAAGAAGAAAACAAAAGAAAAAAGGAATACATTTGGGCCAAGGTAGTAATAGTTGTTATTTGCATTATAGCACTTGTGCATTATTAGTACCTTGAGATAGGAAACATGTTTGGATGTCAATTTTAACTTGGTTCATTGCATTTCATATAATCTCTTAGCCTTTCCATTGTTACAAGCTTTTAAATACCTCTTGATGCATGATTTTGAGTAGTAGAGTGTAGACTTTGATTTGGTTAGGCTTAGAGTTATGAATCATGAAAGGATGAGTGTAAACACAAACTAATGTGAGTAGACAACTTAGCCTATTTTCCTCCCTTAGAGAATCCTAAAGTTGCATTCTTGATAATTAGATCATGGCCTTAAGGGAAGCCTAGTGATGCTTGGTGGGATTGTGATTTAAGTTTTTTGATCTTGATATGTGGATTTGAAATTGCAAATTGATATGTTTGTTGATTTTTAAGATCTTGGATAGCTCATTTTGTGATTGATTATGGCTTGTTTTCCTATGCTTTGTTGTGACTTTGCCTAGAATTGTCAAGTATAAGTGTAGGGGAATTTGATAAGTCATATTATTACATTATTTATTGTGGTGTGACTGTAACATCTGAATTTTCATATTAAGATTTAATTATAATTAAGAAAAAATTATTTATGATTAAAGTATTTATTGAAGATATAATCTAGAAAGTAAAGAAATTATTGGAATTATAGTATATATAGAAATGGTTAATATATATATATATAATCTTCGGCCTTCATTGGCATTATCATTTTTGGAGTCGATGACTCCCCCTTTTGGTGGGTCGATGACTCGGATTTTTGAGTCGATGACTCAACCCTTTGTTGGGACGAAGTCCATATTGCTGTAGCTGCAAGTTGCAATATTGAAGCAGCAGTGGGATGCTCTTCTTTTTTCTAGGCTTTGCCCTTATCTCTCTTTTTTAGTAGCATTGGTTGACACTCTCATTACCCTGTAGAAATTCTCTGGTTAGGAAATCTGGAAGAGAGTTTGAAGAA
>JBAGKO010000010.1:23768689-23779174 GCA_037177275.1 Acacia concinna
TGGAATCACCTCAATTGGATATTTGTACAATTAGATATGAATTTTCAAAGTTGGGTGAAAATTCTATCAAAAAATCCGAATTTCAAAAATATAATGGTATGGTTGTAATTTGTGGCCCAACTAAGGATAAAGATGGCAATAATGTATAAGAAAACTTGACGAGTACTCATAAATTATTTGAAGACTAATGACAATCAGCTTGAAATTTTTTAAAACATTTGATATATCGACTCTGTAGAAAATTCAACCAAATAATCATTTTTAAACCATTTTCTCTCTCCTTCCCCCATAAGCCAATACCCCTATAATCCAAATAATCTACAAAAAGTGACTTCCCACTTTAAAGTTACTTTTGGGAGTTTTAACTTTAAATTGCTTCAAACACCCAAACACTCTAAATGGCAAAAGTTAGAAAAGTGGCTTCAGTTTAATAAGTGAAGCTCAAAAAACTCAAAAAATGATCCATCCAAATAGAGACTTAAAGAGTGAAGATTTCGTCCTTTCAAAACTTAAAAGCATAAAGGGTTTTTGATTTTACTGCAAAATGTACTTCTTGAATTTAAATTTGTGTTATCTTTCTTATTGAACCAGTTATGGCGCCTATCCAAAGGATAGGCGCTATCAACTCTTCTATTCTGGATTGTCTAGATCCAGATTTAATATTTAATATTTTTATTTTTTTAAAAATTATTTTAACAAATATATAATATAAAATAAAGATAATCTCTTAATTTACATTAATTCAAAAAATAATTTTTTAATCTAAACGGTTCAGATTAGAAGAGTTGTTGGTGCCTATCCAAAGGATAGGTGCTATAACTAGTTCCTCCTTTTTACCAGACAAAGATGATTACCACGTACATTAACAGTTTGTTGGTATAAAATAACCCTTCTAATAACAAAGCGTAATTGGTTGAAATCTGAAAGCTAAAAGATATGATTTTTAAACTTTTAAAATGAAAAAGGTTAAATGCAAGTGAGGCAAAGCTGATGGGGTTTCATGTATTTTGGCCTTATATAATATAAAATAGAATGATAATATTATAATATATAAAAAAATAAATTAACGCATCTATTTATAAATAACAAATTTATCTAATTTTCTTAAATCCTATAAATTATTCGTTGTGTAACTCATTATCGAATGAAGTGTGAAGTATATATAAACAACAGTGTATAGTAAAATTAATCCTGATAATGAACTGTTAATTGTGTGTGGAAAATGACACAGTACAGTGTAGACAAGGGGAATCAGATCATCCACGGGATAGTTAGGAAACTTATTACCCAGACAATACCTAACCTCCGCGTCAATTTGCATAATTTGTTTTTCACGTAATTTAAATATATAGATCTTTGAGAAAATTTTAATAAAATACCCTAAAAGTATAAAAAGCTTAATTCAATACACGCATGTACCTAAAAGGAATTTGCAAATGTTATCAAATAACTTGTATGTGCCCTGATACTTTTATTTAAAAATGTCACTTCAGCCAACCTCCACTAGCAGCCCTGGCTCTGACGGCCATCCTTATTATAGGCACCTACGCTCTATCACCGGTGACTAGGATATTTTTTGGCAAAGTTTGTCAAGGGGGCATTTGAAATTTTGAACCCACCACCATCTTGCTAAATAATGTAAAATAATATATATGATAACAATCAAAATTATGACCACACAAGTTGGGGTCTAAGAATTGAATAAACATTAAACATATATTCAAATGAACACAGTTGCACTGATCGCAATACAAGGGAGGGAGTATATAAGAGAACTATACTTACATTAAATTTTTTGATTATATCTATTATATTAAATTATCTAATCATATATAACTATGTCTTTTTTTTGTATGTGTTTATATTTTAATGATAATAATTCAAAAATAATACATATAATTATACATAATTACATAACTTGACAAAAGATATAAGCAATTTAACATAAGTATTTTTCTATATATTATCACTGATCCATAATTGAAGACACAATATGAATTATATATTTACAAAGAAGGATAATTAGCCAAGCATGTTGATCTATCCACATTTCACTGAGTTTGGATGGGCCATTGATATACGACGATGATATCCTGTATATTTTAATACTTCTCCATAGTCATGCCAAAGCAATATATATATATGCTCCATATGATATTTAATTAGGTATTAAAGAAGCGTGAAACATTTGGATTGAAAATTATTTACCATTATTGACACAAAATCAAGATACGCACCACCCGACACATTTAAGAATTAAGATAAAGTTTTAAGGAGAATAGTATTTAATTTGAAGACGGTAAAAGTATTGAGGTAAAAGGGAAAATTACTATGGTAGTCCTTATAATTTTATCTCATCTTAATTAAGTCCTTATAGTTTGTTCCTCTTTTTTATTGGGTTTTTATAATTTCCTCTGTTATATGTATTGGTCGATATATCCGTAATTTGTTAATTTGAAAGAAAAATTATGTTAGTAGTTGTTGACTTGACTCCATAGTCCCACTCATCATACATCCAAATAATGTTGCCATGTGAATCTAAATAAAATCAAAATCAAAATCAACTAGGTTACGAATTATATCTAGATGCAACGAGACAATTATGGGCACAATAATTATTTATGTTAACAATATATAAATTTTATGTAATCAAATTTATTTTATAAAGCCTCTTTATCATATAGTGTGGCAACTTACATATAGTCCGTATCTACATCAGCCCTAATTAATAGATTATAATTATAAATACTAATGCATGTAATTGAGAAATTATATCCACTAATGGAAAATGAAGACCTTTGTACAATATTATCTTCTAAATTTACATCATCTATGTTTACAACTTAAAATTTATTATTTTACATTAATGTTTTTACAAGGTCTTCTATTGTCATTTTTCCGACAAGATTTTGAATGATAATAAAAATATCATTTACAAACTAAAAAATATAGAGTTATCATTCAATTTCACTCTGAAAGTTTTTACATAAGAACTATGCGTATATATTTGGAAGGTCCTTTTATCAAAATTGCCCTGAAGGTTAAAAAAAATTAATATCACCCGTATTGAAATGTTAACAATGCAAAGAACATTAGTTTTGAACTATTGAGTACAGTTTTTTTTTTTGTAACAATTGGTTTTGCCTCCCTTTGGACACTTCTGTCCAAACAACAAAATTTTAGTTACTCAACTTCTATGTGAAAATTTTTGGGGTAAAATATATTATCATATACAATTCTCTCTAATTTCCAATACTTCCCGTAGTTGAACTGAACATGGATTGCTAGCTTATCACATAAAAAATTAGGGCGCAACAATGAATATGTGGTTTTAAGAGTATGACAAAAATATACATGTGATTTTTCTAAAATTGCATTTAATACTAAGTGTTTTTTTTTTGTATAATAGTGACTATATAGTTACAAAAGTAGCGCAAAAATACACATTGATTGTTAAGTTTGATTTCTTCACTTTTAAAACTTATGTGAATGATAACCCATATAAAGTTTTAGTTTAGGTGGCAGTGAATAAAAAGAAAAAAAAATTCACTTCTACCTATTGATATTAATTTACTATTTTAAAGAAATAAAAAAAATACTTAACTTGCTTGAGGGTAGATATAGAGAAATGTCATATCAAAGTGATTCCTAGATAATAAATGAATATTAATGGGTAGATTTAGATTGTTTTTTTTTCTTCACTGCTACCTAGGCTAAAATCTTATCTGAGTTATCGTCCACGTAAGCATTAAAAGTGGAAAAAAGCGTCAAACTTAACGGTTAACATGTATTTTTTTCCCTACTTTTATAATCATATAATCACTATTGCACAAAAAAAATACACTTAATGTTAGATAAACTTATGAAAAAATCACATATGTAATTTTGCATCTTTATCCTAAAAAATATTATATATTGTAAATGGATGGAGAGATAACAAATAATATTAAACACATTTGCGGAAGTTGACACATAAATCATTACTCGTGAAGCAACCATAATATGGTTTCTTTCAGCAGATGATCATTATGCTTTTTTTTACTTCTTTCAATTGCAAAGTCTTTTTTTTTTGTTTTTTGTTTCAGTAGATTCCTCATCAATGCGTCGGCCATCAATAAGTTATATAATCAAGCTATAAATTATAGTATATTTGAAATTCCACTCCTCCCACTTCCATTCTCCGCATTATTTCCACTACGTACCGAGATATCTCAAAAAGTTGTAAAAACATATATAATTATTTAACGTATGTCTAATTAGAGTAGTGAGCTAGATTTTTAAAGGTATATGAATCTTTTTATTAGTATTCAAGGCACGGTCTATTACAGAAAGACTTACCCAAGAGGGGCTCAATTGAGTAGTTATAAAAATGTAACCAAAATCAAAACAAATCCGACCCTAAATAGTAATAGGACAGAAATAGAGTAAATATCACCCATTTAATTCAATGTCAAAGAGTTGATGAAGCAAACATATTATTTTTACTTGCCTGTACGGTCCAATCACTTAACCTAGTCTGATCCTCAAGAATCTCTTGACACTCAAGATTCAATGAGATTTTGGTGCCTTAATACAACCTCTATTCTCACACCAATGAACACTCCCTAATAAAGCTTGCAATAATCAACTCCTCTCAAGATCCTATTATATCTTGAGTAACCCTCAAAGTAATAAATGATTTCTATAAATTGAATGATCTCAGTCTCAAACAAATTAATGATGATGAACATCACAGAGAATATATAAGAATCTTGTATAATTGAAGCTTTTATTGAGTAGTTAATACAATAGCAATTTAACATATTTAGCTTGTTGATTTTAACTTGAATGCATTTCTATTTATAGTTGAAATTGCGTTGTCATTAGACACATTCATCTTCTTGTTTAGGATTTTGTTAGATGGTTAACTTCGCATTTAATGCTCATCACGTACAAAAGGCTGCTTTATTACGTAAGTACTTTAATCCATAATATCTTTGCCTGTTGACTGTGTCTTCCCGAGCTTATATATGTTATAAGACACGTAGACACACTTTAGGAAGCGTTCAAACAACTTTATAAGATATTGGAATCATAGGTGAAAATTTGAGACGTTGTCTAGAACAAAGATCAACATAACTCAGGTTGTATAGTTGGATCACAGAAGTATCTATATGCTTAGATACTGAATATTGATTATATCAAAAGGGTATATACAGTCAAGTCATTAAGGACACTAAGGATGATTGTCTTGATATTTGTAAATGGCATATGGGCAAGTTCCTGTCATATGATGGACTATAATGTAACTTTCAATTACCCAATTGATCTAAGTATGAGCAATGTATCATCCAATTAAAGCTGGCATGCCTTGAACCATATAAGGATATTTTTAGGAATAATGCGACATGAGTTTCTTAAGGGATAATAACAATTTATGACTTGATATAGAACATGAAAGAATGATAATTCGTGGTTATGACCAACGAAAAACATGACTTGAGTGCTGACACCTCCCATAGTAGAGATTCGTATGTTAGTTTACCATATTGTAATATATTAGCCCCTCTCGTTATACTCAATTCCCCACTAATAAAGTGGTAAGATAATTAACAAAAGCAAATCTTCAAACTTCAAAATGGAAAAAAAATTAATTTGGAAAATGGATTCAAACTGTTTGTTTGACCAATTCTTTGATCCATTGACTTTAGGTGCGCCGCCCACTTTAATAATGTATCTTGGACATAGAACCCCACACCACAAACACAAATTCTACTCTCGAGCTACTGCAGCTGGAGTAGAAAAGAAAACGTTGTATGCTTGAAAATGAAGTATGTAACACTACCACATTTATATCTATATTACGTTATATATATTGTGGTTATTAAAAACACTGTCAAATATAGAGAAGCGGGAATTGAATTGACACCCACTCTTTACATATAACGGTTTTAAAAAACAATGCTATATATATGTAAAACATATATGGTAGTTTTTAAAAAATTGCCATATATAAAGAGGTGGAATTTGAATTGATAATCCACCTTGATATATATGACTGTTTGTTAAAAGAACGCCATATATAAGAAATAAATATATTGCGGTTTCTATAGAACCACAATATATAGAGAGTAATTATACGTCAATTTTCTTGAAACAATCATTATATACTTATATATAATGGTTTTTCATCAACAACCGTCATAGATATGTGTTTATAAACTAAAATCTCCAAACCCTATCTTTAAAATATCAACCCACAATCTCTTCGTCGCGTTCTCATCGATCATCCTCTCACCACTATTATCCGGTGTCCTTACCTTCATTTCCCTCTCCATTGTTGCAGAAATTGTGATTCTCTTCCTCTGGTGATGTGAACCCCATGTGTTGGTGGATGATTTTGTGTTCTATGTTAGGTGTTCTTTGAATCTTTACAAGTTTTGCGGTGATGAACTGAATAAAAGTGAGAACTTTCTTCTTTTAAGTGTACTTTATTATACACAATTGTTGGTTTATTGCTGAAATATTTAAATAGATTGTGGGTTTTGTGTTCTTTGAATAAAAGTAAGAATTTTCTTCTCATTCTTGCTCTATTCTTTGTTGTACTATACTTTACATATCTTGTTTCTCTTATCTATCAAAATGATTGATCTTGTTGCTTTGGGTGTTTTTAATATAGGGTTTAGGGTTCGTATTTGGTACCTCGCTCCTCTCCCTGGTACCCACAGTCCTTGGCGCCTGCCTTGTGCCAAAACAACACCATTTTGCATCTAATGAGAACAGTGTGTTTTGGCTCAAGGGTGGCGCCAAGGCCCGTGGGTGCCAAAAGCATTTTCATATCCCGCCAAGAAGGAACGGGTGCATCTGGTTTAATGGGTCTTCTTCTGGTGCATCATCTGGAGCATGAGAAAATGGTGGTGGGTGCCTCTAGTTCAACACAATAATGGAAAGAAGATAAAGCTTGATTTTGGAGCTGATTCTAAAAAGCCATTGCATTCTGGAAAGCATTTTGATATCCCGCCAAGAAAGGGTGCCTCTGCTTCAGTTTGTTTTTTTCTTCTAGTGTGTCACGTGGAGCGTGGGAAAATGGTGGTGGGTGCCTCTGGTTCACCGTGATGATGGAAGGAAGATGACTTGTAGCTTGATGCTATACCTGCTCATGAAAATCCATTGGAGCATGATTTTGGAGCTAATTTTGAATCGAAAAAGCTATTACAACTGATTGCAAGAAGCCATTTACCTCGAATGAGGATGATGAGTATATAGTAATAAAGTTTTCTTGAGTATGGAGTATATAACTATCATAAAATGCAAAACAGTGAAATTATTATGAACCCAAAAATCTTTACCCCCTAATGTGCATGTTTGATATTAATTTGAAGATTGAAATTGATAAGCAAAAATTATAGTAGAGCCTAAGATTACGCAAGTGCATGTGCCATATCAAATAATAAAGTGATAAGTAAGATATCGTTCCTACGAGGAATTAAGAAAACTAATTTTTAGATATCAAATTCTCAAATTTCGTTTAAGTCAAGCGAATATAATTTATAATTAAAATTCTAAAGGAAATAAAATTAATTGATGTCTAAATCAACCTAGAGTCACTAATCCCTTATTCACTGAGTTAGACTTTTATCCCCACTAAATTAATTAAGCATTAATTTCATCAGCTAATTTAAAGTATTGGTGTCTATAAATGCTTGTCAGTTGATTTATATCTTTATCTTAATTAATAATGTAATATCTCAACAATTAAAGTTCAGAATCACTCTAATTTGACTATGTGGATCTTATACGTATATGTCTATCCTATAGGCAAATTAGACTAAAGCTTAATTCCACACTCTTTAATCTCACAAATAAGTTCATAACTCCTCTAGGTCTAAAATAAATTAGTCACACATTACTATAAGAAAATTTATAGCAAAAAGATAAAATTCAGACTAAGAAAGAGAGGGAAGAAAGAGGAAAGAACGGATTGGATTGCGATTGTGCAACTCTCTCAACGTTGCTGCCGTCACATCTTACTTCTCTCCTCTGTGCCGCCAGACCCTTTTCCTTTTTTTTTCTGCGTAAATTTCCTTCTTTGTCGTGCTCTCTCTTCCCTTCATGCCACCTGATGCTTCCTAATATATATTTAGGTTTGTTCCTTCTCTGATCTATTGGGCCGCGTGCGTCCAATTCAAATTTCATAAAGATATGTATAACATATCTTCTGCCACAGCTTTTCCTTTGGATTTTGGATATTATCTTTTGTCTTCACCTGTCATCACATAATCCAAAACCGATCTCCAGCATTTATTCATCTATATATGAAATATCAATTTGTTGGGCTTCTCTTGCATTTCTTTAATTGTTGTAGGACTCGTGCTTCTTTATTTTCTCTTTCTTTTTTATTTGATTTTTTTGATCCTATAATATCTCCTGCAAAGTAAAAATAAGATATCAATATATTTTTTGCCTAAATTTCTTTATATCTTATAATTAATTAAAGGATGGAAAGAATATATAAAAAATAATTAAATAGATATAATATCCATAAATCTAACCAAATATATCTCAAAATCTATACCTATTTAAGTATAAAATATAAGCCTATCAGAAATAAATGTATCTTAGTTGGAAATGGATTTATTGGTCTTGAATAAGTCTGATTGAAATTGGCAGGCATTATGTTTGAAATTTTAATTGAAATTTGATCTAATATTAGTAAATTATTAATATGGTAGATCCATTGTAAATCTAGTAGTATGTTTTTTTTTATTGTTTTGACTATTTATTTATCAATTTACATTGGGCATATATATATTTTTTAAATTTTGTAGGGGCTCTCACCATGGATTTTAGTTTGACCCCTAAACTTAATATTGAATTTGATAATAGTGAAGAAGCATGAGAATTTTGGAAGGGATATGATAGAAAAGCTAGTTTTGGTGTTTGAAGGTAAGGGGGCGATAAGAGCAGAAGAGATAAAAGAAGATATAAGGCATCTTATACATATTATGTATATGTGTGTAATAAAGAAGGAGTGAGAAAACCAGGTAAACAAGATGTCCAAACAAAGAAGCCCAGATATGAGACAAGAACATGTTGTGAAGCTAGAATGAAAGTTAAACAAGTGAATGGACAATTCAAAGTATCTAAAGTCTTTCTAGATCATAATCATCCTCTTCAGCCTCTTGAGATTGTTCACCTTCTTGCATCACATTGAGAAATAACACTAGCTCAATGTTATGAATTGGAAAATGCTGAAAAAAGTTGGGATTAATCAAAAAGCAATGTTCAATTTGCAAAGCCAGTATACATGAGGTCGAGACAATTTGGGATATACAAGAGTTGATCCAAAAAATCATCTAAATTCAAGAAGTCAACGTTCCATGAAATGTGGTGAAGCTGGATGTAAATTTCGTTACTTTGAGCAACAACTTGTAGAAAGTCCATCTTTCTTCTATGCCCACCAAATGGACTTAGATGAGCAAGTGACAAATGTGTTCTAGGTTGATGGATGCATATTAGTCAACTATGCTTGCTTTGGAGAAGTCATATCATTTGACACTACTTACTGTACAAATAATAACCAGAGACCTCTTGTAATTTTCTTTGCCTTCAACCATTACAAAGGAGGGGTGATTTTTGGAGTGACTTTATTATATGATGAGATTGTTAAAACTTTCAAGTGGTTATTTGAGACATTTCTTGTGCACACAAGAATGTAAGGCCGCTAACCATTTTTACTGACCAAGATGTAGCAATGGCACGTGCATTAAAAGAATTGATGTTAGATGTCAAGCATGCCTTATGCACATGGCATATTTCAAGGAATGCAATGAAGCATCTTCCAACCTTGATGGTTAGCAAATTCAACCACTACATGTATGCTTGTTGGGATGAAATAGAGTTTGAAGAAGCATGGCAGGCCTTATTATTAAAATAAGAAATGACAGAAAACTCTTGGTTGCTTTCTATGTATCAAATTAAAGATAAATGGGCATCATGTTATTTGAAGAATTCAAGGACACTTGGTATATGAAGCACACAAATTAGTGAGAGTGTGAATGCATTAGTCAAAAATTATACCAATGTTAAATTGGATGTCAATTAGTTCTTTTAGCAATTTGAGCAAGTTCTTGAAGATAAGCACTACAAAGAATTGAAAAGTGATTTTGAGGAGTGTGACATGTTGCCAAGGCTGATATTGCATAGTTCATGTATGCTTCGTCAACTTTGTGATGTCTATACTCGTCAACTTTACCATATAAAATTGATGGTGATGAGGATGGTGGTCCTAGTAGGGGACAATTTATTGGTTTTAAAAAGAGATTTGGGAGAAATATAAGTAAAAGGATAAAGAGTGGTATTAAATTACGTCCAAGAAAATGGATAGCTAGAAAATTTTAAGCATCACAGTTAGTTACATCTTCACAGTTATACTTATGACCATTTTAGTTATTTTTTAAAGATGCTTATTAGTAGTTCATTGTTTCTTTTTAAATGTTTTAGGGA
>JBAGKO010000010.1:23779274-23800933 GCA_037177275.1 Acacia concinna
AGTACAAATACCATGCAATTTGAGAGTAAATGTGTGCAATTAAGATGTAAAATACCCCAGAAAACCATATAAATATTGTGTCAGATCACCCTTCTTAAACAGATCCTTATGACATAGGTCTCTAATTGCTTAAGTCATATCTCACAGCTCACTACAGGCCAATCTATCATATGCTTAACATGATGGTTCCACTTTGGGGTTATAGGAGTATCCACGCTAGAACTAACTTCCAGCCTTACTCAACTATTAAAATTCCTCTGCTGCTATCTCCTAATAACTATCTCAATGGGGGCATGTAATACTTCTAACTCTCTAGCCCTATACACCAACCTAGCACCTGCAACCTATACAGCAACATATATTTATTAGGGACTTAGGCTGGCTGGCTGGGTTTTACTCTTAGAGATACCTCTACTTCCTTATCCTGGTTATCTATTTAGACCTTACAGAGGACATATCAGGATTACTATACACCATCTACCATATTTATGTGGTATTGGCCTGAGAACCATCCCATCTTGGTCTTGCTACAGTAGACCACTTTGCTCTGCTCCTTCCAATCATTAGTATTATCTCCTTTGCCTGCAATCTTACTCATATACCTCATATGCACATCTTAAATATACATGGCAGACATATGTAGGCAATTCAAATTAGAAAGCAGAGCACATAAACAACAGAGCAATAGGCTTACCAGAATTTTTACTCTGATACCAAAATGTTACATCCCACTTTTTGGTCTTTTACTATACCTCAAAGTGACCTTCGGAACCACTTGTATGGAAAGCGAAGAGAAACATTTTCTCAACATACATCAATGATAAACAACTTTTCATTAATGTACAGAGGCATACAGACCAGAATCTAGAATATACATTAACCTTACTATATATACATGCCAGAAATCAGGAACCATAAATATATATGCTTAAGCACTTTCCTTTTCTTTGCTTCCTGCAGAGTTTTCACCTGCACTGTGGAGAGGATAAGGCTTTTGGAGAAACCTTATTAGTAGAACCATAACCAATAACAATATAATGCAATGCATGTCATGCTAAATGCAATGCTCGTACTACTCTTCTAGTGCCCTCTCTCTCGACACTTACCGTGTATAGGGAGCATGCACGTGACTCTACCTCTATCACATAGCTAAGGCATATAAACAAGTAGTCATATATCTCATACATTACATGCTAACTCAACCAAAACACAGTAAACAAACATCTAACAAACAACAGACAAGAAAAGCAATACAAGTTAATATTAGAGATTCTAGCTACTATATACTCCTTACATGGTGTGAGGGCTCTGTTTCTCCATTTCTGGTGTTGTTGGATAGCTGCTTTACTTCTCTGTAATGCCTATACAAATTATGATACACGACATTACTGTCTGCCTCTAGCAGTATACTACAACCCTTCCCCTCTTGTACCCCTTAGGGTCCTAGTTTCCCATTACCTGGACCGCATCCTTTCCTATCAAAACCGCTCTATAGAATACCCTACACAGCCCTTTAAGCACAGGCCCCTCCTTTTGGCTCGTCCTCCACTGCCTAAACCAAGGCAATTGGGCAACATCTCCCCTTAAATATGCCTTAAATCTACTAGGACCCGAAAGTTTGACAACATCTCTCCCTTAGAAATCCTACCTTAGTCCAGGATAGTCGAACATCACCTCCCCCTAGGAAATTCTATCTTAGTTCTAAAAAATTAGGCAGCACTTCCCCTTAGAAAGGCTTATTTGGGCCAGGATTGTTAGACAGAACCTCCCCTTAGGTTCACGAACTAGGCCAGCCCAATTAGATAGAACCTCCCCTTAGAACTACTCTAAATATTGCTAAAAAAATAAAAGAATTCAAAAGAAGGAGAAGACTGGAACTTACTTGTACCGAAGATCAGGTCGGGACCGCTCAAACTACCTCTAGATTACTCAGCTTTTCATAAGGCCAAGGATTCTTTAGAGAGAGGGGAATTTTGGATGGAAGGAAGAGGAGGAGGGGATATTTATACTTTTTGTGGAATGGTCAAATTGCAAATATTTTTTAGTCTTTAGGTGTAATTTTTCTAAAACCCAACATGTGACCCTCTCTCCCCTTGACATGTGGCATTTCTAGAGAGCTCTTGGCTTGCTCTCCAAGCAAGCTAAAGGGCACCATGTTTTGTGGGCCCACGTGGGCTTTCCTAAGTCAAAGAATATTGATAACTTCACCCATATTGGCCCAAATTTCAGAAAATTCTGTGATTATCCAAAAATTCCCAAAATTTGTCCAAAATTCTATAAAAGTATCAGGAGACTACCATAAAAATATCAGAATTTTTGGACATCTAGAACTTCTAAAAATAATTTCTCAAAAAGTCCATTTTTCCAGCGATTAGCCGATTTCAGCAATTTTAGCTAATATATCTGGACCTTTTCCTAGCCTCTAACCAAATTTATAAATCCTAGAAAATAATGTACTAATTTTCTTAAGTCCCTTTCCAAAACATTGAGGTCCCTAAATATCTGCTATGGCCAAAGACCCGATTTGGCCAAAATATTCGCAAATCTCATAAATTTTCCTTGGACCTCCAAAAATTATTATGATCACTCTATATTGTTCTGGACGCCATATACTATGTGTTGGACCATTATGGGAGTTTTTAGAGACCTCAAACCTGCCCTCATTTTGACCTGAATTTTTACAGAACTTTTCCTCGTTGCACATAGGTCTTTCCTTAAGTCTTACTACTAATGTTGTGAGATCTCTCAGTCCTCTATAGACTAAGACCCTTGGTTCATCCTGAATACCTCATCTAATCCTTGAAAAGTATCAAGATGTGAAACCCGGTCTATCCTAAATACCTTATCTAGACCTCAAAAAATGTCAGGATGTTACAGAATCCTTCACAAGTTATAGAATCCTTCACAAGTGAGGAGCAATCGATGTATTTTGCCCCCTATACTTGTATGTGGATTTTTTTTATCCCTCAATCTCCGACAGTGATCTTCTATTTTGTAGTAGAAGTCTTACTAATATTGAGATAAAGCAAGCTTTGTTTATTATAGGCGCATTAAAGGCTCCAGGCAGGATAGTTTAAATGTTTTGTTTTATCAAAGACCATGGAAGTATGGGGAGCATCAAGTATGCGGTTGTGTTAAATTTATATGGTCTCACCCATATCATTTTCAAAACATAAATGATACTAGTATTGGATCAAGTGTGTCCTTCCACACGTGATAAGCCCGAACCATTGCAGTTTTGTCCCTGGAAGACATAGTTTGGATAATATTATTGTCACCCAATAAGTTATTCACTCTGTAAGAAATATGCAAGGAAAACATGGTTTCATGGCTATTAAAATTGATTTGCAGAAAGCCTATGATCGAGTTAATTAGGAGTTTCTTCAATCTTGTTTAAACAACTTGCAATTACCAAGTTCAATTATCGAGATCATTTGTGCTAATGTTACCACACCTTCTATGCAGTTATTATGGAATGGTGTTAAAACAAGTTCATTCTCTTTATCCCATAGTCAGATATGGTGACCCTCTTTATCCTTATTTGTTTGTCATCTATATGGAGAAATTATCACACCTTATTCAGGAAAGGGTTAGCAAAGGAGTTTGGCATCCAACTAATCTTTGTAAGCATGGTCTTCCCATTTCTCTTTTTTTTTTATGGATTGAAGGATTCCGGGCGTGCATGGAATCCAGTTGATTTCCTGAGTACCCACACGAGATCGGAGTACCAATTTAGACTCTGATCACGTATAAAGAAGATGCACCAGAGGAGAAGAAAGAGATGACCAAAGAGAGAATTTTGCTTTTACAGTAAAACGTAAAACCTTATCTAAAGCACAGATGTTCTTCTCCTAGAATATCAACCATCATCGTCGTATCAAGCTTAGTAATTATTTGTGCACAATTTAGGTTTAAGAGATTTAATGGAAGGGACCCAACAATAGGATTAATGCAAGAAAATCGTGAATAAAATGCATAAAAATGATGATTTTATTAATGATTATATCCTTGGATATAACAAGCAATTTGACTGTGAGACCCGTGTGATTAAGTTTGCTATAAATGAAAGTAGTAGTGACAAAATATGGAAATTTCAAAGAGTACAGGTGAGAGCAAAGTATTCAATGATGATCTTCTATTAGTCTTTCCTGGGTTGATATGTGCGTTTTCTCCCCAACCATTGCCTAGATCGTGGAGTGAGTTTGTTCCTATCTTGGTGGGAGTAATCCCTAGATTTGTGGAGATGGGATTAACTGCCTTAACTAAGTATTATTTTCCCGTTATCGTGACATGATCCTTCTCTTTCTGTTGTGAGGGGTACGTGTCCCATTATTCTTGAAATGCAGTTTTGTTGTCTTACTAAGATAGTCCATCGCATTGAGATAGACTACTTGTTGCAATTCATTTTGGACTTATTGGGCTTGCCTTGACTTGTAACTCTGTTTTGAGGGCCCACAGTAATACTTTAAGTTTCCAGCTAACTCCGGATCTAAAGAAATATCTTGGTGTTCCTCCTCATCATCGTAGAGTTACTAGAGGAAGTTTTGCTGGTTACTGTGGACGTGGCGCAATGAATAGATTTTTAATGGTGTTACTGTTTCTAATGATAGCATCAGAGCTAAGCGTTTGGTTGTTTTAGGAACGCTGGAGGAGGCCTACAACAGACTTAGAGCCTGTTTGGTACAGGTGGTTTGCAGCTTTTTTGGACTTCTACGGATGAAAATAAGAAGCTTTGTCAAATATAATGTTTGGGAGCAGCGGTGGGTTTTAAGGAGCTTATAGTAAAAAGTGGCAGAAAGAAAGAAGCTCCCTTAAATGGCTTCTTTGAGTGTTTGAGTGTTGGCATTCTCTCTCTCTCTCCAGCTTCTCAAATAATAAATTACTTCTTTTTACTCCCAATATAAATACAAATAACTTATTCTACTCCTAATAAGTCACTTTGTCTACCCTCAATCCAAATACAATTAACTTTTCATAAGTTACTTATTTTTTTAATGGAGTTAATATGAATGAATGGTCAACGAGTCCAAGTAACAGTGCAGTGTGGAGCCCACCTCCAGCTAAGTGGTGGAATTAAATGTGGACGGAGCGTTTAGTCAAGTGAATTGGAGAAGCAAGCGACAGATGTATTACATATGGGCTCAGGAATTCGCGAGGAAATGCAAGGGATTGGTTAAGGATTTATCCTTTTTTCCTACTAATGATAGTTTATATTTAATATTTTCTAAAACATTTATTATAGTGTTTTATCAATTGATTTTTTTATTAAATTTGTTAGTATTACAGTTATAAATAGTGTAGGTTAGGTTTTAATAGTTTAAACTTGTTTATTTATGTCTTTTTTTTACCTGAGTTTATTTATGTCTGAAGCAATAATTTTAAAAAATATTAAATCTAGATTATCTATTTTTTAAAAGTTTACCGTAAAAATGAGATTCAAAGAAAAAAAATGAAAAAAGAGATTTTATGAGAACCTAAACCCTCAATTCACCCTTGCTCTCATTTTTTTTAGAGGCTCAAAGTAGGGTTTTCTTTGTAAATCCCCATTTTGTCTTAATTTTTGTTTTAAATCTTTTTATTTTCCTCCTTAATGATATTTCCTCTGGAAGAAAATCATCATAATGGCATTCAATCATCATCAATTTTTCTCTTTTTTATAAATTATGCTACAACAATGGCTTGCCGATCATCATTTAAAGAGGATTTGATTTTTCTTAATGATTATTCATTTTTTTAGTTTTATTTTCCTTTAATGATGCTTCCAGATCTGTAACAAAATCATCATCAACGATCCCTAATCGTCATCAATTGAGAAAAATATCATTTCCTCATTTGACACAAATTACCATCAAATGAGATTCATCAAAAAAAAATTTATCAGGAATGATTTTTTAATTATTTTTTTAATTTTTATTACTTTATGTCTTTTTGGTTTGGCCCTAACAAAATAGGGTGTTTAGCATTGGTTAAACCACCATATCTTGGACGTGGTTGGCCTAAGGAAAAATCTCCATATAAAGTTGCTTAAAATAAAAAAATTATAAACGGAGTGGTTAAACTCATAAAACTTCTAATTATGATATTGACTCAATTTAAAAATTTAAAATATAGGTAAAATAAATTTATTGCACCCTCATAATCTCATCTATCCTCTCTTCTTAAACTATTTAACAAGGTATTAAAAATCGGACTGGTTATTGAACCGGTCGAGGTACTGGGTCAAGGGTTAGTGGGTCAAACCGGATAAATAACCCAGGACTAAACCAGTGAAAAAGTCAAAATTATTAAAAAAATAGTAAATCGGACCAGGGTTTGAAATGGCCGATCTAGTTCGAACCGGCCGGTGCGGTCTGGTTTTCAATACACTGCTATTTAATCGCTCTTTAACTCCTTTCCTATAAGTGCCTATGTGTAAACAATAATATTTAATAAAATAGCATAACATTGGCTTAAATAAAACAAATTGTGCTAGGAAAGAATTATAAAAAATATTTTTATCTAAAAAATTAACCCACATATCAATTAAATATTTATATTTAAATATTGTGAATAAAACTTCACTAATCACACATTTATTATTTGTATGATATTAGTTTGTTTTCTTTAGGCTATTAAAACTCTCATTTTTTTTAAAAAAAAAGCCATTAATAAAAATCTTTGATATGCAGTACCATATGTCACATAGGTAATTGTGTTTTCAATTAGAATAGTTTAGTTTTCTTCTCATTAAAAAATCAAGTAAAAATGTGAAATCTTTTTTTCAATATTCAACTAGAAATCATCATAAATATCAATATATATAAATATTCTTTGTAACATCCTACTTTTTGGGGCCCTTATCTTACCTCACAGTGGCCTTTGGAACCATGGACGTGTCTGTATGTCGAAACAGAGAAATTAAAAATTTTTGACATAGACATAGCAGCGGAACAGCTTTTCTCATTAACAGAGGTACAAAACCAGAATCCATAAGATACACTGATCATATTGTACATGATTACATGCTAAAAAACAAGAAAATATATCTCTAACTTTAAGCCAGTTCTCTTGTCCTGCCTCTTTCGGAACTCTTACTTCTATTGTAGAGAGGGTAAGAAACCTCAGTAGCAAAATCATAACCAGAAACCACATAATGCAATGCATGCCATGCTATAAGCAATGCTCATATTTTACCTCTAGTGCCCTCTCTCTTGGCACATACTGTGTACTGGAGCCTACACGTGACTCAACCTAAACTCAAACAAACAGCCAAGGCATAAACAGGGAGTTATACTTCTCATGCATACAGGCTAACACAACTAGAACACAGCAAACAACATACACCAAATAGGAGACAACAGAAAGCAATACAAGTTAAAGGTAGAGATTCTTGCTACCGTATACTCCTCGCACGGTGTACGGGCTTTGTTTCGATGTTTCTAGCGCTATTGGATTACTGGTATGCCTCTCTGTTACATCTATATAGACCACAACAATTCCTATTACTGCATGCCCCTATCGGTATATCACTGTCCTTCCTTCCCTGTATCCCCAAGGTCCTAGTTCTTTACTACCTGGACTGAGTCCCTCCCCTTCCTGTACCGCATCCCTTCCTTGCCTGTACCCTTCTGCTGGCCACCATGTCCAACCCGGGTCCCCTACTGCTGACCCATCCCCACTGCACTAGCCAGGACAGTTGGGTAGCATCTCTCTTTAGATGTGCCTATTGGACCTCCAAACTGTTAGGCGGCACCTCCCCCTAGAAATTCCTAGTTCTGTCTAGGACCGTCAGACAACACCTCGCCCTAAGAAATACTATCTTAGTTTGGGACTATCGAACAACACCTCTCCTTAGGAAATGTTACCTTAGTCCGGGACAGTCGGACAACACATCCTCCTAGGAAATGCTATCTTAGTCTGGGACAGTCGGACAACACCTCCCCCTAGGAAAGGCTATCCTGGTCCAGAACAATTGGGCAGCACTTCCCCTTAGGAAGGTTCGTTTTGGCCTAGATAGTTGGACAGAACTTCCCTTAGGTTTACTATCTAAGCCTGTCCAATTGGACAGAACCTCCCCTAACTAGTATAAATAACTACTAAAAATAAAGGAATTCACAAGAGGGAGGGATCCGAAACTTACTTGGACTGAAGACCAGGCCGGGACTACCAGAATTTCCACTGGAAGAGGCTTCCTTATGAGAGGGAGGGAGAACGTTTTTGGGATGGCAAAATGAAGGAAATATGAGCTCTATTTATAGGGAAGGGAGATGGGTTAAAGTATAAATATTTATTAACATGTATCCCCCTTCCATAATATTCTTGATTTTTCTCACATAAAAATATGCCTTCTTGGTCAATGAAGGTGGCAGCCACGTTTTGTGGGGCCCATGGGGTCTATCAATCTCAACTTATACCGATAATTCCGTGTGATTGGCTCGAAAAACTAGGAAATTTTAGAAAATTCTGTATTCATCTAAAAATTTTGAAAACTTCAAAGTAAGTCCCTAAAAATACCATGAGGCTACTGTTAAATTTTCATAATTTTTGGATATATAGAACTCCCATAATAAATTCCTCAAAAAGTCCCTTTTCGACAATTAACCGATTTCAGCTGATCTTTTTGGACTTTTTCTTGGCCTCTAACTAGCTGTATAATTCCTCTAAAATAACATACTAATTTTCCAAGTCCCTTTCCAGAACATTGAGGTCCCAAAATATCTGCTATGGCTACAAACCTGGTCTGGCCAAAATATTCACAGATCCCATAAATTTTCCTTGGACTTCCAAAAATTATTCTAATAGCTCTACATTGTTCTGAACATCATATACTATATGCGGGACCATTACGGGAGCTTTCGGGGACCTCAGACCTATTCGCATTTTGACCCGAATCTTTGCGGAACTTTTTTTCTTTGCATATAGGTCCTTCCCCAAGTTTCACCTTAATTGTTGTGAGATATTTCAGTCCTTTACAGACTAAGGCCCTCTGCTTATCTGGAATACTTCATCTAGACCCTGAAAAATATCAGGGTACAACCCATGATCTAGCAAAAAAAATACTATTTTGACCAACATATCCTTTTTTCAGCCTACGAAAATTATGGGATGTTACACTCTTCCACCAAATTACTATTCACAAGCTAAATGCCTTGTATTGGGCTTCGTGCGGCCAAATCTAAGTTACTATTCATAAGCTAATGACTTTTATTGGGCTCTATGTAAGCCATATCTCCCTCTAATAGATCCTACATCTGACTCCGTGTAATGTTATCATTAATGCATATATAGACATATGGTACTATATTTTTTCAAAACCAAACCTTATTTTATATCTCCGCCCTCCTGGCTTTATAATTTTAAATAAATTTGTAAATAAATTATAACTATTCAAAACATACTTTTAAATAAAATTTGACTTAGATAGTGTGATAGAAATAAAATCTTATAATATCTTCCTGCATTTATTAAAATCTTTTGATACACATTTATTTTATTATAGTTATAAATTATAATAAAAAAGAATTTACTATTTTAAATATCATATATTATTTAAATATATAATTTTGAAATAAATTTTAGTTATTCAAAACATAATTATAAATCATGTTCAGAGTTAATATGTTACCCTCTGTTTTTGTTTTAAAACTTTTCTTTTTAAAAATATAAAAAGAATCTGGGTAAAAAATGGTGTGCATGATTGGTATCCATTATAGTTTTATAGAATCGATACTAAATAGATAATTATTTAAAAATTTTAATATATTTTATTTAATCTATAACTATAAAAAAAACTTATAACATTTTTAGAGATATTATAAAATCATTATGCGTATCTTTTTTTTTCTTTTGAAATAATCAGTTGGAAAAAGGGCATTATCAGTTCATCACGAGCAAAAAAAAAGGTAAAAAGATAAATAAATACCCCATAAATATTAAAAATCTTGAAAGATGACTCAAATTTGGTAAATGACAAATGAGGGGGGAAAATTGTTCAGTTTTAATCATTCTTTGTTGAGTTTTAGTCATTCTTTATTGATTTTAGTCATTTTGTTTTATTCATTATCTACTTAGTTTTACTTATTCTCTATTGAGTTTTGGTCAGAGCCCCTCATTTGTCATTTACCAAATTTAAATAATCTTGTAAGGTTTTTAATGTTTAAAGGGTATTTTTTTGTCTTTTCCCCCAAGAGAAAACAAAGAAAAATGAAACACAACAGTTTATGAGTCTCCTGCCTATTTCCATTTATGTGTTAGGGTTCATATGGCGTAGTGAAACAGAGCCTAAGAGTCACGTTATTGTGCTTCCTTACCTCTACTCTCTCACCTCATGCTTCATATGCTTTGTTTTATCTCCTGCTTACTTCTCTTTCCCCTCAACCTTTTTTCATTTGAGTTATGAGTTTACTATAGTTAGCATAATTAAGATCCATTATAGTTTTGTAGAATGGTTACTAAATAGATAATTATTTAAGAAATTAAATATCTTTTATTTAATATATAACTATCAAAAAATAATTATATAATTTTTTAAAGATATTATAAAATCATTATGGGTTTCCTTTTTAAATTTTTTCTTTTTAAATAATCAGTGGGACAATTTTAAGGGTTAAGGCATTTCAATACTTAGCCCTATTGATCATTTATTGCATGGTTCCATTAATAAGTGGCATATCTGAAATAAACCTTCTAGCATGAGCTGCTACCTACTTATAAATTTTTCTGCCTAAAACATTAGGGGAAAAAAGGCTCTCAGTAGCTCTTCTCTCCTTTTCTTCTTAGTATCATATTTTAACCATCAGATTTTGAGAGAGAAGTGAAAGAGAGATAATTTGTTTGTTAATCTAAAGGCTGAAATGGGATACTAAGAAGAAAAGGAGAGAAAAGATTCTGAGAAAATATGCTTTCGAAAAAAAAAGTCCTTTATAACTATTTTATAGATTTGTTCTTTTTCTATTTTGGTGGCCATTACTAAATTGGCAATGAATTAGCCCAAATGTTAATTTTGATGTTATGTCTTTTAAACAAAATGTTTTTTTTTTATTTCAACTAGATTGAAATAACTTTTTCCTCTTTTTTTTTTTTGGTACATGACTGAAATAACTTTTAATGTATAATCTTGCACATCCTACAATGATGAATATATAGTTTTAGGGGTTATGATAAGATAATTATTAAACAAAAAAACAACAAGTTTGCTTCTCAGTATGTCTTTTAAACAAAATGTTACTTCTTTTTTTAATTTCAATTAGATTGAAATAACTTCTTCTTCTTTTTTGGGTACATAACTGAAATAACTTTTAATGTTCTCATTATTATCACAAAAAAAAGGACTGGATAATAGGAGATGGCGGCAAATTAGAAATTTGAATCTTGGCCAAAAAACAAAACAAAAATAAGATTTGAAAGGAAAAGAAATAAGCTTACAATGGCCATATAATTCATATAATTCCTTATTCTTAAATTTTTGTTGCTTATCTATTAAAGTTAATTAGGAATGAAATGAAGATACTATAATTCCTTATTGTTAGGCTTTTATTCTAGCAAGAAGCAGCACTATTTTATGATTTTTTTATTACATTTAATGTAGTGATTTTAAATTTATTTGAAATTATATATTTTTATTGCTATATTATTCTTATTCTTATACATGGTATTTAATAAAATATGTGGTTTAGTAAATTACATTTTGTTTTGTAAAATTTTCCTTCAATTTAGTTTAATTGTGATAATATTTTTTTTACTCAAATCACAAGGGTCAACAAACTATTGGGTAATTAGGAATTTGATCACAAGAGATAATATATTAGATAATAAAAGCTACTTCACTTCAGTATTGTTTTTCTGATTTGTTCCTATTATATTATCATAATTTTTGTTAGGTTTTGTTACTATATTCATGTCTTGCTTTTGTTATGATTTAGTTAAATATAAAGTTATTGATTTTTCAAAAGTTGAATGCTTATTGTCATTTTTATATTATATACTGCACTATTTGTAGCTATCCACCGTGCTTTCATAGAATGTAACATTATTGGTCAATGGAATATATTTCTTATTAGGAAATCATGCATGCTTTATTTATCATAGAATGAGAGCAAACAATAGGACTCAGATTATCTGCTTTGAAAGAATGTGTAATTTGTATAATATGTTGTCAAGTTTCACTTAGAGATCGAGCAAATAATAGTACTCAAACTGAAGGAATGTGTAATTTGCATAATAGTGTTGAAAATATTATCGACTTCACTTAGATGCATTGCATTCTTAAAAAAGGAAGTCGATGATATAATTGGGATGCAATTTGAGATTAAATTACCTTTCATGCATATCAATATTGTTAAAACTAATGAATTAGTAAGAGTGCATCAAGAATAATGTTGATTAGTTTATTATTGGCCTTTTCTGATACAAACCAAATAAGGTTAAAATATTATGCAATTTCTTTATTTTCTCTGTCTTTTTTTTTTGTAAAAAAAGAGAGTAAACGTCTAGTCACTGATTATGATATGATTCAAATACTATTCTATTTATCAAATTTATTGCAACTAAAAAAATGAAATGACTTTCAAATAATCAAGTGAAGGAAAATGAAATCAACATAAACAAGCTTTCCGTGCAATGCATAGGAAGTACATGCTTGTTTTATTAATATTCGGAGTTATGCTTTTCTTCTTCTTCTTCTTCTTCTTCTTCTTCTTGCTTAAATTATTCTTGAGATCCTTCCATCTCACAAAAAATTTCCTTTTTTTTCGGTCAACCAAGCAAAAAATTTCTTTGATTCAAGTAAATCATATTTTATTTTATTATAAATTAAATAATGTTGATATATTTACACTTAATGAAAAAATACTAATAAGTAAACAAGTGTTAAAATTTTTTAATAGGAGGTAATAGATTATGAGGGGTAATGATAAGACACAATATTTATATGGTTTTTAAGGGTGTTTTCTAGCCAAATTGCATACATTTACCCACATTATGCATCATAATTAGAGTTTTATGGATTGTAGGTTCATACTTTGCATTTTTTCTTATTTAGGGGTAAAAATGTAATTATTTTATCTCTTTAATTATGATTCTTCACTTGCCTTGGCAAAGCCTCTTTGTTGTTATGTTTTCAGGCAAGTAAAGGAGAAATTGGAGCCTAAGATAGAGCAAGAATGAAGCGAATAAAGACACTAGAGCTTAAAGGTCCAAACACATGGAGTATGTTGTTCTGCCCACACAGGTCGCAACGTGGACATGCTAGGTCGTGACCTGGGAAGTTTTACTAAAACGGTGCATTTTGGAGCAAAGTCGAGCCTGGAAGGAATTTCCCCGTTTCCAGGTCGTGACATGAAGTTTCTGAGGTTGCGACCTGAGTTCGTAATCTACAAAGACGCGATTTTTAGATGGAGATTGCGATTTGGATAAGATATATTTTCAAATTAAGATAAAAATCTTCTAAGAGAGGATCTGAATTAGCATCTATAAATAGGGGATTAACCTACGTTTAAAGAGGAGGCCGAATGGTCCAGATCCGTGAGATTTCACGATACGGTACCTTGAAACCCTAATTCCCCAATTTTCCCCCAATTCCAAACCCTAACCATACAGTCACCAAATTCCACCCAATCTCTCATGGAGTTGAAGATTGAACATGATAGCTGGAGATTTGAAGCCATGAGAGGCTAAACCCTAGCCTCTCGTTGATGGAAGCAAGGTTGGAGCTTACGTAATAACCAGGGAGTATAACTATTTAGATTTCTGAATTCTCTTCGTTTGTGATTCTCCTAGATCTAGGAATTTTTATTTGGATTTGAGAATTTGTTTGCGATCGTAACTGAGATCTAAATTGACTATGCAAGTTTGATGTATGAAGTTTGTTATTTATTTATATATGAATTTAAAGACTTTTATGTGTGATTGATTAAATTGACGTAATCATGATTGATTTTCCCTCTTGCGCATAATCCTCGATTGTTGACTGACAATTTGAGGATTGACTCATTCATTCATCTTGCAATCTAAGGAACCTAAACAATGTTTTAATTGAAGTTAATTAACTTGTTATCCTAGGACAGTTTTCATTAATTAAATCATTGGACCTAAGCGATCGCTTGGGGTTTTCAAATTGAACTTAGATATTTAAACTGCCAATATCTTTTGAGAGAGCGAGGATAGCCGAGCGAACACCATCGATAAACTAGTTTTACCATATTACCCTTATCCAAACAAAAACTTTTCTAAACCTAAAAGCCCAAAAAGAATTAATTAGTTTAATCTAGATTTAGTTTAGTTTAGTTATTTACACCAAGAAAACCCCCCTAATTAACTCACTAATTAGTTTAGTTATAAATTAGGAAATTACTTAGGAATGCCAAATAATAACTCTTTGAGAAGAACGACTAGTTGTGCCCTATACTACATATTTGGTACAATCATCTGATGACCAGAAAAGCGACAAATCTCGATTCGATCAGTTCTACTAATAGAAAGTAGTCTTTTGAATTTAGCTGAAGCAAAAGATACATACCTTTCAATCACACATGATAAAGTTTAGATATATGCATTCGCCTATACGAAAAAAAAGGTTAAATTGATCGCGAGGTTAAATTTTAAAATGATTGTGTAGTTTAAAAACAAGTTACTGAAGTTGTTTGTTTTTGAAAGATACCTAATAAGGTAAAAGGAAAATTTTATGAGAAGCTATAAGACTTGCAATACTACATAGTAGTGAATGTTAAGTTTTAAAGGGATAACAGGAACATGAAATGGTGGTAATGAAAATGAATATTTTGAAATGAATGTATAACTGTATAAAAAAAATAAAATTAATAATTAACACATATTATGAAGAGTTGAGGAGGCATCTATTGACGAAAAAATAGTTGAAAATCGTTTAAGGTAATTCAAACACATATAAAGAAGACCACTAGTTGTACCGATAAGTAGGACAAATCAAACAATATAAAATTCTACGAGAAGAAGTAGAGGGAAAATGAAGCAAATACTCAATAACAACATGGAGAGTGACCTTTTGGTTCACAATTTAACTATAGATTTGGTTTTCGATTTAGCATAGTAACATTATGTGATTTATACACATCAACATTATTTTATCTATATATATAGCCAACTTTATCTAGTAAAATAAAACTTGTTGTAAAATGGAAATTGGTACAGTAACGCCAATATTGTTCAGGTTTCCTCAACACACAGGCACCAGGGTCAAAGAGAAATAAGCTTTCATCTTGATCCTATTTAGGCATTTTATCAAACACTAAATATGCATTTACAAGAGGTGAGATCCCAAAGTTGACTTCATGACTTACCAATTTGAGACTTTTGAGCAGAAAGCAAGACCTCACAGTGAAACCAGGCCAATAAACTATATGAACCCATTATTGGTTCAAAAACCAATATCCATAAAAACAATACATAAATCATTGCATTAGCAACATGAAAGTGTAGAGCATCTAAAGTGAGAGAGGAAGTTATATATAATTTGGACTATGTGAACTCATAATTGGTTCCACATTTTATTGAACAGTGTTTGCACACTATGGACCGAAATTTACACTATATATGGATACAGGAACATCAAAACTAAATAAAAAAATAAAATAACGCAAGACAGATACAAGATTAAATTTAGTTCAGCTTACTTATGGCAATTAAGTCAAATTCTCCGATCACAATTTTTTCTTACCAACCTAGCTCCTATCACACTTGTTATTTTATCATGGTTTGTAAGCCAACATTATGGTTTTCTACCAACCTCCTATCACGCTAGTTATTTCCGAAAAGCAGAAAAAGTTTTCTTATACGAAAACATAATGTTGCCTTATAAACCATGGTTTACCCATGGTTTCGTCATCTAGGGCTGTTTTACAACACTTAAAAGCTCTTTTAAAGAGCTTTTTATAAAAAAAAAATAGGTTGGTTATTAGTGTAGGGGTGTTTGTCAACTTTCTAAGTAAATAGACTTTTTAAATAAGTAACTTACTTTAAAAAGTTTATTTTTAACTATTTATTAAAAAAAGAGTCACTTATCTTATTTTTAAAAAACTACTTCTCATACCTCTAATATGTTATTTCTCTTGCCCCTATCAAAATATAAATTAATTCTTATAAATATTTTTTTTGTAAAATCACTTCTTATAGATTATTTATTATTAAAAGTTAACACACCCATCTAAATAGTCACTTTTACTATTTTAGCGGGTGTTGCGGCATTTTCATCTGATACTGTGGTTTACCCAATTACCCTTAAAAAGTTGGGGGATGGATATAAATAAGTTTTGTCCATATGCACCCACTTACCATCAAAATATAAATATATATTTTTTTATATATACAAATATCATAATATCTCTTAAAACGACATTTCCATAAAATTCCAAGTGCATGAAATAAAGGATCTTTTTTAATGACCTAAAAAAAAATACCTGCGCACAAGGGCACATCGATACTTAAATGAAACAATTAGTACAGCCTCACAAACCAAATAGAGGGAATTGAGGCGAAAATGGCTTCTCATTCTGAAGAAGGAGGAGCTTCATTCTTAGCCTCACAAATCTGCAACCACATCGCCTCCATATTCTCCAAGCCCACTAAACCCTACCCACCACCCTTGGACCTACTGGTCACCGAGCTCGCCGCCACCGCCGCTCGAAACGGCACAGTTTTCCTTTACGGCGTCGGCCGCGAGGGCCTCATGCTCAAAGCCCTCTGCATGCGCCTCGCCCATCTCGGCCTCTCCACTCACTTCGTCTTCGACATGACCACGCCTCCCATCACCACCGGTGACCTCCTAATCGCCTCCGCTGGCCCCGGCGGATTCTCCACCGTCGATGCCATCTGCTCCGTCGCAAGATCCCACGGCGGTAGAGTGTTGTTGCTGACGGCGCAGCCGGAGACTGGGTCGTGCGTGAAGCACGCGAACGTGGTGGCTTACGTGGCGGCACAGACGATGGCTGATGATAAGGACGAAGGTGAAGTGAAATCTCGACCGTTGCTTCCGATGGGGAGTGTGTACGAAGGGGCTTTGTTTGTGTTGTTTGAGATGGTAGTATACAAGTTGGGTGAAACCTTGGCTGTGACTCCTGAAGCCGTCCGATCCCGTCACACTAATCTCGAATGAGTGGAAGATCAAATATCTTCATCTGACGAGGCTCGGTGTGTGTATGTGTCTGTGACTTTGTGGTGATAAATTAATAAATAATTATTGAGAGTTTATATATATATATATATATATATTTTACCAGGAACGAATTAATCAAAATGTTCTCTTCCACATTTTCCAAACGATTAATCGCGTGGGAGGATTGATGATTGCTTTTTCTTTCTTTTTCATTTTATGAACAAAAGTTGTCTCATTGTTGGATGATTGTGCGTGTGTGTGTTTAAGTTAATTTTCCAATACTTGTTTAACCTCACCTTCTATTCTCTCTCTCTCTTTTCTATAGTAAAATTTTAGGCTGGGGTTTAAACTTAATATCCATGTCGAAATCACTATCTTAGGTGATATTAATTTTAGGTAGGATGAGCCGTCAATTACCTTCTCATATTAAATGTTACATTCTTGATTTTTGTAGAGAGATTAATAAAAGATTGTAATTATATTAAGTTCCTTATATTTATTTTGTCAGTTATCTAATCATATGTCACTATGTGTCCTATTTATTGTTTTTGAGTTTATAATTAAATAATAATAATTTAAATATAGAACACATAATTACATATGATTGAAAAACCTGATGAAATAGACTTAAGGAACTTGACTTAAGTATTTTTCATTAACCAATTTAATAAGTTATTTATTTATATAATTTTTTATGTATTGTTTAATTATATATCAGTTTATAACTTAGGTAAAATAGTTGAAAGAAAAAACTATAAATATAATTTTTGAAAATAATTTATTTAGTTTTATTATTATGTCTAAAAAATAATAGAGTCTTATATTTAAAATAGATGGTAGTACATTTTTTTTTCTAGAACAAAATATAGTACAATTAAATTTAGAATCTAGTTTAAACAAGAACTGCTCAAATTATTAAATATATTTTTAAATAAAATTGAATATTTTATCGGTGGGGTGTCTACCATCTAAAATTACTGTATGCCAATTCATCCTAATTTAAAATATATTCCCTTCGTTCTTATTTATAAGACATTTTTAGAAAATCCTAAAAAAATCTTTAAAAAGCTAATTACATTACTTAATAATATCATATGTTGTATTTTAGTACATTATATAGTAATTCATAAGTCAAATAACATAATTTGAAGAAAAAAAAAACTTTAATGTCTTAAAGTAATATAATTAACTTGCTTACAATTTTATTATGATTCTCTAAAAATGTCTTATAAATAGGAACGGAGGAATAGTAATAGTCAAATGTGTGAGGGGTTTGGTATTTTATATAAGATGCAGTTTGGTTTTGTGGTATCATTCAATACATTTTCCCAATTATATCCCTAATCAATTTTCATATTTAATATTACTCATGTTAATCCACTTTTAAAATTACGTAATTTAGTGATTTGTGTTATGAAAATAAAATAAACTTCAAATAAGAGAACAAGAATAGAATATTGAAGAGAGAAAATAGGAGATAATTTTCATCCTTGTAGTTGTTTACAATGTTTGAGAAAGCTTATATTTCTAGGAGAAAGAAGCTTAAGGAACAAGCTCAAGAACTTGGGAACAAACATAGAAACTTGGAGATCAAATCAAGCTCTTAAATTAATGGAGAGGAAATCAAGCTCCTAAATTAATGCATATCCACTACTATTCATAACACTCCCCCTTATATGTCTATTATGAATGTGTCTCGTTAAAAAGTTTAACTAGAAAAAATCCAATGTGACAAAAACCTAGTAAAAAAAAAGAGTACACCTATCCAATGATGCCTCATTAAAAACCTTTCTAGGATAACCCAGTGGGACAAAACCTAGATAAGAGAAAAAGAGTATAGTGTGTATCTACTCCCCCTCTTGACGACTTCAATTGATGTTTTAGAGTCTCCAAAGACTAATGTCATGGACAAGCCTTTCAAAGATTGTGACTAGAAGTGACTTGGTGAATAAATTTGTTAGATTTTCACTTAAACAAATTTGTTGAATATTTATTTCACCATTCTTTTGAAGGTCACGAGTAAAGAAGAATTTTGATGAAATATGTTTTGTTCTATCGCCCTTGATATAACCTTCTTTCAATTGGGTAATACATGTAGTATTATCCTCATATAGGATTGTTGGGCTCATTTTGCTTGGAGATAAGTCACAACAGGTTTGTATGTGATGCATCATTGATCTCAATCATACACATTCTCGACTTGCCTCATGCATTGCTAGAATTTTTACATGGTTATATGACGTGGCTGATATAGTTTGTTTCATAGATCTCTATGAAATGGCTGCACCTCCGCATGTAAATAGATATCCAGTTTGTGATTTACCATCATGAGGATCAGATAAAAATCCAGCATTTGTAGAACCAATTAGTTCATGCTTTGATACATTTGAGTAGAATAGCCCAGTGTCCATAGTGTCTCTGAGATAACGAAGAATGTGCTTTACTCCATTGCAATGTCTGCGTGTTAGTGAAGAATTATATCTTACTAATAAGTTAACAGCAAATGATATATTAGGATGTGTGTGATTAACAAGATATATTAGTGCTCTAATAGCACTAAGTTATGGTACGTCTTGACCAAATAATTCTTCATCACCTTATTCACTGATTAGTTAAGATCTGAATGGGTTTTTATCAACTTGCAAAGACCTTACGACCATTAGAGTACATAATGGATATGACTTATCCATATAAAACTACTCTAGGACATTCTTTGTGTAAGTTTCTTGATATACAAATATCCCAATTTTGAGGTACTCAATCCATAATCAAGATATAATATTAGGTCTTCCCAAATCCTTCATTTCAAACTCTTTATTCAGATAATTAATTGTCTTTTAAAGCTCTTCAGGAATTCTAAAGATGTTGGTACCATCAACATAAACAGCAATTATAACAAACTTACTTTGAGATAGAGATGCATAGACTTATTGGATCATGTTTGTAGCCTTCTTTCAACAAATATTCATTTAGATGATAATGTCACATGTGCCCTAATTGCTTTAGGCTATACAATAACTTATTGAGTATTGTTCTTGAGAACTTGAATTGGACACTTCTAGCATCTTAACTCCTTCAGTTACTTGTGCTTCTAGCACTTTGGATCCTTTAGTGATATGTGCTTATGGCATCTCGAGTCATTCAAGGAGTTGTGCTTTTGGTACTGAGAGTCCTTTTGGGAAATGTGCTTTTGGCACATTGGGTCCTTTAGGGAGTTACTAATAAATTTTTTACTCATGCTCCTCATTTACATCATATGCTATATTATTAGCATAGATGTCGTCAACGTTGACTTCATTTCAATCCCATTAGATTCCATGCATAGCATAATTTATTGAGATTGCATTCTTTTCAACATTTTGGGTATCTAGGTCTCTTATGGGACTACTACATTCTCTTTTGGAGACAATAACTCTTCAAAAGTTAGCTCTTATGGAACTAATAACTCTTTAGGAGATGACTCTTCAAGAGTTAATAACTCTTCAAGAGTTAATAACTCTTCAAGAGATGACTATATAGGAACTAATAACTTTTCTTGATTATCCTCTACTTGACCATCTATATTTTTAGCTCTTTTTCTCTTTAGAAGAATTTTATGTTTGGAACTTATGGACCTTTCACGCTTCAGGCATATTTATAATAATTAGTCATTCAGTGACATCAATTTTGATAGGAGCATTAGCAGCTGAGATATGTGACTTTGCCACTTTCTTTACATCAATAAATGCTTCTAGCATTTGATTAGCTAAATTATGTAAATGAATTATCTTTTAAACTTCTAGTTCATATTGTTTTGTACGAGGATCAGAATGAGCAACTGATAATTAATTTCAGCTAATCTCTTTTACCTGACTACTTATTTTCTCCCTCTAATGTTAGGAAAAATGTTTTATCAAAATTACATTTGGCAAACCAAGCCGTAAATAAATCTCCTGTAGATAGTTCTAAATATTTTATGATTGAAAGAGATCCATGCCCAATATATATTCTCATCCTTCTGTAATAACCCATTTTGGTGTGTTGTGGTGGTGCTAGTGGCACATATACTGCACATCCAAAAATTCTTCAATGTGAAATATTAAGTTCCTGACCAAAAACTATTTGTAAGGGGGAAACCTTTGGATAATATATTGGCATAATGCTATTAACATTGCTACATGAAAAATGGCATGGCCCCAAGTAGAGATTGGGAAATTAGATCTCATAAGTAAAGGTCTTGCAACAATTTAACTAACGATTTTGCTAATCCTTTTTTGCATATGAACATTAGCTACAAAATGTTCAATATCAATTCCAAATATCTATTAAAAGCTTGCAAAGTTAATTTACCAGTATTATCAAGACATATTTTCTTAATAGGATAATTAAGATAATATGCTCTTAATCTAATTAATTGAGCAAGCAATCTCACAAACTCCAGGTTATGAGAAGATAAAATGTGATCATTTAGTTGATGCATCAATTAAAACTATATGGTAACTAAATGGATTGCATGATGGGTGTATTGGCCCACATATATCTCCATGTATCTGTTTTAGAAAATGAGAGATTCACT
>JBAGKO010000010.1:23852555-23869584 GCA_037177275.1 Acacia concinna
AAAGAGACGAATATAAAATCAAAGTAGTGAAAGAGAATCTCAAATCAAATATTCAACTTCACTTTAAACCTACTGTACTAAATATATTACCTACGACAAGTTCTTCAAACTAATTAGAAGTTTTCTTCTTCACGAAACGCCTCAAAAAGGACAGGGCACCACACTGATTTAAGTTCAGGAGGTTAAAAGTTAAAACTTCTAACTAGATCACTAGTAGGACCCAACGCCATTATAATAGTAAAGCCACATTATAATTCATTCAGTTTTATATGTATTGATATAGATTAAATCAAATTTATTCCCGAGGGGAAGAAAGATGAAAGGAAGATAAGCCAACCGCAAGAAACCAATCAGATGCTTTGCTTCAAAGTGTCTCCTAAGCTTAGGTGTAAATGGAAAAAATCCAAATAGAACAAAATCAAGGAATACTTACTTGAAATTAGGGCTTTTGGTCTGGTTTTGAACAAGATCTTTTGTCTAATGATTCCGATAACTTGCAGCTCCACGTTGCTATTATTCTCACGGTCACTGTCTACATCGGACTGTCTGATTTTCTTCAGCACCAGAATTGGCTTCTTCAAGGGAACCTTCGATCCTGTCAGTTCGTGGTACCCAATAGTCAAAGTATAGACTTCCTGAACCCAAAAAAAAAAAAAAAAAACACACACACACACACACACAGAATGGAGTTAGAAATTAGCTCACGACATCAATTACAGGTTCGGATTCAGATCTAGAGAGCGAATCGACCTGAGAAGAAGGGCGGCAGAGAACGCCGATCTCAATGTTCTGGAGGCAATCTTGAAACGAAGGCTGCGCTTCAACAGCACCTTGAACATCAACGATGGCCCACTCTGAACAATTTCCTTCCCCACAATTGCATTTCATGCGAATTTGCATATTTCCTTTTTATTCTGTTTCTGTGTCCTAAGCCCGGAGATTCTCAGATGATGGCAAGCGAAGCTGAGAGATCCGATTAGGGCAGGGGAGGGACACTTTGTGGCGGCAAAGTCGATGAAGTTTCCCGCGTAATTGAAATTCCAAGCCATGGGAACGGTGTCGTTTGAAAAGTACGGCAGTAAGGTGACTATGGGCCAATTTACAGGCAATGACTTGGCCCATATGTTACAGTAAGTCTGAATTTGGCACATTTAGAAAATTCAAAAACAGAACTTCACACAAAGGTTGGGTAGGGGTAGCTATCATAATCTGTAACATTTTAATTTTTATTTTAAGATTTAATTATTATTAAAAAACAATTATTGTTAGTAAATGGAATTATCATATGCTTATTAGGTAAATAAAAGTTACCCAAAATATAATTTATATGATTAGAAGAAACCATGAAAAATAATAATAAATAATGAAAATAAAACATAATGATGATATAACGTAATAATAATTTGAGGTAAAAAAACATAATAATAATATTCTATTCATATAAAAAATTGAAAAGGTTAAAATAAAAAAGAGCATGTGTTCCCTTTTATGGTCAAGTGAGGGGATGAGTTTGGCATTTAATATTTACCCTAATCTTTTAGAGTATGTTTGGCTCAATGAAGGGGAGGGGAAGGGAAGGGAGGGCTTAAGAATGATTTTGTTTTACCTTATTTAGATAGATAAAAATGGAGGGGATAGAGGAATTTTAACAATGTAAAAAAAGGTAATCAACAACATAAAAATATAATCAATAGAAAATAAAATTGATATTAATCAATGTAAAAGTTTTTGAAGTGTAGTATATAAAAGAGAATTAATATTTTTCATGTAATAAAAAAATTTCACTTGCAACTTTCAAAATGTGTGTATTAGTTTATTTTTCTTAATAAAAATATGTTTAGAACAGTAAAAAAAATACAATACAGTATGATGCTAATACTATATAACACAAATCTAAAAAGAAGACAACATATACATATTAAAAAAGAGTAAAGATAATGTGCATATTAATTAATAGAAATCAAAATATAATATTTCCTTCGAAATTCTCCCAATTTTGGAGGAGAAGGTTAGGAGGGGAAGGGAGGGAAAATCTTAGAAAATTTTCCCTCCCCTTTTAATTTTTTTTTATTCAAATAAGAGGAGGGGAGCAAAATCCCCAAATTTCTTCCCCTTCCCTCATACCAAAAAAAAACATTTGCATACCACGGTGTATGACACGAGCCGAGGAGACAGAGGACCACTGAAGAGCAAGGAGATGAGGATCCGAGGAAAAATTGAAGCAAGGAGAACCAAGTCTGGTTTCAAGAATTTTACATGAAATCAAGGGAAGAGAATGACCAATTGAAGAAGCCACAAAGGGGAGCAACGGGAAGGATCGAGTTGAGAATGAAACAATCTAACGCCACGGCACCTAACACAAGCCTTGAAGACAAGAGAACCACTGAGGAGCAAGGAGATGAGGAGCCAAAGAAAAATTGGAAGAGAGGAGAACCAATTCTAGTTTCCAGAACCGACTTATCTTTGACTAATCTCCAACAGAATGAAGCGAGAGGAAGGCGCTGTACGATATAAGGTAGGTAGCTAGGGTTATTTGTTGGGTAATATGGTCAATTTAAAAAGTTATAAAGGTTATATTGTCTTTTCATTTGGATTACAGGATGCCCATATCTCCATTAATGAGTCATAGAAGTGTAATCATGATTACATTAAATGATGTAATCTTGATTACAAATGTAATCATCTTTACATTACAATAAACCTAACCAAATGCCGCAATCAACCTTTTTACATATGATTACATGTAATCCTTTCCCCCGTAAATGAACCAAATGGGCAAGGTGTGTTTAGATGAGGAGAAAAATGGGGAGAAAATGGGAGAAAATGAATAGTATGTTTCAAAATTTCCATAAATGGTAAACAAAACTCATCATTTTTGGGAGTTTTCTCCCATAATTTTCTTTCCCCCCAAATTTTCTCTCCCTCCAAATATAGGGTTAAGGTGTGTTTGGGTGGAGTAGATGGGATAAGAGGGCTCACTTCCCTCATTTGATTCAAAATTTTGGAGGGGAGGAGACCCCAAATATTTCATCCCCTCCTCTCCTAGCATTTTGGCTCCCCTCCAAATTGGAGGGTTTTGGAGGGGAGCCAAAATTTTAGACTCTTTTGCCCTTATAACTGTTTTGATATTCCAATAATGCTTATGACAAAAAATATCATGATAACTAAAATATTTTATTTTAAAATAAATTTAATATAAAAATATATTATTATAAAATTCATTATATTAAAAATATTATTTTAAAAATTATTTGATATAAAAATATGTTTTTATGAATAAAACATTATTATAATTATAATATATGCTATTATAATTATAAATTAAATATTATTATTTAAATAAAATATATTATTATTATATTTAAAAATTAAGAAAATATTATATTTTAATAAATAAATAATTTTATTAAAATTAAAAATATAGTATTTTAAAATTATTAAAAGTATATTTTCATAGATCAGTAAATATTTTAATTATAGTATGTTAATATAATTTAAATTAATAATATATCATTATAAATAAAAATAATATTATTTGTATTACATATAAATTAAAAATATGTTATTATAAATAAAAAATACTATTATAGTTTTTTTAATATATTATTACAAAATTATTTTAAAATTATAATATTATAGTTGAAAAATATTGTTACATGTTTAAAATATATTATTATAGTAATTAAATAATGTGTGAATTAATTTGTATATTAAAAAATATAAACTAATATGTTAGGGGTAAAATGGTAAATTGTAATCATTCTTCACCTTCTCTCCCCTCTTAAACCAAGCAAGGACCTATTAAAAACTAACCACCTCCCCTCCCGACCAACCAAACCAAAAATGTAGCATTCCTCCCTCTCCCTCCATTTCCTCCCTCTCCATCCCCTTACTTCAAACCAAACAGGCCCTTAATTCCTGTCGTGATTGTTCTGTATTTGTGTAATGTAGGGTTCTTCATTTGAAAGCAAATATACATTTAAATATACCGTTTTGTACTAAACTCTTTTCATAATACCATGTGATTGTTATAGCTCTGTGGTAATCAAAAAGCAACTGAGAATATAAAGGGGGAATTTCACCGCAGTTGGAAATTAATATCAGTGTAACAATGGGATTATGAATAAGAAAAATCTATATTCATATGACATATTCACTTGTTTATGGGTTGCGTTGATATTAATTTCCAACTGCGGTCCTTTATTGAAATTCTCCCAAATATAAATGCTACAAAAATTAGGTCATATATTACCCAAGTTTCATTGGATCTAAATACACAAATATTCGTGGCAACTGTCAACAAGAGAATAATAGAAAAGAGAGGAGAAAATTCAACAACAAATGGAGAAAAAAAATATTCTAATGACATTGTACAACCCTCCACACTGTATCAGACCTGTAGAAGTTTGAATACCACTTCCTTCACAATAAAGTTCAACTTTAAAAAGGAAATGCTAACCATCACTTGTTTTGAAAGGTGAATTCAACCTCATGCAAACTCTAATATCAAAGCTTAGAAATAAAATATTATGGTTTGATAATGAAGAGATATTCTCTAATACCTCCATAGTAACTACTTAATATTTATAGATATTTCATAATACATATATAAGTAGAATTAACTGTTATACCCCTGTTAGTTATGATTTTTTTAAGACACATCTTTTCCATTTCTATGTTGGCAATAAACAGAGACCAACCAATTAGAAATGATTTGGGGAGGTATCAATGGATAACAGTTCATTCATAAACTTAGTATCAAAGAACTAAGGTTTGGTATTAGAGTTTGACTAGATTTTGTGTCTGTTCAGAGAAAGTAGTTTCATAAGCTTTGATGTATGTTAATGATATAACAGCCACAAAAAATGTACCTATTGTGTCTGATAACTAATTAACATATGTAATAAATAATATTGTGTTGATTTTATATCTTTTATGTTTATACTAGATGCCAAAACTAGTGTAAAGGAGTGTCTTTAGCCCCTTGCATCTTTTGTCTGGTGTGTTTCAAACAGCCTAAATGTGGAACAAAGGGGGTTACAAACTTCTTTGAGAAAGAACAATTTTACATATGCTTGATGGAATGCTAACTTTAGTTCTTCCAATTAGTTGATTCTATGAAGTCCATGGTTGTATTTCACTATTCAGAGTTAATTTTAGTTGTTGTGTTGTTCAATTCTTGAGACAATTTTCCTAGAACATACATATAGCAATTTGATTATGATTACCTTGTTTTTAACATAGGTGATTTTGATCTTGTCTTCGTTGCTTTATATGCTATCACCATTACTGAGAGTATCTATAACTATTAGAAATATGTGGCGTTGTGATATTTGTAGTTCCCATTGAGAATTCAGATAGCTATCATTTATTGTTGCTTATTGTTACTATTATAACCTTTCTATAAAGGGTTTTTACTCTCTGGTCTGTCTTTTTCTTTAATAGTTGATTGACTTTATAGGTATCCCTTTGAAGAATCTTTAAAAGAATATGCACCAAAAAGACAATCTTCCATCTCTCTACAAACCCTATCATGATTTCAAAATAAATACCAAGCGTGTGACTTTTCTCAAAACTCAAAAGAGAAGAAAACAAGACAAACCAATAGTGCCCTAACTACCGTATATTCATGCCTCTATTTCTCATGACAAGTTTTCTCTGCATTTCATGAATTATGCTTTCAGTATCAAAACTATTGAATTCAATCTCATCATATACATATCTTTGTTTTTTTTTTTTATAGAATCATCATATACATATCTAAGGTGATATCATACTGCTTTAATTTTCTCCTCTAGGGTTTAATTAGTTTCGCTGGCATGGTTTTTTGAAAGGGTTAAACTGCATACAATAACCTAAAATATAATTTTACAGTATCATACTATTACTAAACTAATTTTTTTTGAACCTTTACACTAAAAATATAATTTTACGAAAGCTAGTAAAGACAATTTTTTGTTTATTCATTCGTATTTGTATTTACATTAGGTTCGATGAACAAAACAAACCTCCATTGCTTTTTATTTTTTGAATCGAGCTTTCGCATCTTCTTCACTTTCTCTGCATAATCAATTCTTTATAATTTATATATGTGTTCAATTCCAGTCGCAAACAATATATATATACATACATATATAGAGTACTGCTATGGTGTTTGATCATTGAATTGAAGTGATTTCAATCTGAACTTTGAATTTGTATGTTTAATAATTGCATATCTTGAATCTACACAATTTTAAGTTGCCATTGAATATGAACTATTGCTGTATTTTTAATATTTAATAGTTGCCATGATTTTGATTATTTCTTGCCATCACTCTGTGTTTGACCTATGTTCTAACTTCAGTGAAACTCATTGAGATTTGAAATCAAATTATGATTTGAATGAAAATTTTAATTTGTGCATTTGCTTTTTTTACATTAGCAATAACTTGGTGTCATTAAATTGGCAAAAATGAATCAATGTGCTTTGTTTGGAATAATATACATAATTCTTTTTCCCTTTGCAGGAAATTATAAGAGCAACTGAACCACCATTAAGGTGGAACAAATGTATATGTGTTTCCTTTGTGTAAATTCATAATAGTATTAGATACATACTTTTATAAAAATTTATTTTTTAACTTTTATGTTGAAATTCTATATTGGTAGTTATATATGTTGTAATTATATTAGGTTCTCAAATGTGTGGTTAATATTTTATTTTTTTAAAAAAAAACATATGACCTACCACGTATATTACGTTGCACAATGCAACAGAAGCTATAAGTCATTACCTACTACATTTGTTGTAAGTCATTACTTACTACATCTGTTGTGTTGTCCAATAGACATCATAAGTCAAGACTTACAGCATCTATTTCTATATAGCTAACGTCGTAAGTTCTAACTTTCCTTTTCTCCACTTTTTACTACACCTTTATGCAATAGCAGTAGCGAAAGCCTACTTTTAATAGACATCAAAAGGTGTATTTTGCACTAGTGCCAATTCCATCAAAATAAGTTCAACCTAGGGAGAAAATTCTAACAATTATGCCAAAAGCTAAAGCTAATATTATAATTTGTTTTGATGGGCTCTAATTCAAATGTGTTTGACACTCTGATTCCAAAAAGCTTTATCATTAGACCAATGGGCATTTGGTTTCATCCATAGACCAACCAATAAGTCCTTCTCAATTCAGTTGGTTTGCTACTTATTTTGTATATGTGCTCTTGACTCATCCTGTGATTTTCTGAGCATTTCTAATTGAGAAAACATTTCCAATTGACTGCACTCTAGTCTACTACAATGCATGAAATAGTCTCTTAAAAAATTACAACCATAAAGTTTTGGGTGTATGGGATAGTAGCTAGTTCTGATTATATCTATAAATATAAAGTAGGTACTGTGGAGGTATCAAAAGATAGCGCTTGATAGAAATTATTGGATGCACTTAGTGCACTAACACATTTATGCACTAACCAATGCAAATACGACCGCTAAAATATTTTTAACATCAGCTTACATGGCTCAACTCCTCCTCCCTATTATTTTAATTCTCTGTCCTGACCTCTCTCATCGGCACCTCACTCCCCCAACACCATCACTCCTCCAATTTCTCTCTCTTTCCCTCCACCTTCACTCAATGCCCTTCTTCTGGCTTCCCCCATTCCATCTCTTTCTCAGTTCATTCTTTGTTTTTGGGTGAATTTTAGCAGCAACTCATTCTTTCGCAAACAAATTTTTCTCATTTTTTTATTGTGTCTTGAGCATCTCCACCAGATGCATTGTCTCTTGCCTCCCAAATTTGCTACATGTGGCTTGCGGCTTTTACTGGCGTTGTTCATATTTTTTATTATGAGACCAACAAAGTAAAGGAAAAGGATGTAACTTGGTGTCGATTTGTTTGCAGAATATGAGAAAAGAAGAGAAGCTTGTGACCTTGAGAAATGTCAGTATCTTGTTCATGACCCATGCTTCTTTAGAGGGAGAAAAGGCAAAAAAAAACAAAATACATACTTGTGATTTGTAGAGCCCCATGGAGGGGTGAGCTGCAAAATCATGAGCACATGAGAAAGATGGAATGGGGAGGCCAAAAAAGAGAGAGTGAGAGGGGTATTGGCCGTCCAGTGGGGAAGGCAGGAAGAGAGAGATGGGGGAGTGGGTTGCACTGCAATTGCAAATGAGGGAGGGCATGAGAGAGAAATTTTTCTTTTACATATTTCTAAGAAAACAATTAAAATAATAAGGAGGGTAGTGATTGCCATAGGCTGACACATGCTAAAAAAGTTTTAGCTATCCTATAGTCAGTGTATAAATGTATTGGTGTTGCATTCAAGAATTTCTCTAACGCTTTATTTTTAAGTTCGGTATCAGAGGCTGCATTAGTATGAAGACATAAATGTATTGGTGTTGCATTCAAGAATTTCTCTAGCGCTTTATTTTTAAGTTCGGTATCAGAGGCTGCATTAGTATGAAGACATGGAGGCTAGCTTTGATACCCAACCTTACTAAAGAAATGTTAACCCACTACTATAATTTCTTGTTATGGTAGTTTTTATTAAAATAAAATAGAGCTATCTCATTAGTTTCTTCTTTTTCTTTTTCTCTTTTTCTAATGCAAAAATGGATTATTCTATTTTAATATTTTATAATTTATTAAAAATATAAATATATAAAAATAAAAGTTTTAAAATATTCTCTACACAATTGATATTCCGCAATAGAAACAAAATAAAAAATTTGTAATCTATAAAATAAAATTATAATTTTAAAAAATATTCAATCCGTATGAACTTTTTTTTCATGAAAAAATGTAGGTTAAGAAAAGAGATAAAAGGAAAATCTCCCTCCCATTAGGATGCTATCTCGCAACTGAAAATGTAATATTGCAATATTATAGTGAATGGTTTTTATTTTTTGAAGTAAGGCAATTACACTTGTAAATTACATCAAATTGTCAATTAGTGATTAGGTTAATATAAAAATCTAGAATAAAAGTCCACTAGATCTTGGTGCATCTGGTCCCATCAATTTGTCAATCACCAAACGCTTTACTTCATTCCTTCCTTCTTCTCTGGCTTTTTGGTGACTGTATCTTGTTGCTGGTGAGTAGCCATTTTCTTCTTTCCCTCTCATGTTGTTGGCTTTTGCCTCAAGAAGAAAAACCAGAAGCAACAAAGATGGCGTCTTTCTTCAGTCAGAATGCCCATTCAAAAAGAGAAAAACGAGTTATCATCCCTGACAAAACATGAGGAGAGTGAATGTGTGGCAAAATAGTGATGAGCGGAAGCCAGAGATGCACCCACGCCAACTACATTTGGAATGAAGCAAAGAAGTAATGGACTTTTTGGGGGAAGAAAGAAGTATCCATTTTTTTTGCCACAAGAAATTCTATTTGACTTGGGGTTAGGTTAAATCATATTCCTTATAATCCTAATTATAAGAATCAATTAACTTTATTTAGAGAATCCTAAAAAAGATAATTACATTAATTTAAACTATTCAAATTTATTGTTTTTCTTCAATCTTTGTTGTTTGACTTATGAAGTAATACAGTATATATATACTAAAACACAACATATGATATGATTAAGTAATATAATTAATTTTCTTATGATTCTTCCAAAAAAATCAACTAGCTCTTATAATTAAGAATGAGGAGCACAACATATACTATTTCTTATATCATAACCTCATTTCTAAATGAAAAATAATTTATTTTAAATTAATTTAATTTGAAAAAGTAAATAATTATTTATTTTACTTTTCCATATGCATATAGATTTTTTTCATTTATTTATTTCCTTTTATTGTACTAGATATTCTATAAAGTTTGAGAAAATAATTCCAAAAAAAAAAAGGTGAGTGAAAATACTTTCCCTCCCTTCCCCTCCCCTCCCCCAACTAAATACGGTAATATTAAAATATCTCCCCTACAATCCATTGGTAATATTAAAATCCCTCCACTCCCTTTCCCTCCATTAAATTCCATCCCCTCCCCCTATTGAATCAAACATATTGTACCCTTATCCTATGTTTAGATTGATAAAAAATTATGAGGGAAAAAAACTAGGGGGGAAACTAATAAAAAGTAGTAAATTTGTTTACAATTTTTAGAAATTTTCAAACCTAATATTATTTTCTTCTCATTTCTCCCCCATGAAAACATAGCATTGTTTCCCTCCATTGCTTGAGATATCTCAAGGTCCTAATCTAAGAAAATGAACAACCTAAACTCACTAACTTCGTCCCATAATAAGGGGGATTAGATGACATGCGGTTAAAACTGAAGCATGCACATCAATCCAAACAATCTAGATGATTATTTAATGCAATAAAATTTGGCACGGCCCTCTCACCTTCACCTTCATCTTCACCCCCACACACCAATAATTTACAATCAAATGGTGGTTAGATTTGTGTTGGAGATATAAAATCACTAGTTAGTTAAATCCTCATTAGTTAGTTAAGCTTTTAATCAAGTAGTTAATCATTGTAAGTCCTTATAAATATAGTGCTAATTGTATAGATCAAAGTGTTAGGATGGTTAAATCCTCACCATGTTTAAAGAGAAGATAACTTGAGTCTCTCTTTATAAGAAAGTCCATCATTAGTCCCGAAGTGGGGTTGGTTATATCCCTCAAGTGATGGTAGATTAGAAAGAATCTAAGTGGGTTATAGTTGGTATGAACATACTGGTAGCTTATTTGTTAATACATGATTCTTCATAGTTTCCATAATGATTCTCTTCTTGCTATTGTTAAAAACTTGTAAATTTTTCAAATAAAAATAAACTAGATATTCAAAGATGATAATAGTTTCAAAGTTTTAAGACATGTCCCCCATATTTGGATAGGGAGAAAAAGGGGGAGAAAATGAATATTATATTTAAAAAATTCCATAAATAATAAAATAAATTTACTATATTTAGAAGTTTTCTCCCTTAATTTTCTTTTTCCCTAATTTTCTCTCCATCCAAACTTGGGGGTCATAATTTAATTTAGATATAATCATTCTATTAAAAACTATTCAAATGATTGTTTATATCCTAATTACGTAAGAATATGAATTAAAGAAGTGTTGCAGCTCCATATATAGTGATGAATCTTTCTTTTAACTCCTCCATACTTTTCTATTAAATGATAACCTGGTTGTGTTTGAATGGGGAGAAAATTGGAGAGAAAAGAAAAGAAAATGAATATTAAGTTTAAAAAATTCTATAAATAGTAAAAAAAACTTACTATATTTGAAAGTTTTCCCCCTTAATTTTCTTTCCATTCAAACATGGGGAGTGTTTATAATGAATGAATCTAAACAATTTGTTAACATATTAATTCACAATAAATTGAGGATAAGCTTCCAAGTTAAAAATGTAAGATAGCATGCATACTTGTCCCTCGTTCAGCACAAAAAATTATGGATGTCCTCTCTTCTTATCGTGCTAATTGTTGCTAACCCATACTATTCTTATATTTTTAACGAGTTTTGGTGTTATTCCATGTATTTATAATGAATTTTGATTAGTTAAGCTCAAACAAAGTCCTTATAAATTATAGGGGCTAAGAATCAAAGTTGTTAAAATGACAAGTTTAAACAAACTCTCATGATAGTGACATAAACTCGAATCATGAACTCGAATAATAAATTTGTAAGATTTTACTTCTATCATGAAATATATATTAATAATGTATAATTAATTATTAAAATATAAAAATGACAACAATTAATTTAAATATAGTTTAAATTCAAAAAAAATTGAAACTAAATCCATCAACACTCATAATTTATTATGCAAAGGATTTCTATAAAATTTATATATAAAGTCATTGAATATAATTAAATTGAAAAAGCTAACACAAATTTAAAAACAAATTAACACGATTTTATAAGGTAAAAACAAAAAAAACGGTAAATTCAATATATAAAATCATTAGTTTAACTAAGTTTATAACTAATATGAGTTTATTAGTGACTCAGCGCAATTTTATAAACTATAATTGTAAAACAACAAATTTAGAGAGTTAACTTTCAAGTTTAACACCAATGCTAAAGACCACAATTTGAAACTACATGAATATTAAAATGAAAATCGAATCAAACAGTATGGATTAACAATAATATTAACCCCAATTTATTTGTTGAATTAATTTGAATAGCTTAAATATGCTCAAAAATAAGTATTTATTTTTAAAAATCATTTTTTTAAAAATAAATTTTCTAAATATGTTCAAAATATTTTTTTTAGTTTTTAGAAAAAAATACATCATTTCTTCATTATCTTTTCTTTTGACAAAATAAAAACCGGTATGTGTGTGTGTAGATTGTCATAACTCACATACGTATTATACTTCATATAAAGAATTAGAACTTATAACCTTACATTTAATCAAGATAATTTTAATAGAGACAAATATTTGATATCATTTGAACTTGTATAAAGCTTGGACAATCAAATTTTATACATGTACCACAATATATTTCGCAATAAAGGATGTACACCACACATAATTATAAATGCGTTATGAGAGAGAGAGAGAGAGAGAGAGAGAGAGATATTCAACAACATAATGAAAGAATAGGAGAGGGTAGATAATTGGAGAGAAGAGAAAATTAAAGAGAACATTTCTCATTCATCTTTAAAGTATACAAACTACATGATATATGTCCTCTAGTTATAAGCATAATTTTATATGTGAGATATATATACGAAACAAAATATTTTTTTTAAAAAAAAATTAACTCAACTGAGGAATCTGAACAAGGAGAGTGTATGAGAAGTCACAAAACCAAAGGCTTTCTCTAAAACGCTTTTGGTTTTTGTTCCACAAGCTTATCCCCGATCCGAAGTCAACTCTTGTTTGATTATACTCTTACATATTTATTTTGTAAATAATAAAATTTAAGTTTGTGTAACCCCTAAATTTAGGTTTCAAAAGCATAAACCGATACAAAACTCCTCTCATATTGATGCTACTATAATTTAATTAAGCACCGCAAGTGTACAGATTATAAAATAGTAAAATGGTAAATAAAGTTCGTCCCACAAAGACTCAATTGAACTATTAATTAGGCATTAAAATTTCTATTTAACTTTAAATTGACAAAGCAAATAAGGATGATTCAGGAGAATTTTTTAATAAAATAAAAAAAATACTAAAGCTAGAGTTTTAAAGAATTCATATGGCAACACAACCTAGAGCGACTAATTCATTCTTCAAGTTTTAATTAGAGTATGTTTTTCACCAATTAAATGAAATTAATATTAAATTGTAAGTCCATAATATTAATAGGTATAAATATCTCCTGATCAATTATACCCATCTCTTTATGCAAATTGTTATTCCTAACAAATTTCTTCAAAAGGCAATAAATTCATAAATCACTCTAATATGACTATATGGGTCCAAAAGGTATATTCCTATCCTAATGGCAAATTAGAATAAATTATAATCTCACATTATTTAATCTTATGGTCCAATAAAGATCCCTCTTCCAAGGTTAATCTAAATTCCCCAAATTCCTACTTAATGGTGATCAAGCATTAAATCGAGATAAATAAATAAAGATTAAATAAACAAAAATAATATTAAAATTCAATTAAAAAGGTTCAAACATACTCTAACTGATTGCAAGTGACTGGAATGTTGATATTCTGTACATTCGGAGATGTTTCAACAGGCATGTATATCACTTAGCTAAATCTGGTTTGTCGGCTTAGCTAGGACTTCACATTATTTCCCAGGTTTCTTCGGATTTGGACCGGTTGCTTCTCATGGATAAGATCTCTTAGTTGAGTTTCTCCTGTTTTTGTATCAATAAAAAAAGGTTCAAACATCCTCTAATCCAAGAATCAGTTCATAGCTATCCTAGATTAAGAAATTAATTAGCCACACATGGCTAAAAGAAAATTCAAATTCAAAGAACAAAGAGAAAAGAAGAGATGTGTTTTGGAATGGAGTTTTTGGGGTCCTATTTATAGATGCTTCTTGTAGTGCTTTGGAAAGAGTCTTAATTGAAGAAGGAATGAATAAAGATAAATAGCTATCTTAAATCTTTTCATTCCTATCTTTTCCTTGGATATTTATCAGTATCTTTATCTCTTTCTTGAATTTGAATTTAAAAGATAATTTAGATAAGTGGATTGATAGATGTGACTCATTGAGAATTAAAGATATAATCTTTAATCTGAATTCCTAAAAAAGATAAGTAATTTCATCTTCATCCTGTTAGGTGGATCATATGATATCCTGTGGGAGAAGAAATCTTGCAAAATAACCCTCATGCCCTTCATTAATGAGGCGACGCCTTTTTATAACTTGGAAATGAATTAATCTTGTGAAATCACAATTTTAACCTTCATTAATTATAGATAGCCCCATTTTTGCTCTTCATAGGTCATGGAAGACATGAATTTGGGCTTAAGTGGTGGTCATAGGGCTCATTTAAGGAGCATAAGTCATAAGTTAACATATATGGGCTCTAATTATGCTATAATTTGGCCTAAAAACACTTTTAAGGTCTTATTTTCTATGGATCATTCTTCATATGCGAATGAATTGCCACTTTTATTTATGATCTATCATCATCTTTCTTGGTTTGATTGTCTTATTGACTTTAATTCATCAATTTTCCTATAATAAACACAATTAAAAATACCTTCATGCAAATCAGTTTAATATAGGATGATAAATATATGACAATTATACCCTTTTTAGAAATTATTTTGTGCCATATCTTTTTAATCCAAAAGAACCATAATAACAATATATAAAGTCAATAATTATGATAAAATCCCATAAAAGATATGAAAATATATAATAAAATTGGGACTTATCACATATACTTGCCTTGTAATCGTAAAAGTTATTCTCAGAAATAAATCCAAATAGGCAATTAATATAAGTTGTAATTAGAGAGATTAAAGAAGATAAATAAGTTACTTAATCATATGATATATAATGTATCATTATATTATATATCAATTTATAAGTTAGACAGAATATTTTAAAGAAAAACTACAAATTTAAATGCTTTAAATTAATATAATTAGTTTTCTAATGATTCTCTAAAAAAAACTGAAATGGGTCTTATATTTAAAATCAGAGACAATATAACAAATTTAAGTGCTTTAAACTAAGGTAATTAGCTTTCTTAGAATTTTTCAAGAAAGTCAACTGGATCTTGTATTTAGAACCTGTTTAAATGCTTTAAAGTAATGTAATTACCTCTAATTCTAAATATAAGATCCAGTTGATTTTTTTAGTGAATATTAAGAAAACTAATTAAAGTACTTTAAATATTTAAATTTATAGTTTTTATTTCAAAGTATTTTATATGATATAATACAGTTATACACTATATATGACATAATTAAATAACTTATTTACCTTCATTAACCTCTTTAAAAAAAGTTAATTGTATCTTATATTTAGGACCAAAAAGATTATATATATATATACATATCTGTGTGTGTGAGATATTGTGGGATCAAGTTTTGCTTTGGTTCGTTCTATCCTGTTCTCAAATACCTCATCCATTCCTTTTTTTTTTTTATAGAAAATACTGAACTAAATCACGTGGATAAAAAGTTGGTTAAAACAATATAGATGGAAAAATTGTAACATTTTTCTCAAAATACCTTTTTGTATAGGAGAGAGGCTGTAAGAGACCATACGAAAATTATTATTGTTGGAATATGCTCAGTTCATTGTATGGCCCAAACTCAATTTAAGAGGAGTTACGTTGTGGTGCAAATATAAAGAAACATGGATTCTTATGAGATATTTTCCTTTATGGCTTAAGAGTCATGTATGTTCTTATTTTATCATAAAGTTAATTAAGAGGTATGTCTCCGCTCTTATGTGACCATACATATACTATATATATAAAATGTGGCATTAAACGTGTAAGCTGAACATAGCACAAAGATAACGCTTTCATCCCTCCAAAAAAAAAAAATCTTTCATATAAATGCTCTCTTCTCGATCTTTCTCCCTATGATGAATTTATTGTGTAACGTGATTGAAATCTGTATAGGTGCTTTAGTTTCATGTGGGTAATTTAATGAGTTAGTCGTATGCCGGGTAACACTAAAAATTCTTACAATTATAATAAAGATAATTATGGAAGACAGAGAATGTGTGGTGGGAAGATGCTTTAGGGATGTAGTAATACATATATTGATATTAAAATGAGTAATTAAATGGGATCAAAATGGGCAAGTGACACACACAAAAAAAATAAGGAAGAAGACATTGTTTAAAGGGAAAAGGATGAAAAAATATAATATGAATTATAAAAAACTCTCAAAAAATTTATCGAATAAGGGAGATGTCTAGATTTTTTAAGTTGGAATCGAAGATGGTGAGTTTTGTCATTTACGTTACTATTTCATCAGTTATTTAACTTATCAATTATATCAAAATACACGCTTCAGTTTTTTATTTACTACGAGTTTTGTCATTTTTTCTTATTTTAATGTTTTTTTTATAAATAACAAGAAGAAACAATTAGGGGTGTAATATACATACATATATATATAAACCCTCTTACAGTCTCACAATTTATCTTTTTCACCTGCAGGTTTCCAACGGTATCCAAATGATCAAAAGAATCATTCTTTCACACATTCTCATCCTCTTGCTTCTCTCGTCGGCCTTGGATGCCCAGTTAAGTTTGCCGCCACCCGCAGCTTCTCCTAATGACAAACTCTCAAACCGGATCCCATATTTGGATCCCACCGTTGTGATCCTCGTTTGCGTCGTCTTGTTTGTCGGCTGCTTCTCCGTCTACCTCCACTACTGGTCTGACTTCCTCCTCCGCCAGAGTGCCGCCACCCCTAATTTTCACTCAACTACACCTCAAGGTATCGACCCACAATTACTCAACACCTTCCCCATCCTCCCGTGCTCCGCCGTAAAACAACTCAAATTTGGGAGCGCGTCGCTGGAGTGTGCCGTGTGCTTGGCTGAGTACGACCACCAAGATAAGCTCCGATTGCTTCCGACATGTCACCACGCATTTCACTCTGAATGTATTGACGCCTGG
>JBAGKO010000010.1:23930278-23943801 GCA_037177275.1 Acacia concinna
AACAATTCAAAAAGAATAAGTTGCTGCGACACAACAACCACAACAGCCACGGCGAAATTGGATGAGACCTAGGTGTGGTACTGGAAGCCACTATCTATAGTTTTTTCTAATTTCACTTATGTATTCCTTATCCTAGTTTTTGTAATTATTATTTGTATTATTATAAAATCTTAATTATTATATTAATCATTTTGTTATTTCATAAAAAAGCCTTGAACAATAACATTTGTAATTGGTGGAGTAAATAGTTTGTATTTGGTGATGTTCTTTTTTCATGTTATAGTATTCTTTAGGGAAAAAATGTATACTAGAGTTGACACGTGGTAAACTCACCCACTTATTCATCTCTGACTGAGATCAATGCGGTAGGTGGATTGCGAGTTATGCAGAACTTGCACATATAATGTGCGAGTTCATTGAACTCACACACTATTTAAATGAACTCGCACAAATGGTGTACGAGTTCAGTGAACTCGCACATTATATGTGCGAGTTCCAGATTTCTATGGTGGGCCCATTGAACTCGCACATTATATGTGCGAGTTCAGTATAATTTCTTCCCTCTTTCTCCTACTTTATGAAGAACTCGCACATGTAAAATACGATTTTCGAAACTCACACACCAGAAGGATGAATTTGCTTATAGTATATGAGTAAATACTTTAAAAAGTATTGAATTCTGTAAATATTTTTATTGTTTATCGTATTTTAATAAAAAAAAAACCATTCTAAACATCATGCAAATGTAATGAAAATAAGACAAAATTAGTTTTGGGGTTTTTAAAATAATAATTAAAAGAAGAATACAATTTAATTAAAATCCTAAAGCTAATATTTTTGGTGTTTTTCAAATAATAATGGAAAGGAATATAAATTAAATGAACCTCTTGAGAAATTGATTCAATAGCTTTCATAATTCACTAATAATATGGGAGTTAAAATTCATCAAGTCATAATTAAAAACCCCAATAATCACATTTGGTCTAATACTCATAATTAATAGCTACTCCTACAATTGCATTCATAGATATTGCTTCCTCTAATATGAGTGCACAATTGCAACACTCAAATTAACCCAAATTAACTACACAAACTAGTAATCACATAGCAAGTATAATCTCAATGAATTAATAGGAAATACACAACCAAAATTATCCAATTGCAATAATCCAAATGCAATAACAAAATAAACAGTCTTAGCTCAACATTATTGAAACTACCTTTAGTCTAATTTAGGAATTACAAAAACAATAGGAAATTCATAAAGGAACTAAGATTAAGAAAAACTCGCCATTAAACTCAAGAATTCAAGCCAATTTTCTCAATTCTCAAGAGTTGAAATCAGTCAGCCACGGTCATAGCAACTTGAATTAAACACTGAATATCCATGAAGATGAGAAAATGGGTAAATGAATAGAGAAAAACAATGCTTCTATGAGAGCCAGAAAGAGGATCTATTTGGGTTCAGTAATGGAGAAGACAATTCGAAGGTGAAGATGATAATGGGAGGAAAATGATGAATAGCGATGGATGTTGGTGGTTCACGGTGGAGATAGAGAGGAGCTTTAGTGGTTCACGGGCAGAGAATGGAAGTGGAAAATAGTGACTGGCGATGGATGATGGTGGTCGTGAAAGGAAAAGGGAAATGGAGGAAGGAAGATGAAGGTGATGCTTAGTGATGACAGAGGTTGACGAAGAGAAGGAAGATGGTGGTGGTGGTTGTTTACGGTGATCTCGTTGCTGCTCCTAATCCTTTCTCTCTAGTTGAAACCCACGGCTTGCAATCTTCCCCAACTCATGATCACAGCACACAGCTCCTCGTGATCCTCAGCTCAAGACCCTATAGCTCCTGGCCTCTGAAATTGCTTCTCGCTGAGAAAAACCCACGGCTCCCACTTGTGTTATTGTAGCCTGTGGCCCTCTTCCTTCAAACCCAGCTGAGCTCTCTTCATCCGGACCTAATTTCCCTTTAGTCAAAACGTTGAGTTTTGACTAAAGGACCAAAGTGCAAATTCCAAAATTTTTGTGGAGGGACTAAACTGCAATTTATTCTTTTTTTTCAAATACCTACAATATAAAATTAATAGGTAGCGTCAAAAGTCCAATAAATCAATTGTATGAATAATTAACAAATAATGAGAATTTAATATCTAATTGGACTTAATTCAATTGTATTTCCTTTTTCCAAAATTTATGCTTAGTCATGTAATAATGACCTAAGAAATCCATCAAATTTCCCAAATTAATTATGAAAAATCATGTTAAAATATGGTTCAATCAATTGCCTCACACTTAAACCTTTGTGCTCCTAGATAAAGACAATTGATTTAAATATAAACCAAGACTAACACCAATAGCAATTAAAGAGCTATATAGATTCATGGTGAGAATGAAATAGTCTGACCAATGGTGTCAACAAGCAAACAATATTTATAGTCCAAATCAATGCAAAGAGATTAGCCAAGTATGCAATTAACTAATGAAAGTAAACAAGAGAAAAATCACTCATGAGATAACTGTGTTTGACTCAACTCACATTATTGGATAACTTTCTCTCATATCCACTTAATTCACATTCTATTGTAGGCTTGTAACAACTCTACTATCCTCATTACAATCACAATTATGCAATAAATATTGAGGGCTTTTATGGTTTGTAATGATGGAAATAGGCCAAATGGAATGAATGGAGGATATGGCAAGGAAAATTGTATGCTAACAAATAACAAATTTCCAAAGTAACTCTTAAAATTCAATATTAAAATATGTTGGACACTAATATATTTGCTACTCATAAGAATTTTAGAGGAATGCCTTATTCTCTTTTTTTTTTCTTTTGCTTTTCTTGAATATTTTTTTTCATTGTTTTTTTATCTTTCTTTCTTTTTCTCTTTCTTTTCATTATTTTTCTTTCTTTCTTCTTTCTTTCTTTTCTACTTTTTTTTCCTTCCAAACATATACCTGGCATTTCAACGTATGAAAGATAGTAGAAATATTCAATGATGTTTTAAAACACACAATTGAATTGAGATATTATGGAAGTCTAAATAAAATGTGCATAATTTGTCACTTGCCATATTAATGATGAATGAAAGGAAGTGAAGGCTCAGAGAAAGAGGGTACAAAATGGATATAGATAATGATAGTTTGTGTTTGGGAGATATTAGGTATGAATATGAATGCCTCAATCACTTTCATCACACAAATGCAATGTAATTAGACTAAGAGTAGAGATAAGTTTTGAAGAATGAAAAATTAAGTGGGTAATCACACAACAATGAAATTTAGGCTCAAAGGTCATTCCAACAAGGGTTTAATCTCTCATACTTACTCCCACTAATCAATTAGACACTAGTTAACTGTAAAGCATTAATCAGACTACTCAAATTGCCAACTCTAAGAACAACCATTAATCAAAGCATTTCATTCAATCACGAAGGAACATAACCCCAAGTTGTTTAAGTGAAAGTTATTTTCTTCCTTTTAAAAAAAATGGAGTTGCAAAAATTCAAGTATGGGTTAATTGGGGTTCAAAAAATTCAAAAGATTTGACATAAAATCTTTTAATAAAGCTCAAAATCAGTCAAAATTTTTCAAAATTTTCAGAAAAGCACCATTTTTCTTTTTCTTTTCAATCGTGCCGTCGATGTATGGAACGATCTCAGAGAGCATTTTAGCCATGGTGATGCCTTCCAAGTTGCTGAACTACAAGAGGAGTTATTCCAATTTCGTCAAGGTGAACTCTCAGTCACAAAGTACTATACTAAGATTAAAATTCCCTTGGATGAATTGCTTAACTTTCGGCCTATATCTGGATGTTCTTGTTTTGCCAAGGAATATATGTGTAAAGACTATGTTATAAGGTTCTTATAGGTCTCAATGACCGTTTCTCTACTGTGCGTCCACAGATAATGCTAATGTAGCCTCTGCCTTCCATTAACAATGTTTTCTCACTTGTGATACAACATGAGTGAGAATTAGTTAATAATCTTGACTCTACTTTTATGTGTCTTGCTCGTACTGGTACTAATTCGTAAGGTAATTCTCAGTGGAGACCTAATACTAATAACAATACTAAGGTGTGCACTTATTGTGGCATGCCCAGGCACATCGTTGAAACCTGTTACAAGAAGCACGATTATCTATAAGACTTGTACCAAGGCCTCAATTAACAATCTGGTAACACCTATCTCTAGTACATCTGATGGTATTTGGTCCTCACAACCCTCAACTTCTAATTTCATCAGTCAAGATCAATATAATCATATTCTTGCTCTGTTGTAACCTAAGACTATTGTCACTAATGATTCTGGTGCTTCTACTTCTGTGTCAAATTCCATTCCTAATCCTAGTGGCGACCAAGTTTCTACCCTTACTTTGACACCCAATGCCAGTAACATAGGTGTTATACTGCCTTAACCTTTAATTCATTTAACTATTGGCTTCTAGATAGTGGTGCTACCATTTATGTGTGCTATTTTTTGACTAATTTTGTTTCCTATTCTAAAATTTCACCGATTAAAGTTACCTTGCCAAAAAAATACCACTATTATCACTAATATTTATGGTTCAGTTCATATTAATTTTGATATTATACGCTCTAATATCTTATACATTCCAGAGTTATATTTCAACATCATATGTGTTTCTCATCTTACTAATGCTCTTTCTTGTTGCCTTGTTTTCTCATCTTCCACATGTCTTATACAGGACTTGAAGACATGGAAGCTACACCTTTTCAAGGATTATATATATTGTTTAGTCACTCTCTTATTACTGCTATTGTCAATTATGTTTCTTCATTATTGTGTAACCCTAATTCTCAATTTCATTTGTCGCATTATCACCTAGGTCATCTTTATTATAGTGTTTTAGAGGTTTTGAAACAACAATTTCCTTTTATATCATGTAAACCATCTGGTACTATTTGTGATGTATGTCATCTTGCAAAGCAAAGGAAACTTCCATTTCCTGTTAGTACTTCTAAATCTACTTTTTGTCTCTAATTGTTACATGCTGACATTTGGAGACCTTATCATGTTACTTTAACTCATGGCCATCACTATTTTTTAACAGTTGTTGATGATTTTTCAAGATTCACTTAGGTTTGTCCGTTGAAATCCAAATTTGATGCATGTTCTTCATTTCAATCTTTAATTCTTCAACTTGAAAATCAATTTGATTCAAAAGTCAAATTTATTAGAACTGACGATGGAGTTGAATTTCAAATGACTTCTTTCTATTCTTTTAAAGGCATTTTTCATCAAACCTCTTATGTAGAAACACCTGAACAAAATAGTGTTGTTGAAAGAAAGCATTAGCATATATTACATGTTGCTAGAGCATTAATGTTTCAATCTCATCTTCCATTGGTTTATTGTCCATATGTTGTCATACATGCTGTTTTCGTTATTAACTGCCCACTAACTCCAGTTTTAAACAATAACTCTCCATATTTTTCTCTTCATAATAATTCCCCAAATTATACTAATTGAAAGGTCTTTGGTTCTCTTTGCTTTGCTTGTACATCATCTCATGCTAGGACCAAATTTGATGTTAGAGCTCGAAAGTGCATTTTTCTTGGTTACAAATCTGGAACAAAAGGTTATGTCCTTCTTGATGTCCAAAATCATCAAATTGTTGTTTCAAGGCATGTTATATTTTATGAATCTCTCTTTCCCTATTCTGATTTATCTTCTTCTCATGTTTTTGCCACACCTACTCCTTAATCTCTACTTCCTCTTGATCATGCTGACATTCCTTTTTCTCACCTTCTTCTTAATCTCCTATTCCTTCTTATGACTCTGACCCTAATCTTTCTTCTTCTTCTTCTTCTTCTTCTTCTTTTTCTTCTCATTCTCCTATCATCCCTCATTCTTCTAGACCACATAAACCTCCCAATTATCTTAGTGACTATTATTGTGCCTTATTGGGTTTAGCACCATCAGATTGTTTGTCTTTTTCTTGCAAATATCATTTATCTTCAGTTTGATCATATGACCATTTATCTCCATCTTATAAACACTTTGTTTGTTCTATAACCATTCCTCTTGAGCCTAAATCTTATAAAGAAGCAATTAAGTATTATAAGTGGCAGCAGGCTATGCAAGCTGAAATATAAGCTTTAGAGCAAAATCATACCTGGACTTTGACTAAATTACCTTCAGGTAAGTCTCTAATTGGTTGCAAATGGGTTTTCAGGACTAAATTCCATGCTGTTGGTGTTCTAGAAAGGTATAAGGCACGGTTAGTGGCAAAGGTCTACATTCAAACTAAAGGGGTTGATTATTTTGATACATTTTCCCCTATTGCCAAAATGACTACTATTTGTTTATTGCTTTTTATTGCTGTAGCTTCTAATTGATGTCTTGAGCAACTTGATGTTAATAATGCATTCTTGCATGTGTATCTTCATGAAGATATTTATGAGTTTACCTCCTAGATTTTCCTCTCCTAATCCTCAACTAGTTTGTAAACTACAAAAATCACTTTATAGATTAAAATAGGCTTCTTGCCAATGGTTTGCTAAGTAGTCTTCGGCTCTTATGTCTTATGGGTACAATTAGTCCAGATCTGACTATTCCTTATTCACTCACAAATCTGGTGGTTCTTTTATTGCTCTACTTGTCTATATAGATGACATTATCCTTGCTGGAAATGATTGTGCAGAAATAGATCGCATTAAATCCTTTCTTGATTCCACTTTCAAAATCAAGGATCTTGGCAAGCTTCAATTTTTTCTTGGCTTGGAAGTGGCTTGATCTAAGCCTAGAATTTCATTGAATCAACGTAAGTTTGTACTTGACATTCTTGAAGATGATGGTTATTTAGGGTGTAAACCCCTTTCTACACCTATGGCTTGTCGTGCTTGTTTGTTCCAAGATGCTGACAGTCATTTTAGTGATGTTGCTCCTTATCGACACTTAGTTGATCGCCACCACTAAGCCAGACATATCTTATGTGGTTTAGCAGCTTTGCCAATTTACTCAGGCTCCAACTACTGTCCATTTTGAAGTAGCTCTTTGTGTTCTTCACTATCTTAAAAGGTGCCCTAGTAAAGGTATTTTTTTTCCCAACAACATCTTCTTTGAAGTTAAAAGCTTTTAGTGATTCTGATTGGGCTGGCTGACCTGACACTCGTAGATCTCTTTCTAGTTATTGTATTTTCCTTGGTGATTCTCTAATTTCCTGGAAATCCAAGAAGCAAACAACTGTTCTCTTTCTTATTTTGAGGCAGAATATCACACCATGGGATGTGTGGCTTGTGAAATCCAGTGGCTTCTTTATCTTCTAGCTAATCTATAGATTTCTCACTCTTTTCCCACCATATTGTATTGTCATAATCAGTCTGCTATTCATATAGCTTCTAATCCTACATTTCATGAGAGAACCAAGCATTTAGAAATTGATTGTCATTATGTTCGTGAAAAGGTTCAGGGTGGAATCATCCTCTTATTCCTGTTTGAAGTGCTAATCAACTTGCGGATATCTTTACAAAGCCTTTGGATCCACAACCTTTTGATGAATGAGTTTCCAAGCTACAATATCTATGCCACAACTTGTGGGGGGTAACAGAGTCGATAACGGAGGCAATTACTTGATTAATTGTAAAATTAGTTTCAAAAATTGTAAATTAGTTTCAGTAGTTAGTTGTATTGTTGTAACTACTTTGTGCATAGTGAGTTGAAGTGAGTTGGTATTTTTTATCTATATAAGGACCCTATACAGTGACCATTGAATTAATGAAAGAATTTGCAATTTTCCTTTCTCTGAATTGTATTAATTTGTAAAAATTAGTTTTATCGCTTCTTAATTATTATGTTTTTGAAGGAGAAATAACTCAAAAAGAATCAAGAATATACGGAACAGTATTGTTTGGGGGATTGTTACATATATAGGGTAGCTGAAATGTAAAAGGCGGATGAATTTGAATGACTTTGGTCCATAAAATAAATAAAATAGTTGTATATAGCAAATTGTAGAAAGGAAGAGAGAGGAGCGAGCGGGATGAAAATGGTTTGTAAAGTAAAATTAAAAGAAAAGGCAGAGAGGCCTGCAAGAAAAGTGCAAATTTTTTGTTGAAATAAGAATGGTGTAATCCAAGTGTATAATGAGAGTGAAGATTTAGGATGACAGTTTAGAATTGCATCATCATGTATATATGTAAATATATAACAAGCACTGATTAAAAGGAAAGAAGAGACATATAGAGAGAGAGAGAGAGAGAGAGAGAGATCAGGTTCTGGCGTATGTATGCATTTGAATCAGTGTAATTAAAGAGAAGCTATGACATATATATATATATAATAATATATATGTAGAGATAATTAAGAGAATGGCGGTGGGCGGTGGATGAAATCAAAGGAGCCATCCCTGAATGAAGTTGGCGTCAGGAGAATCTTTTGTCTAGGGAGTATATATTTTTATTGATACTTTGTATGTGCTGTTGCTAATGGCCATTTTTTGGTTTAGGGGAAGTTAACATTTTGTCATGATGCTTATTTTTGGTACACATCATGATGCTTAAGATGTAAATTGTCATATTCATCTTTGTATTTATAATATTCCATGACACTTTCTTAGTGACAATTGATGATGATATGAAGATCTCATTTTACTATCAAGTGGACTAGTAACAAAATTGCCTTTGTTGACATGTTGTCAACTTTCTGAATATTTTATGCTGGTAAATTGCCATTGAACTATCAAGTGGGATGGTAACATTATTGCCATTGACTATTGAGGCTTTGTCCATTGTCATGTACTTCTTGCTTTCAATTTCTTTATTTCTTGCCATATCATTTCTAGACGTGACTGGAGAGTTGAAGCTAATTTATATGATGATGTCAACTTTATGAATTTTGTATGCTGTACGTGGTGGAGAGGCAAAATGAAGTTTGAAAAAAAAAATTAGAAGAATACGGGTGGTAGATTTTGTTGTGGCAATGATAGATATATACACATTATCTATTTCCTTCTATCTTATTAATGTCACAAAATTATTCCCCTTTAATTTTTTTCCTACTTAAAAATAATGTTTACTAAGTAATTTGTTTCCTTGGCTACTTTTGGATAATAAGGTATTTTAGTCATTCTAACACCTTACCCATTTTCTTTTCTCTCCATTTTCTTCTGTCAATCCAAGCAGCAGGGGTCATTATATTTTCTTCCCTGTTTTCCCTTCCCTCCATTTTCTTTCTTCTCACTTTCTTTCCTCCCAACTTTTCCACTCATCCAAGCAAAGCATAAAAGAAATGCTTGAGGATGCAGTTCCAACCATTTTTCTTTTTGGGTACTTTCTTGCGCTATACCATTATTTGATAGGCCACATTGTATGAAATACTCCTTTTGGTGCTTATGGATATACTTTGTGAAAAAAAAAGTATGTTGGGCATCTTTGATTTTTGCTGAAAATATTAAAAAAAAAAACTTGTTTGAGAATGTTTTGTTTACATGTTTTAAAAAAATAAAAATTGTTGTAGAAAATTAAAAAAGACCACAACATTATTTTTTATATTTTTTCTTATTCTATAACATTAGATAAGATGCCATAACATTATATTTTCATTAATAACAATCATACTAATAATACAAGCTAATATTCTTTGACTCTTCATTTCACTATTTTATTTTATTTTCCAAAATAATGATTCAGATATTTTTTTTATTTTTTTAAAAAATTTATTATACAAATTACTCTGCATAGTTGTTATAAAAACACAAAATTAGAAAATCTAACAACCCATTGGTTTTTCTTAGAAAAAAAAAAGCTCGTTTAATTATTTGCGTTAGAATTTTTTTTAACTCTTTTAAAAACTTATTCTACAAAATTGCTCTAAAAGCAAATAATTAGATAATCAAACAACCTCTTGGTTTCTCTAAAAAAGCTCCTTTACTTATTTGCATTAGATATTGCTTGATAAAAACTCTCTTCATATGAACAATCAAGGGGAACAAATTTTGAGGACAAAATGGATTAGATTCTTATATTTAAAATTAAAGCAAACCCCTTTACTAACTCTTTGAGTAATATTTATTCATTATTTTGAATAGAGCATACCAACTCACTTATAATATTTCATCTACTTCTATTGGTATGCTTTAACGTCCTTTTATATCCAGTTAGATATTTCTCCTGTTGCAAATATAGATAGGATCTTCAAAAAAAAAAAAAATGAATGAAAATAGTTCTTCATTCTCAATGTAGCTAGCCTTTGAACGTGCCAGCCTATTATTTATAATATTGAACATATTTTAAAATTATACATAAACATTCGAAAAAATGTTCAAACTAGGCTAGTATACATGCTACTATCTCTATTTTCTAGCCGTTTTTTCTTTTGAGCAAGAGGGTTAATTTATATAATTCCTTTAGATACTTGAATCCCCTACTCCCAAATTCTATTTACTTTTTTGCAAATAATTTTTGAGTGATATGGTTCGTCTGCTAGTAAATACATCTACACGTATATTTTTTTAATGACTCTTGTTGAGCTGCTAGCGTCTGCTCACTGTCAACTCTAGTGTGTAGTGGAAGTTATATATACCATTGTTTGAAATTTAAAAGTCTGAATCAAAGCAGAGTTTGAATTGAGATTGCAAGGATTGCAATGGGAACAAAAATTAGGGAGGAAATAGGATTGCTGATAAAGCATGTATATACCATGATGAGAAATATCCCTTTGTTATATCAATCAAAGATTTTATTGTCGAGTTTACTTAATTTATGAATATTTTTCCATATACATATTTACTATCAGAGCAGAAAATACAAAATAAAATGATGCTGAAAGAATTGTATTCATCTCTCTAATTGTTGTATACATGTGTATTGTCTATTTATAGAAATGTACGCCTATAATTTCTTTACAGGTAAATGAATAATCTAGAATCTATACTAGATAATGAGAAGTCAATTTCTTTTGTATCTTAGAGATCAAGAAAGTGTTAATCTTAATTATTGCAAAACAGAATATGTTACATAACTCATCTTATTCAGCAACATTGGTTTCATTCAATTTCATATCCCAAATCTAGAGAAAAAAAACGGTGATGTTTTCAGAGGGAAGTCACTGATACAGTATCGCCCTTCTACTTCCAAATATTAGTAGTAGCTTTGCAAAACTGCATTTTTATCTATAAACAAAAATTTCGACTAATGTTTTGGTTGAATCAGGCATTTCCCATCCCAAGTTGCAATATATATATAGTTGCTCAATTTTAGCACCTTAGATTAATTAATATTAGATTAGATACAACAAAATGCTAAAATGTAGATATACAAACGATCGTTATATTCCAACAAGATCCTATCATCATTCCAATGTTAGAAATCTTCATAATTCTGAATAAATCTCATTCTCTTCTATAGGATTATGTGTTCCTAGTAGTGTTTAGGTATGCACGTCTTGTATCCTACTTGACCAACCTCATGTTATATCATATGCTGGTTTTTCTCTTTCTCCTTTTCTTCTTAGATGCTTATATCCACCATCAGATTGAAAACAAAATAGTTCAAATTCAATATTTTATAAAATGATTATTGTAAACATATATAAATAAATAAAAAGTGTTAAAATCTAATCTAGACAATTCATAATTGCAATATAGAAGCCATTAAAAAATTAATTTATAAAATCCTCTAATAATGGTTTTATAATATCTTAAAGGGTTACAGGGCAGATTTTGTAAAGAACAGTTTTGTCAGGGCACCCAACATAATTAACTATTTTATGGTGCAAAAATAGCAATAAACAATTTTTTTTGGGCAAAAATAGCAAAACCGTTAAATACTCTTAATGGCCGTTAAGTGTGAGTCTCACTACTTATTATTTTAATATATTTTTAAAGGTTAAGGTGCAAATTTAACAACAAACTATTTTTTTTTGGGCACTAAAGACAATTATGTTTCATAAGAGTATTTAGACAAATATAAGCATTTATATATGAACATGTATATTAACGCCTTATTTTATTCTTTTTATAAGATCATTTATAAAATAAATATGAGCGTTTACATTATAACTAAAGGGATTTAAAAGAAATTAGGAAGTTAAAAAATTTTAGATATTCACATATTTGTCTTTCCATAGACAAAACTTGATTTTATTTTGATCAAAAGGGTGCAATAATTTTTTTTTCAAGAAATTATGTTAACAAAAAAAATTATTTAAATCCCTTTAAAATAAATACAGAAATTTGATAGGCAAAAATTATTGTAAAGCCTAAGACTCCGCAAGTGCAGGGGCAGTATCAAGTAATAAAGTGATAAGTAAAATATTGTTCCCACGAGGAATCAAGAAAACTAATTTTTAGATATTAAATTCTCAAATTTCGTTTAAATCAAGCGAATCTAGTTTCTAATTAAAATTTTAAAGGAAATAAAATTTATGAAAACTTCTTATGTCTAAACCAACCTAGAGTCACTAATCCCTTATTAACTTAGACTTTTATCCCCACTAAATTAATTACGCATTAATTTCATCCGCTAATCTAGAGTACTGGTGTCTATAAATGCTTGTTGGTTCATTTATATCATAACCTTAATTAATTATGTAATGTCTCACATAATTTTAAAAGGCACAATTAAAGTCTGAAATCATTCTAATTTAACTATGTGGATCCTATATGCATATGTTTATCTTATAGGAAAATTAGACTAAAACTTAATTCCACACTCTTTAATTTCAAGGTCTATTTAAGGCTCCCTTTCAACCCTAAATTTCCAAAACATACTTAAATATGGAGTCTAAAAGTAATAACAAGAAGATCAAGATTAAAGAAACTGAAATAAATTCATCATAATTAATTTGTGAGAAATCAAGTTTAAACAACAAATAAGTTCATAGCTCCTTTAGGTCTAAAAATAAATTAGCCACACATGACTAAAAAAAATTCATGGCAATAAACATTATTCTCAGATTCAAGAAATAGAAGGAAGAAAGAACAAAACATAAATAGTATTGTAGATAAGATGAGGCTCGCTGCTTTTTAATCTTCCTTTTTCTCCGCCGAATTTTTCTTTGTCTTGTGCATAATTCCCCTTTTTCTTTAACTTCGCTACAGTATGCGGTTTCCTTCTCTCAACCTCCCACGATACCTTTTTTTATAATAGATATTAGGTTACTTTTTTTTCTTTTCTCGGCTTGCGTGCGTACTTTTGAATATATATCTACATATCAATTGCTTTAGGGAAAATTGCGTATTTGTCCCAATCAAGAGAATATACGACAAAATGGTCCCACGAAATAGCGTAATTGCAAAAATTAATTCACAATGAGAAATGTCTCTTTTGCCCTTATTCATAATTGTTGTCATTAACAACTATATCTGGCTCCATTGACAACTTCTTCAAAAATATCACACATTGTTGTCATTAACAACTATTGGTGCCGTTAATGACAACTATATCTAGCTCCATTGACAACTTCTTCAAAAATATTACATATTGTTGTCATTAACAACTATCGGTGCCCTTAATGACAGCTACATCTGGCTCCATTGACAACTTCTTCAAATTGTTG